>JAMWET010002742.1:0-235000 GCA_024036415.1 Prochilodus magdalenae | reverse complement strand
TATTTCCCTCCCTCCCTGTGGTTCTCCAGTGGAGCAGGTTGGTGTTCTGCTGAGCTATTTACTCACTCTGCACAAATAAAGGGCAAGCCTGCACTGGGCAGGGAGAGCCGAGACCCCCGCTGAGCACAGTACTTCTGCTCCTAGTCGCCAAACCCTCTCCATAGGAGACCTTCCCCCACCTCAGGCTCATAATCTAGTCAGGCTTTCACCCTCCCTGGCCTCTTCACACAGGCCACAGCCAGTCAAAGCCAAAAGTCTGATCAAATCGGGGAGGGGGCGGTTGGGGATCAGTTGCTTTCCTCATTCACATACACTTACACATATAAGAGGTAGACGAAGAGGTAGTGGCCTCATGGAGACAGCGCAAGTATGTGACATTTCCAGGAGCCGGGCTTACCCAGAAGCTGTGGAACACACTTAGATGTCTGTCTCCCAAGCTATTCCTGTAGTCTAACAGAACCAGGGTTCTGTGAAAACTATTACTGTCATAAAGCAATTCAGTCACCAGATGCTAATAAAATAAAGCCTTGCAGTCTGAGTCAGCATTTTAGTCACCTGTTGCCTATGTCCCCTAAAGCAGACCAAAAAAGAGGCTACCCTCTCTGAACCTCCCAACCCCCCCTTCCCAAAAAGAAGGGTCAATTTATCATTGGGCAGCCACTGGTCAGATACAGACACCATTTTTTATGAATGAACTCTTAGTAGGGTTTTTTTATTTGCCTGCAGACCCCCAAACAATGAGCGTTCTCTTCGAGCTCATGTTTCTTGTATAAATCTCTCTATTTAAAGACCGAAAGGAAAACAAGGCGTCATTGAGGAGGCCTGGCTCGTGGTGCCTGGATGGCTTTTACAGATGGGGCCTGAGTTCTGGCCAGCCAGAGTGGAAACTGTAGGATGGTCCATTGACTGGAAATGTGGGAGTGGAACAAAGGCTGATGATAGAAGCAGGGGGTGAGTGCACAGAGCAGATACACTAAGCATTATCACAAAAGCACAGAGGATTCCCCACCCCCTGCAAAAGAGGTCAAAAAATCATTGTACTGTTCAAATAATCAGTAGCGTTTATTCACCTTTTACATGTTCACAGCGTTAATGAACTGGACCATGTTTTCAGCAGTAAAGAGACAGCACTGTTTCCTTATCCGAATCCTCACCAGCAGCTGTGTTCTTTCCCCCTCATACACTAGAGAAAGGCAATTCAGTTTCTGGAGACAAAGCAGGGTACCTGCCACACGCCCATGAAAGATCTTAGCTGACTATCTAGCTCGCCCTCCTCCCCCTCCCATTCATTCTCTCCAAGAGGAAAGCGGACACCGTCAGCACAGAAACAAAGCCAGGCCTGCTGCTGCTGCCAGAACGCAGCCACTGAAGCCTAACAGAACAAGTCTGCCAAGGAAGGTATTGGAATCCCAAGATAGCAGCATCTATTCGCTTCACTCTACTTCTCCTTTACCTTCTACAGCGCCACAACCATCAGACTTAAACAGCCTAACCCTAAGGTAAGTACACCCACACGTCCTTTAGTTCCTCACTCACATAACATACATCTGCATATCTATATGGAATAATCTCAATACTAATACATAAACAACACATAATAAGCCTTCTTATCAGCACATTCACATCACACACAAAAAAACAAAAACAAATGATAAACAAATGCTACTCACCATGAGGCTTGCACATTCGGACCTGGCTCTGGCATTGGACCAGCGGGTGGAGGGAGGGCTGGTTTACCGATGGCATGGAGGTAGCTTTAGAGGAGATGCCGGCAAGTTCGGACGTGGCTGTGGGGGAAGGCGGGGGTGAGGGTGCTGGAGACCCTGAACTGCTGCACTGTGTCTGGAAGCGGAGCTGTGTGAGGGATGCAGGCATGCCCTGGTAGTGGCGGGTAGCACTCAGGAGATCATTCAGAATCTGCAGGATGGTGCTGATGTCCCGTCGTGGGCGCCCACTGCTGTCTTGACAGTTTGGATGCAAAGTGCCTGAAGGAAGACAAAGGAATGGACACCAAAAGTCACAACCTGCCCTGCGTTCTGAATCTGAAGGAACAGGCACTACCTAGACCTCTCCATCTAGATCTTAAAGAGCGTTCTGATTTTCACAGGAGATAAAGGATGTTTCTACAGTCCTTCAACTTTCAACTGTGAGACGGAGAGAAAAAAAAACTCTTGAAACTAATGTTATTAGAGCAATTAGGGCTATTGGGGCAAAAGTCTGTCCAACTCTGCATTTGCAAGTGTTCAAGTGGGGTATTCCATTCAATGTATCATGCCCTGCACTATTACGTCTGTATGACGCAGATGCAAAATTCAAGAGGGTGGAGGGGAAGCCAACAACAAAAAGAAATGGAATTAGGGGTGGGTCTTCTGCCTGGTGCTCCTTTCCAAGACAGAAAGAAAAGGTCATTTGCTGAGAAGCAACAGCAGTTTGGAATACCTGAAAATGTTCCAGAGAAAACTCCTGGAGCGTGGTTGACAAAGCTTTCGATGATAGCACCTGGTTTGCGGGAGCGTGAGGGAGCATTGCAGTTGCTGGGAGTCTTAGCAGTGCAGTTTGCCTGTGGAGGACATTGGCAGATGGTAAAAAAATCTGGCTCTATCTCACAGTCTATTTAATCCTATGATCCATAATAATCTTGTGGGATTTGGACTGAAAGGATTGAGCCTTACCTCTGGACAGGGGGCAGCAGGGCTGGTGCTGCTCTGGGAGCTGGAGCAGGCTGAAGGGACCTGCTGGGAGCGGAGGAGACCATCCGGGAGAGATGAGGGACAGGGTGGGGTACTGCAATGTCTGGAGGTTGAGGTGGGGTATATTAGGGGCTCAGACTGGCCAGAAGGGGAAGGGGTGAAGGCTGTAGGGCTGGGTGGGAGTGTTGTGTGTGGATGGTGGGGGTGAGTGTGCTGATGTGGGTGTGGGTGTGGGTGTGGGTGCAGGTGTGGGTGTGGATGGGGATGGGGGCTGTGTGAAACTCGAGGAGCAGAACCGACTACCCCCGCCGAGTGTCCCGTTGTGCCCTCCGAGGCCCCGCGTGAGATGAGGTGTCGGTGCTGCAAATGTTGGCTGCCCGAGTGCTGTGCTGCCAACTGCAGCTGGACAAACATCATGTGATCGCCTACTCGAAGGGCCAGGGTCAAAGGAGAACGGCCAGACAGGAAGTCGCTGACCTAAGAGCAGGAAGAGAGGGAAAGGGAGGATTTAGGAATCTCCCCAGCGCACAGCACTCAATTTGAAGAGATTCGTCAAAATAACTGAATGAATGGAGAGTGAATGGTGTTTAGGAACAAGCACGATTATGCAAAAGCACACACACAGAGTGACACACAAACACTCCCCCGGCTCTGAACTCTACCATTCAGTACACCCACAAAAGGCTAACTTCTGTCTGGCCTCAGGCCTGAAAAATCCACCATAGAAACAGGATGCAGACCCACTCGCCTTGCAGCCACATAATAGACGATTGTTTGAGGGGCTGGGACGGATCTGGAAGGCTTGCCCATTTTAGGAGTGCCCAGAATGGGAAGCAGAGCCAAGCATGGGGGCTCTGACCCCTACAAATCAGGAAGAGAAGCACACAGGGCTTGTCTTGACTTGGCTCCCCAAGCATACTCATAACAACTTCCCTCTTGTCCCATCTCAGGCCTCAGGCATCCTTTGTAACAGCTGCCCCTCACTGCTTTGGTTGGTGGATATACCTTAAACGGACAGTCTTGGTAAAGAATGCTTATTTTTACTTGTCTGATCTGCTTAGGTTAGCTGGTATGCCGCCTCTAACTGCTACACTAAGATTATTAACACCATGTGCAGCTTTTCAAAGCTGCATTCCTCTGGGGTACCTGTAGAACACTTGAATCCACTGAGCACTGAGAATCTACTTAATGCTGACTAAAGCCACTGCAACCACCACAACGGAACATACCAGACAGAACCCTACAGAAATTCTGACCCAAAAAATTTACATCAGCTCCAATACTGTTTACATCAAGTGAGCATACAGTTTATGCAGTGGGGCCATGTGCACAAACTGTACTGTACACAAACTGTAAGAAAAGGCCTCCAAGAGAACTATTTGCAGTTATGCTAGCTGAACTCATGTTCCGATGGAGTCGCCTTCTCTTGTTCCTCCCTCGTCTCTTTTGCTGATTTATTTTTCCACCAACAATATACTCTAAGCAGCCGAGTGACCTTTACCACAGGAGCCAGGAATAAAGACAGAGAGGCTCTCTTTGCATCTTCATCACCCTAAATATCACGGATGTTCAGTAACTGATAACTGTATTTGTATATTTTGACAATAGAGCTTGTGTTTTGAGCATAAGACTCTAGAAAATGGGGTCTGTGGGAAACTCCATGCAAAGGTCACTAATGAGTCAGCCCATATGGTGGGCAGAGAGGATCCCTGCACTGATTGACAGCTGTCAGGTAAACAGTAATACTGATTTGCATCAGCCTACTCAGGTATTGGAGAGAAGT
Source organism: Prochilodus magdalenae (assembly GCA_024036415.1). Lineage (NCBI taxonomy): Eukaryota > Metazoa > Chordata > Actinopteri > Characiformes > Prochilodontidae > Prochilodus > Prochilodus magdalenae. The sequence goes on along the minus strand of JAMWET010002742.1, from coordinate 230,527 downwards.
CCCTGCAATAGCTACACGAATAACCTTTTCTGAGGTGAGAGGCAAAGCCTCCGCATAAGAACGTGTGGCTCTGGCGCAAAGCCCCCAAGGAACACCATGCTTTGGGACTGTGAGTCGATGAGTGGGCACAGCAGACCCCGCATTAGCCTCACAGATCAGTCCCCCCCGAGCCAAACAGTCACACTGACTCATTCGCAAGGCCCAGACACTACCCACATAATGAGAGAGTGCGCTAACCCCAACCAACCAGTAAAAGTGGCCCTGAGAGGCGAGGACAATCTGCAGTCTGCAGGCGGCAGAGACATTCCCCACAGCAGTCCGCCGCTTGACTCAGTCAGGCTGTCAATACATCGCCCACCACATACTTCCCTTACATACATACGCATAAAACTATATAACAAACACAACAATGGACCACTGAAGGGCAATGGGTTTATTCTTTAACTGCCATCCCTTTCCCTGACATTACAGTCACCAGCAACCCAAGAAAAGATTTTATTCACATGTAAGGTCTGTACCAATGAATGGAAAATAAAAACCAACTAAAATGCATTAGGAATCCATCTTGGAGAACATACAGTGGCTGTCTAAGAATGATCTTAGTCAGCTTCCAGACCTCAGAGTTCTTCCTTTCACTAAACAAAACGAGAAAAACACATGTGACCTGTGGCTAGAAATGCCAAAGAAGTTTAAGTTAGAAAAGTCAGCCCTGACTTTGCAAGAGGAAATGTACAGTACCATCCAAAACGATGGCCTGTACCACCTTAAATGGGTCAGACGCTCGAAAGCGACCACCACGGATCTGTTCAAACGCATCTCTTTGTTCTAAAGGCCACTGACTTTGGCGCTTGTGCCAGAGATGACAGATCGTGCTCTGATGGAGCGCTCTAAAACCATGGCATGAAAATGTTTTTGAACTCCTCTGACCTTCAAAAGGGGCCCCAACCTACATCATCTTTCCTCAATCTCTAAAAGGCTAAAAATACGGCTAGAATACAGCTAGACAGTGTTGTGACGTGGGGCAATTTCGAGAAGTGTGAGCACTGTGGTTCCATGTGTGAACAGGCCTCTGTTCGGACTATGCTTTTATCTCTGAGGGCCTAGAGCTATCATCTCTTTACTTGTCATCCCCTGTCTGATCTGTTTTGTTACAGTGGCATTTTGCTCTGCAGTGGGCTGTGGTTGCTATGCAGTGAAGAGTGAGTGAAGGAGAGCGAAAGGGAGATGGGGGCAGGCTAGGGTTGGTGCTCGGCTGCAGGAGAAGGGGGAGATGCTGTTGGATGGTGATGAAATATTCAGTGAGAGTATGCCTCTGTGTATATCTTTCAGGGTCCCTGCAGTTTAAGTAACTCATTTGCAGCATTTTCTTCTTGCAGCACACGCTAGGAGCTGGACTGCCACCCAGTCGCATATATCCCCAGTGGAGCGTCCGAAGGGGTCGAATTAGAGGACCAACCCTTTCAGGGAACCGTAATGTTCTGCTCATTATGTCTTATGACCAATTCAGCAAAGCAAGTTCAAAACAGACCTATTAATCCTAAGCATTGACCGGCAGGTTTTGATCGCTTTGGGGAATACAGTCTCCACAGAGTATCTCAGTGGGTCAGGATGCAGTAAAAAGCCCTTGTAAAATAATCAATGGCTTGCATCTTTCTGCAAATCTTGAAAAGAAAAACACCTTTAAAGATCTCACTGAAGAGATGCTGACCTACCCAAGGTTTAACAGAGACCCGGTTGGTTAGAAACAGGGATGGTCCAGAAGGTGATTATCAAATACAGAGGGGCATTCCTGTTGGGCTACCAGCTTCCTTTCTATATCTGATCTAATTCAAACAATCAAATCACTTTGAATTGTTTCAAGGGCTACAAAGAAGCAATCCACTTAGACTTTGCTCTTAACTCCTGCTGGGTCCTCTTTCCTTCATTCCCTTCCAACCTCCCTCCCTCCCTTGTGATCTGCCTTCTGTGTGATCAGAAACATGAACTGTGAAGGCTCAACACCTTCTGACTCAGACAAAATTGGTTTGAATAGGTGAGAGACTGTGCTATAAGAGACTTTTATTTCACACGTCCATAATAGTGAAGCACAGCTGTATTTCATACATAGGCTTACTTACATGCCCTATGTGCCATGCCATTTGTTCATTTGAAAATCAGGCGTTTGTTAGAGATAACCTATCTTTGGGCGGCCAAACAGTCGTTTTGTTACAAGCCAGCATTTTGAGACTTCTCCAAACATCTGTAAATAAGCCTAGTCCTGAAACCATATTTTTCTATTACAATGGCTGAAAAGGAGAGGGACACCATGTCAGTCATCAAATGGTCAGTTGTCTAACCTCAGTTTAGGGGTTCGGAATACAAGCTTGCAATGTGCAAACACAATGGTACACATCTCCTATCTCTATTTATCACCAATTAGGAAACTGCAAAGAAACATCTCTCCCTCTTCCTGTTAACCTGCAGATCATATAGCACAAATGTTCTGATTTGCGTTAAGCTCCCATTTCTGATGACATTCGTTTCAATTTAATTGCTGTACAAGTCATCGCTGACCAGTGGTGGCCACGTCAATGGAATCTTTTGTGTCCTCCTCCCTATTTTTATCTCCTGCCAATATACAGCATTCTGAGTCACCGCTGTCCTTTCTGGTAATCTCATATACGCTCCATGAGAACCCAAGTGGGGGCATCAGAAAGGGCAGCTCTCAGCCTGCGCTTTGCTGACAATATCCAACGCTTCCGACCCCTCCCCCACCATCCCTATCAGTCTCAGCCAGGGAGGGGGAGGGAGTGGGAATTATGAGAGGGGTGACGGAGAGGTGACTAGTCCTATATTGTTAGATCCCACTTTTGCATCTATCCATTTCCAGACACAATGGCGAGCTCTGGCTCATTGTGGGCTTGCTCTGGAGAGAGGAGGGTGGTTGTCACCAACGCAGGTGGGGAGTTATAACGGTAATATAAGACTGAGAATAACAGTGAGACTGGGTAGAGCAGCGTTAAGAGATAAACTGCATTGTTATTCCCTGGAGGACAGAAAGAGTGATGTACCTGCTTTCAGAGGAGGGTTAGCACACACTACCAATTAGGGAGCTCCTCAGCTTGGGGGTACCTTTATTTTGCTGGAGGGTCACTAAGTCCAGCGTTAAAACTGTTACGTGTATTCAGATCTCCCTGTTCATCGGCAGATACCCAAAGTCTGTGAGGTCATTTAAAATGAAGGGGAAGGATGAACAACACTGGTTCGAATACTGCTGGAAGTGCAGTACTACAAGCTTTGGTTCGGGTTCCCTTTCATTTGCATTGGTACGGATTCCTATTTAAACAGCACTGAGAGGTAAAGAAAAAAAAAGCATGAGACGTCACTCAGACATGTAAAACCACAGCAGCCTCAAATTACAGAGCTGCAGTAACAAGGGAAAATACTATTCCAATAATTGCCAGTCTTCCTTTCCATCAAACACTCTCCATCTCATTACATGGAAGTCCAAGATAGATCTTTCTCAGGAAGCTACCCGAGTGATCCGTGGCTGAAGCCCTTGGAATCCTGACACTGCTGCAAGGTGGCCTTATCTGCTGTAACCCTATGAGTGTGGTTCCAAGCACATAAACCTGATCTGCTTGCTCTCTCTGACACATGAACACAAATCAACCACATAATTGGGTGGGTGGGTTTGACCCAGCACTCATCTCGGAACTGAATGCTGTTCGAGAATTACACGAGTTTGGTCAGAGAGTCATTTTTTGTCAGAAGCTATTCATACGCCTACTATTTATAGCCATTCGGTACTAAAACAGCATGCAACCAGCATATTCTAAAAACGGAACTGACAAAGCATATTGTAAAGACATTCCTGGAAAAATGCAGCTGAAAAATGTCACGACAAACAACAAACAAACCAACGCCTCATTACGGCAACTCTGTAATTGTTTCCGGCTAGCAGCACGCTGGAAGAAGGCATGGCCCAAAGTAGGGCTGCATTCAGAGCCATATGAAAAGCTTTTCTTTAGGACACAGACGACACTGCAGCTGCTGTGAGAAGGCGTGCAGCATGAGAAGAATGGTGCACTCCCCTGCCAACCCCCAGCACACACACACAAAACCTCCCTCATCATCTCGCTCATACTCAACCTTACTGCACTGTTATCACTATGGGCTCTTTTCTCTCTAGCATACATACAAAGCAAGGATCTGCAGCGCATGTATAGCTACTGGAGAATGACAGACAATGAAAAGCTGGCATTAAGTTGCAATCTGCGGCACAGAATGCTGATAATACTGTATGCAGCTGAAGCCAAAACACTGTCCAGATGACACCAATACAGTCCTCAACTGTAAATGAGTAAATCTGAAACCGAAGACACTGAAACAGTGAATGGAAGTCAGCTTGCAGGTTCTATTTCGCAGCAACTCGACTGGAAGCATATGGTTGCTTTTCAAAAAGGACTGGGGTCTTATTGAAGTGGGTGCTAGGTGGAGCTTGCCCCGGCTTGTCTCAGCTCTGAGATGTTGCCAGGAAACTGGAGGGTGTTTCTTAAAATATGCATACTAAGTGTGTTGAGGTCTAGCTCCACATACACATATCCATCTATTTAAGCACAGAAGCCTTATCTTTAGATAAACATGTGACTTCTTACCTGTGTTTCTGTCAGACTCTCCAAAGCTTGCATCACTGACTGCTCGGGTCTTGATGCTTGAGACTTAAAAGGAACAGAGAATTGAGGTTAAGTTCTCTGGACGTGCTTACAAATTGTGCAAGTGTCAAAACATTATTGCACAAAGTCAGCATAATCATTACCATTAGGCCTGCTTCCACTGTTGGGACGAGAGTCAACTTGCTTCCGTCTGTAATGCCCAGGTCCTGAAGTTTCCCTGAACTCAGGCGCCTGCAGAGAAGATGGCAACTCAAATAAGCATTCGGAGCACACTGGCAATTCTAAAAGTTGAAAGTAAAATGACTCAATTCTCCAGTTTGATGGCAATGGGTGAAACTCAAAGCAGATGAATAAAGTTTATGTTATTATGTGACGACCACACATGCAAGTGATATACTGTAAACATTGTACTTAGTGACAGATAGTGCTATCAAACTATGACTGGCAGCTTATCAGCAACCTGGCCATGCAAATGTATTCACTCAGGCTCCAGATACAGCTTCTGTCACCTTATGGTTATGAAACATGAATGCACCAGTGCATAAGCCATTTCTGAATAAGTTACAAAACACATCAAAATGAAACCTGGGATTTAAAAATAAAGCCAAACTGTTTTCATGCATTGTCTATTCTTAGGCACAGCAGCAAGGCAACCCCCTAACTGCTGATGTACACATATAGACATGTGCTAAGGCTAAATGTCACCTCCTGCTGAACAAAGGGACCCTGCCTGCAGTACACTGGTTGGAAGCACCTAACTCAAGGAGAAGACGTTAAGCAGGAGCCTTTAGTTTTAGCGAATGATGTAATTTGGTGGTGATTACTCATGAAGGTTGTTAAGCTGGCCTGGTTCAGGGCGAAAACAATGCAACTGTTAGGGGTCATTTGCAAGTGACAAAGAGGCTCCCTCTCACTCTCCTCCTAGTCCTACCACCTTTGTGCTATTGTTAGGCAGGCTGAAGAGCTCGCTGAAACTAACATTGACCCCCTTTCAACATTAGGGAGGAATATTCTAGCACATCATTGTGATTCTCGGTAGGGGCACTTTTATTGTCCTGCTTCCACTTTCAATTGGCATCTGCTAAGCCATGCTTAGTCTAATTGAGAGATCCATGCAGGCAAATACAGGAACTCTGCATACCAATTGTTGGACCTTAAATCTAGCTTCAACACACAAACACATACCACAGTGTATGCAAGGAGATAATAGATGCAATTGTTTTTAGTTAAATGCCACCCCGGTGAGCGGGGTGCAGCCCACTTGGTGCAAAGACCAACCTAACTCTCTCAGCAAAACCACATACCTAACCTCTAAAATCAGCTGGCCGCAGATAAACTGTCTTACTTTTAAGGAGTACCAGTGTTTTTGTTTTATGAGATACATGCAACTAAACAGGAGATGCCTCAAACTCTTACTCCAGTGCACGAAGACCGGACTGAACCACATAAAGGCTGAACACGACCACCATAGCAAGCCCTGTAAGCCACTTAGTCTAAGCTACAAGGCTCCCGTGCTAAATCACGTCTGACCTATTTACCTTTAAAAACCGCATGGAAATGGAAAAAAAAACGCAACGTAGGCTCGTGCTTCTATACCTACACAACTAAGGGAATGAATACTCACGTCTCTTTGTGCAGCAGAGCGAGTCTCTCTTTGGGCACCTTCAGTCTCTGAGACAGTCTCCTCTTAAGCCCTTCTACCGTCTCCTCGGCCGGAAGGGACAGCTCGAAGCGCGTGCCCGTCGTGGACTGAATTTGCAAACTGATGGGCGGCTCGCCCGGGACGGCTTCGCAAGACGGAGCTCCGCGGCTCGCGCAGCTCCGCGCGCTAGGCTGCTGCTCCATTCGGTAGCCTGCGCGTAACGGGAGGGTGGCAAGAGGAAAGAGAGAGAGAAGGGGAGAGAAAGAGAGAGACGGATCAGGCTCAGTGTCCCCCCAGCTAGGCTACCGATCCCGTTGCTTTTCTGACGGAATCGTTATTGTTCCCTTTTCGCTGCTCCAGCACGGGGATCAAAGGCAATAGTATTCCTTAGAAATCACGCTGACTATTTCCGTATTAGTCGATGTCCACAGGAGACGATCCGGATCATTTAAAGGCGGGTTTCAGCACTGGCTGCCCTTTTCTCCTATTTTGCCTATAAACACGACGAGTGCGCGCACTCCGCACATAGCGCGCTCTGGACTTTCAGTCGCTGTCGGTTTCAATAGACCGCTACACACACCAGCCAGAGCCTAAACACCTCCTGCAAGCAGATCTCTGCCGAAACGGCATCAAAATGAGCTTTCCTGCCCTCCCCCACTTTACAATGTACCTCGCTGCCACCGTGTTACGATTCCACCCACACCCCAACCCTGCTGTCCAATCGCAGGAGGCTATGCCGAAGACGTCATTACTTCAAGCCAATCGGGGCGTGACGTAGACACCCACGTGGAGAACATGGCCCGCCCACAAAGCCCACCAACACCTCCCCCCGAACTACGTCTTTTATCCTCATTGACGACGAATAGCGTCTGAGAGGGCGGAGCTTGAGCGGCTTAGGAACTGTCAAACTCCGCCCTCTTCTGCTACACCATTCATAATGCAAACTGCTACCATAACAAAAGGAAGCTCAGCAGAAGACTGTGTTCTGTTATATACAGTAACATATGTTGGCATCGCGTTAAAGCTGAAGCCCTCAAAGCCGAGTAGGGTTTATTTTTGGTGTTGTTGAAGATGTTCGTAATACTGACATGCCGGCAGGAGAGCTGATACATAGACACGGCATACTAATGTACGCTATAGAAAACAGCCTACAAATACAAAAACAGGCTGCAAGTAATGCCAGCGGACTGGCGGTTCAATATACAGTACATTTTATGGAAGACATTCGTCATTGCAGTGAGGGCAGCAACCCCTCACTCTCACGGCCCTCCTCAGGGCCAGGTGTAGTCCACTGCACTACTGTATAGTCAAACCAAGCAAGCAGGACATCCATCTACTCTCACCACTGAAAATCTACCTAGACATACATAATATCTAACTGTTACACGGAGCCTAAGGGACAGCGGTAAAACATAACACATCGTTACTGATTTAGGCTACGTAATATATTGACATGCTGGCCATCTAAGCCTGATTAGTTTATGGACACAAAAGCGCTTCGCAGTGGTGGCGGAGTTTCACCAAAGCAGAACAGGTACTCGACCGCCTACCAGTGGTGAGCGAGGGCATAAGACTCAAAACCTACAATAAAGCCAACATCCCCGTATATTTTTCTTAGGGGTAGTCCATCACTCACTCCCACCTTTGAAGCAGGACAGTGCTAACAACGCGTTTTTATATCTTTTATCTTCGTCATATTTAAATAACGCCACTGTGGTCAGACGTTAGGCAACGGGGTCTGGGAAATTTCAGCATGATATAGATGGTTTAGATAATTTCCTTAATTTGTAAATATGTCACCCAAAACTAATCAGGATGAGCTGTAGAATAGACTGTAGGAGGTTATTTAGAACTATGCGGAACTTTGTAACGCCTGTAGTAGTGACGGTGCGAAGCTTTGAAGAAGTCAGAGAAGTATTAAAGCCCTACAGCCGCTGCACAACACAAAGCCGGAGTTTCATTTAGTTGCTGGGAAACTGAACCGTGTGTTAGCTCGATGTGATACAGCCTACTAAAAGCGTAGCTACATCACTTTTTATCCAGCGTCTTCCTAAGCGTTTGGATTGAAGTGCTACAACCAGACATTTGTAATCAATCGCAGCACCAGAAGCCAGACTTACCAATTATCGTGGCGAAAACCTCAAAGTCCCGCGACAAAGTTTCACAGTCCTCAAGATTCCCCAGTTTTGGCATGTATTGTGTGGAAATCCGCTGAACAGTAACACGCACAGATCCAGGACACCAGCCTACATCCACAAGCGGTGGCAAAGTTTTTCATCAGCTTCACAATGCCGATGTGGTTGCGTAGCTATCCCTCTTATATCAGTCCGTATGATCGCCGGTATTCCGGCTCGTTTCCAGCGTGCTTGCTTGGCTCGCTGTGACTGAACAGACGAGTGTATTCCTGAGGTTAGAGTTGAGGTAAGACAGCTCTCTACTTGGCTCCCAGCAGAGTGGGTGGAGAGTGCGATTACTGCAGTGTCAGCGTGCGGCTTAAGGTGGCGAGCATAAACGTGCAACGTGGACAACGACAGCAGGCACGTACTTAACACGTTTAAGTAGCTTTTAATAAGAAGTGAGGCATAAATCCGGGCGTTATAATGCTGTAACGACACTTTAATATCACTTTAGAGTTGAATGTGAGAGCATATTGTCGTCGGGAAAATTTCCACCTTAAGAAGTAGCCTAGTAAAAGAAGAGAACACGGAAGAGGCGTGACTGTTATGACGACATTTCTGTGAGTAAAAAAAACGACGCTAGGCAACCAGTGCAGCAAAACATATTGCCTGGATACACAAGAACACGGCGATAAACACCGGTCTAATTACTACAGTGACGTCACGATTCAGAACGCATGCAGGGTAACAACATAAACGAAATAGTATTATGACATCACAGACGTAGCAGATTGGGTTGAATTTCATGTCATTTTCACTGGAAATGAGGTCAAGCTGTACGAATTTTATCACCTTTTGTAGTGATGGGGTTTTGGGGACCCCTTGATTAACCTCTTGGACCCCTGAATGTTCCAAAATTAAAATTGTTGGGGGTCCCTGTAAACTTCTGGACAAATGCATTTCCAAACTAGAAAGAATTTTGTCAAAAGAGGAATTTAAAGCAATCATCCCACCAACAACAGAAAAGACCCTGCACACTGACATCACCATCATCTACTAACTGTTCCATACAGGCGTAGTTTTATATGTTTGATATATTTCACATGCATTTATTTTTAATCCAAAGCACATTTTAATACATTTTAAATGTATTTGATAAACACATATAAAAAATATGAGAAAAAAAATGTTTTTTTTTCTGACTTTAGAGTTTAATGTGGATTATTACTGTCCTGTATAAAAATGTTTATTGCTTGTTTACATAATAGCCAATACACTTGGCAATGGAAACCAAAATCAAGCAGTCAGTGTATTGCTCTTCTGACACTGACTACAGATGAGCATAACATGATGTCCCACCACCAACTTTATACCATATATACGCTACAAAGACAAACCTCGCAGTTAAAAATCATGTTTTCAGTGAATTTACTTTTTTGCATATTGTGAAGGAAGTAAATAGATCCCATATATACATTTTGCAACATGTATTTGTTTTATATTCTATATAGTGTGAATGCAGTGAGTGCAAGCTTGTTGCGACAACTTGTATTTTTGTCTCTTAGGAATCTGTCTACTACTACACAAGCATTGGTCTTAATTCAGATGTCACTGAGATGATCTGCTCCGCTATTAACCATCTGTGTGCAGGTGTTCCATAGGATGTTATCGCCTGGCTTCTTACCAGGACAGAAAAGTGCAGTGATTCTCTCTCTACCAACATCTAACATCTGCATCCTCACATGTCCGATTAGAATATTTACCTTTCTGCTTAAAGTATACAGAGGATATTAGGAAAGGCATATATTTCAAACATGAAGTGGGTCACATACAGGCGTATGTTCATTCGGGGTTGAACAGCATTCCTATCCATCAGAGTAATCCTTACAGCCTGCTTCAACTCACAGAAGTCTGACAGCCCACATTACCGTCAGCCCACCTCTTTGTTTTGGTTTAGTTTTTTTTTTCAGTGCTTCTTCCTTGAATCATAAAGGAGCATGTATAGGCGCACTTGCGTCAGTCAAGGCTTGTGGTTTACAAGTTCAACAAGAGTAAACTTATACGCAAGGCTTGATGCACATTGTGGGTATGTAGGTTTTATGCATAATGCATTTTCCAGACCAAAAGAGCTACACCCATATCAGATAAAGAGAAAATGACAGACACTATACTGCCCACCGTTTCAGCGTCAAATAAATAAAACAAGGAAACGATGAGAAGAACACAAGCATTGTTCAGTGAGTCACGGGGAGAAAAAAAAACAAATGAAAATTTCTGCTGTGGAAGGCTATATGCCTCTGTCTGCAGCCGTGTTAATGTTAACTACTGAGTTCACAATAACATCCTCATTTTGAAGCCTTGAACAAAAGACGCTCCAGCTGCCAAGACCTCCAAATTACAGGCATTACAGACAGCTTTGCAGTATTTAGTGGACAATGAGAACAATGGACAATAACCGTGATTCAGAACGGCCTATAAGAATATTTCATTTCGCTTCATTAAGACACCGTTGGCAGTACCAGGAAACGTGTTAAGACAAGGGGATTCTTTTTCAGTGTCAAATGCTGCCTGGTCTCTGGTATTTGCTCTCTAGATGCTTTCGTTATCCACCACCCACTCACCTGCCCACACACATTTACCCCACACGCTCTTCCTCAGTAATCCCGGTTTGGCAGGGATTAGCAGCGTCCCACGTGCGGCTAATTTAACCGGAACAGAGTGCGGGGAGTGTGTCAGAGTTACATTTCACCCCTGGTCCACCCCTATACACCACCACAACCCCACCCCTTTCCATGTCAACCTCTCTCTGTAATGTAATCATTGATCAAGCTGGTCAGTACCAGACACGTAGTCTCCCCTCTGTCAGTAAAGCTGTGGCTCTGTCCATTTCCAATCAAGCCCTAAAGATAGCACTCTGTGTCTAGGATGTAGTAATTTCCCGTCGTGTTCTGCCATGCAGGCCCCTTTCCTGCCCCCTCATTCTCCCTTTCCCGGTGTTTAGGCAATTCTGCAGCCATTTCCTCCTTTCATAGCAAGTTCACCATCACCCGTGTGGTAAAATATTTACATGCTGGCCGGTTCATTTAACACACTCAATGCTGGTGAAAATTATGCAAACAAGCTTGTTTGTCATCATTGATTCTTGGAAAATGGTGGGCGGTGCAGTACACCATTTACACTACCTCCATTTAGTGGTCATTTGTTTCAAAGGTTTGTTCTGATAGCTGGAAGAAAGGCTTGTCTCTTTTTCTCTTGTAATTTTCCCAATGGATCCAAGGCTAATCGGTGTGAAAATCCATGGTACCCCTTTTTCAAATGGACCAGTATATATTTAGAATATAGAACGTTTTATAGTTCTAAATAATGTATCTGATATATATATATAACAAGTGTGTCATAATTCTATGTATATTTATTCCCAGTAAAGTATATGGTATACAAAGAATCAAAGAATGTTTATAATTCTCTTTAGAGCCTCAATCTTCAGTAGTGATATTTCCAATCATTTGCATGCCTGCTGGCCCTCAGGGCCTTCTAGTACATTACTGAATGACTAATGATTTCTGCTAATACAACAATGCCTGTAATCTTTGACTCATTTATAAGGAACAGGGCCCTTGTGCTTGCGTTTAAACTCTGCATACTGTAGTAATACTCTTAATTCATTGCTAAATTTTAGTTGGAAACAAAAGATTAGATTCTTGAATCACCTCAACAGAAAATCCCATTCAGATTTGTTTACTGTGCTATCTAGGTGGATAACTAAGTAAGCTCTCCCATTGGTTGAGAATTCAGGAGCTAAATTTAAGCTTAATATATCAATAGATCAACTACTAACATTATTAGGAAGTGACGGTGGACTGTTTGGATGGATGGGACCACTTTCAGTTATTTGTTAGGAATGGAAACAGTGGTAGTTTCACACCAGGAAGGAGTCAAAGTAAAATATATTTCGAATGGAACATCAAATGTTTATTAAGCTTCAAGGTAAAGTGTTTAATCAAAACTGAACATGAACTAAACTAAACTGAACATACTAATAGCATCCTAGTAGGAAATTAGCATTAGCATAGAGGTCCATTTTGTCGTTATTGCCACTGACGCTTGGAGAGTGGATGTGATGAGGGAATAGATGATCCCAAAGCGTAGAAGAACTGTTTCTCAGAATCTTATATAGCCCTCTTCAACCAAAAGAACCCGGATTCACAAACTGGTTCTGAACAGGCTTTGTAGAACCTGTGGTGCTATTCAGGGAACCAGCCTGTGTTTGCCCCAGTTTTTATTGGAACCAAGGCATCATCAATGCCAACAAAGGAATTTACACAGCAATGGTAAACAAGATGGCGGTGTGTATACATTACCTGTGAGCATTTGTGCTGTTATTACACATGTTTGTTTGTATCCAAAAAGCAAGCACGGACCAACTACTGGTGATTAGGAGACGTAGAAGAATTGATTGATTTTTGGTGGAAATGTGCCAAAAGGTTTACAATATGGTTTGTGAACCAGAATGGAGCAAGTCCCATGCTGGTGTAAAAGTTCTAATACAGAAATGGCCTGCAGAGTTGTTTCAAAATGACCAGATTTTGGAGAACAGAGCTGTTTGATCTCTTGCATAATGTCTTTTTCACATATGCCCCATATTTCACATGGATTTGTATTTTCCTTGTTTTAAGTTCCTTTTCATTGGTTATCAATAAAAGACTCAGTCTAGTACAGACAAGAAACCGAAGACCATCTTGACTGAGAAAAAACCTTTTCTGTCAACATTGCCTTCATTTCTCTTTGATATGGCTAAGATTTATTTTACTACCCAGCTGTCATTCGGAATTGAGGAAGGAAGAGGATTTAGTAGCAGTCTGAGGTTTCAGTCTAGCAGATGACATTTAGCTTTATGGGCATGACTCAGAGACATTGGACAGACATTAGAACATACAGTAGTGCCGTGGTCACGTTCTTCTCACATTTAAACTGGCCGGAAACATTTTGATTCGAGAGTGAGAGAGCTCTTACCAAATGCCATTTCAGAACTCGTGACTGTCAAGTTTTCAGTCAGCATAAGGCCTGCGTTTCTTGAGGCCTCAACTTCTACAGCAAGAACAGTCAATTATATTGTGTAACAGAGTAGCCTACTGCCCACCGCACTGATAAAACAAAAATCTCTCCCTGTGACATCCTAAGCATTACCTAGTCTATGTTTAGTCCTGTTGGTATATCATTACTGTTCATGTTATTTGACACAGCCAGCAGCAGGTCAACCAGAGCTTCACAGATAATTAGCCTGATGAGTCTATTTTTATAGTCTTGTTGACCTATCTGGTGCTAACTTAAGTAAAGCCATGTTTATAATGCAAAGCTAACATTACCCTACCCAGCCATTCCAATTTGTTCCCTTCTCAGGATGGCTGTTTGATGAAATGCCCGGTTGAATTACATGAATGACAAATGTCTCGCTATTACAACATTTGCTGAAGTCTGATATACACCATCCCTCTTACAACTTTCTTCCTTTGACTGACGCACAGCCACCAGTGACCTATTACATATTACATGGAATACCTCTTCATTTTCTACCAATTCCAAGAAATATGGGTGGGGTCTATTTGGGGTTTGCCCTGGCTTGAACAGTCTGTTTTCCAAATTGCGTATACCACCACATCAGCATTCTTGAGCAGTTGGAAAGAGTGCACACTCTGCACACTGACGCCACAGTAACTCTGTTTGCAGCTCCATCGCTATTCCCTTAACAAGTCTTGGGTGCAAAGTCAGGAATTGGGCCATCCATGATCTGCCCACAAATCCACACTTTCTTAGCAACCGTTTCAGGATTGAACAAGCCTTTGCAGAATGTTTGCTGAGATTGCAAAATCCAATTTCGCACAAAACACCTGAATACAGAATGTGTTGTTCTTGTTATTTCAGGTAAGGCTTATTTCCTATCACCCTAAAAGATCATACAGTTTTGATTGGACGGCTTTAGAATTCACTGTTGTTTCTTAATTGTCTAGTGTTGATTATTATATACCTGGAATTATCAATACCTGGAATGTTGGAAAGCCTTTTCAAAAATTAGGCATTTTACAGAGGGCAACTAGTAATAACACAAACTGCATAGCAAAGAGGTAGAGCTAAACTAAAATGTGGATGAAAGTGCTTATAAAAGTACTGCTGTTTCAAAGTAAAATAATAATAGCAAAATAAAGTAATAAACAAACAAATAAATAAATAAAATAACCTTTTTTCAATAGACAGGAGAAAGTCAGAAAAGCCAAAGGTAAACAAATGAACACACACATGAACTTAAAGCGGGAAACATGACAAAAACATCTTTGTGTAACTGTTTTTTAAAGTAAATGATCTCATTACATAAAGCATTTGTGTTGCTATAAGTCAGTTTGATGGAAACCAATTGATGACTGACTGATCTATTTATGTAGAAATCTCTTATGCTTCAGCCAGTCAGTGAATGCGGTTAACACCACAATGTTAACAGGGCTCATGTTAGCTTAAGCTACTGTCAAGCTAAAACTGATTAACCCCATCAAACAGAGATACACAGTCATTGTTCCTTTGTGATAACAACAATGTCTGATGGTGTAGTCGAAGTACAAAAGACAGAGTGTTGCTGCCCCTTCCCCAGACCTAATTGTAGTGATTTGTATGCGTTTAGCACATACTTCATAGGTGTGAATGTGTTTAGGTAACATGGATGAGTGAATGTGTATGTTTCAAAAACTATAAAGGATGATTTAGAAAAAAGACTATCATGCCATTCAAGTTGGATGGATTTTCCTGTTATGAGTCTTAAAATTTATTTTTAATAATCAAAGGCAAACTGCAGTTATATAGTCGCCTATACAGGCAGATGTTATATAAAGATTGGGTGTAGTGAACCTGTGTCTTCAAAATGTCTTTTACCTTTATGGAGCTTTCCCACTGCATGGTATGGCTTGACCCATTTTCTACTGCAGATACAGTACCTCCCTGCGAGTATTAACCTGATGTGGCTCGAAAGAGACAAAAGAGGCTGATGGCAGCAAAAGCAGGAGAGTTTGGGAAATACTACATCATAGAGTTCAGACAACGAGATGACTCTTCTTCAAAGGCGATGAAAGACAGTGTAGTTAGCATTCGGATGTAAGTAGGGTGACAGTGATTATTCTCTCTGACCAATCAGGAGTTAGCAGCACTTTTACGTCACTTTTAGCTCAGCGTGCTTGGAACATCGACAAAGGTGATACCAAAATAGAACTAGGTACTAGGTTTGGGGAATCAACAATGGCAGGCAGACCCGAGTTGTGTTGAGCCAGTTGATTAGTATACTGAAAAATTGACTTTACATACATATTAGCGACTCCAAACTCTAAACATTGTTATGATTAAGCTGAGTGAGATTTTTGCCAACACAATGTAAAGCTTCCCCAGCCTCTGCAGTTGTTATGAAAGAACAAAGTTGTAGGTGGAGCATGAATTAGGTCAGTAAAGGCCAGTCCCTCACAAGATACCCTGTTTAAACTACAACTGGTTCTCAATATGACAGCCCATATGTCTATCAGCAAAGAATAGTGTTCCCTCCGTCCATCAGCATAGGAAGTCTTGAACGCTTTGGCACAGGCTCTGGCAAAGCCAGAATGCCTCTGGAACGTTCCCATGCAGGGTAGTCACAGTATAAATTTGAGAAGGACAAGCCATCAGGGTGGTCTGCATATAAATCAGCCCATTGTCCTTTGGGTGACCTGTGGCTTGAGGGTGCACCCTTCACTGTAACACAACAAGGCCTCTGCTTATCAGGTCAGACGTCATCACGGTTTGCCGTCACTGAGTGCTCCACAAATGTCATGCCTGCAACCTTCCCGCAGCTACACCTACGTGAACTTACAAGAAAGTAATACCAGAAATGGCAGCAGAGTTTGATTGATAGCCTTGGCTAAAGGTTGCGGTAGTATGCCATATCTGAACTGGAAGGTGTCACTTATTTGGATGCAGGCAATGAGGGCCCGGAGTGGAATCTTGTACGAACCAGCAGGAGTGTGTAAACGGAGCTAAGCATGTCTGCCTGGGTTGTTCAGCATGGAAACTAGCCTGATGGCATATTTTCCAAGAGCTTCAGAGACATGTGATTAGGAAAGCAGTGCAACTCTCAGCTTTTAGCCTGGGTTACAACAGTGGGAGAGACAGGGAAAGTGACTCATATGAAAGCTATTTGGTTCCCACTTAAATCCTCATAATAGCTGGCATTAAGATTCAAATCCTGTTGAGTTATTGTGGAAAAAGCAACATGTTAAGTTTATTTGATTCAGCTGTGGGCATCATCTTCACAAAATACATCATTTTTTTGCCAACAAGAAAATTAAATATTATTAAATAATATATAATACCACATAATAATACATAAGTACTATTAGACAAGCAGAACCTCTGACAGACTCACACAACACATCTTTAAAATTATTACTTCATTTATTCAAAGGGAAAAGATATCAAACTGTGAGTCACCCTTGTGAAAAAGAGATTCCCCCTTAAAATGATCTGACATGCTCTTAAATACATTGCAAAGCAGCCCCAAAGCATGATGCTCCCTGATGCAGCCTGGAAAAAGGCCTTAGCGGTGCCTGACTCCTCAGTAAGACAGTAGGAGTGTGCATCAAAAGACGGCCAGTACTTTTTCTCAGCAATGTATTTGACGTGTATAGAACAATTAACCAAATGAAGTTTAATGCGTCTCTTCTCTGTGCCCCCTGTTGAGCAGAATGTAGTAGTATGTAGCATGTTTTAAAAGGACAGTGCTACTTTAAGGGGGTGTGAGCGTGCTTTTTTTAGAGGCGACATTATGTAGCGAACAAGTTCCTTTAATTGACTTTTCCATGTTGCAATACAGCTGCGCACAGCGATAGTGCTAATGCTGCAGGGGCTAAAAAAAAAAAGGTCCAGAGGAAAAAATGCAAGCGGCAGGGAAAAAAAGAGAACGGCACTCAAGGGAAAATCAGTGCCATCCTCCAGATGGACAGCTCACGTGGCGCTCACCGCTGGAGGGAAGGAAAGAGGGAGTGCGTAAGTCTGCCTGGAAAATCTAGCCTTCGTCATAAAAACAAAGGCATGTTGCAATGGGGTGGCACCAACAGTCCCTGACCCTGCAAGTCAAACCGCACAACAAGATTCTATTAGGGCTGTACCTTTTGGATGACTCGGCTGTGCTGTACTTGTTTTAAACGTATATATACTTTTTGAAGTCTTTTTAAAAGACACTTTATACTTACTGCAAAGTCATGGATGGTGGTGGTGAAAACTTTCAACCTTTACACGGTCACTTCTTTAGTTAGGCACCACTGTGGGCCTAAATTCTAATCTGCTTCTGTATCCAAGTCTCTACTGGTTGACTGAGGCTTTCGCAGATTGAACAGATCATTTAGCTAGCTAATATTAGCATCAAGTGATCAAAGCAAACGGGGCATTTGTGGATACCCTTAATATAGACTGTGGGTTTTATAAACTGTTTCTTGCTATGAACCCACATTGTGTTCATGCTTTGGTTGTTAGCTTGTTTCCTGGGCTGCCCAGTTAAGGCACAGATAGCTAGCTACAATATGACATAATGACCTCCAGGTCCAAGTCCATTTGGTTGGCTGAAGCTAGCAAGCTAGATAGGTAGATAGATAGACAGACAGACAGACATTAAGTGAGCCTTAGCTCATTGTTGTCCTATGTACAAGATCTAAGATGTTTTTAATCTCCTCAAATTTAACTCACACAGGGACTTGTATTATGGAAAATAAACTAGACAACTGAGAGAAAAAGAACTGACTAAGCCTGATATAAAGTACACTTTTGTGAAAATGTTGTTGACACTGTGCTAGATGAAAAATATTTCCTAAGCTAACGAAGCAAAAATGAATAAATTGAACTGTGAGTGGAAAGTAAGCAATAAAAAAACTATTTTGTTTAATTCTCTGCGTAACCACCGGTGGACCACCCAGAAAACACTGAGTAATCACCAGTGGACCGCCAGCTTTGCCATCAGCTGGCCAGCAGTGGCCTGCTATTCTCTTGCTATCAGGGAACAATAGCTTAGGCCAATGCAGTAAACTGGGACCCAGAGGCTGATATGTTATATCTTTACAGCATATCGTTCTACAAAATTCAGCCACCATCACCGGAAACCGAATTTGACTACATTTTAAATTTTTTAATTTTCAGCTGTAGTGGATGAGTTTGAGTAGGGGACCACCAAATTGTGCTATAACTGTTCATGGTCCTCCAATTGCTTGATTAATCTTCAAAATACTCTGTAGATTACTACATTATGAAATATCCCATAATGATATGCCCTAAATTTGAGCAAGCCCTACCTTTTGAGCACATGATGTGGCCTGCCTTGGAAAGGGAAGGTGGCACGTCTGTATTACAATGACCTTAACCTTCTCAGATGTGGGAATCTGCCTCAGGTTTACTTCTGTTTCTGAGTTTCTTTTTACAGTGTGGGTTTGGGTGTTATTCTTTGTTTTTCTTCACAGTTGATTTGGACTCCTGTTGTAGGACCACCTGGTGATGTTACTACCATAAGGTTTCTCCATAATTAAACGGTAAAGACGTAAACAAAGTCATTAGGATTGTTTTGATGGGAAATGCTAAATTCTAGATTCTTTGTCTAATGGTGGTGACAGGAATATGACATCTGGAGAACTCCCTCACAGACAGCTATTACATGTAATGGTTTTATTCTGCCTGATAACAAATACATTGTTCTGATTGAGAATTGTGCGAGCTTTGGCCTAAAACATATCTTAAAAAAAAAAAAAAAAACTATATATATATATATATATATATATATATATATATACACACACAAAGAGAACATACTTTTCTTGACTAGCCACTAGCAAAGAACACGTGAAACATGAACACCCTTGTTTACATCTCAAGCACAGAATTATACAGAGATTTTTAAAAAACTGTGGGATTGTCAAGCACAACATTATACGGAACATGATCTGTCATGTGACTTCAGGTTAATCGTAACTGTGCTTTGGTAAATGGTAGGTGGACTTTGCTCTGGCACAGGCCCGTGCCCACACCCTCGCCCACTCGCTACCACCTCCACTGATCTACACACCTCACCCAGCTGGAATGTGACACTTTGCTCTCTGGAATGTAGGCCTGCTACAAACGTCATTGATAGCCGCCTAAGGAGGGCGTGAGGACCAGCAGTTAAACCATAGAATAAGCATGCTTTGGCTCGCAAGACGTATCCCCTCTAATTAGGCTTCAAACACGTACACCCTCAAATTTGCTTTGTGGCCTACACTTTAAGATAAGGTGACAGAAATGTTCAGAGGTGCACACTTAATTTTGCGGTGCCAGTGGGGAGGTGCTGAAGGGTCAAAGTAAAATATGCATTGGAATATTACTTTAATAATTGCGACACCTTTATTCATATTTCTGTGGCCTCACTACTTTTTCATGTTGCAACTAGGACATAGGCAGCAAGATTAAAATACAATTGAACACACCCTTGGGGCTTAGTTGAATTATAATTCAGCTTATGGTTCATTTGCATAAACTAAGAAGAGCTGCTTGCCTCTCTCTGATGGTCTGTTTCATTAAAGCTCAGATAATTGCCTAGCTGGGGTTGCAAGTCAAAGCATCCTATCTAACTAAGCAGAGTAAAAATATACGCGAGGACATTCCTGTTTAAGGATGCATGCACACCTGAGAAGAGCTCTGCGCATTGAGTCAGAGGACAAAGCTGATTAAGCTCTGTCTGGATGTGGTTGGCATAGTTGCAGGTTTCTCCGAAAACACTTGCCCCAGATTCTATTTTTGGTGCTGCACCTTGCTGCAAGTGACATACAGACAGGGCAGTGCTGTGATTCACTGGTCAGAATGTGCTGTTTCTCTTGGAGGCAGTTTACTGGGATGTGAATATTCTGGTTTGTAGCACACATATATGATGGACTAACATAGATTTATCACTGCAACATTTAAATAGACACTAGGGCCTAGGTATCTGTGAAATGCGTCTGATGATGTATCATCATGAAGTTGAGCTATTGGGGTACAGTTGTGTTAAAATGTTAGTTGGTTGATTCACAAGGAAGGCAGATGGTACTGCTAGGATGGACTGTCTTTGAACCTTCTTCACAATAGACAGAATGTGTTAGTCAAATGATGGAAAGTACTTATCAGAAGAGGAGGATACCAGTTATAAATGTAGCTACTTGGCTATCTAACCAGCTTGACTAATTTCTGTGGCAAAAAGAGTAAAATGACTGAGTTAAGATTATTTTTGGGGTGGGTACACATAATCCAGAAACTACCACTACTTTGCTGCAGGGATGGCGAAAGATGAACTAGTGACTACGACAGTTGGCTGACACCTTCAGTGTAGAGCCCCCGACCACGTCAGCATGAAAGGGCAACCTCCAAACAGCAGGCTAGGCAGCAATGACTTCTTCTCAACTCTCAGTCCCAGCCTGTGTGCAGTATCTCACAGCTATCTGAGAGTCTACAGCTCGCGCCCTAGCACACTGCGAGCAAAAAACGGCAACACCGGACTCAGAACCAGATTGCCCTCCATTGCCACATGTTGAAGATGTGGGCCCATATCCAGCAGTGTCTCAAAGAAACAATGCTGCTTCAGTGCTATCCATCCTGTCTCAACAGAACATTCCACTTAAAATGCATGATTTAATATTTCCTAAAGGCGAAAACAAAACAATGCTTCATGCAGCAGGTTTGCAAAGAATCAGAGGATCCCCACCCATTTTTCCAAGAGTAGCACTTATTACCTTATCCCAAATCATGTTTCCACTAGCTTGATTAATTTTCTGGCTAACTACAGCGCTCTTGCTCATCAGTGATGGGTAAATACCCCTAAACTTGCAGTACAGAATATGATTGTTCAAAGTACTCTGCTTTTAGACAATTAAAGAGTGGAGGACAAACCAGTCTTGTGCATCTCTTCAAAACTGTGAAGGCCTGCCTGGCATCTTGCAACTAGTCTTCGGTACTGTTTAAAAAAACTGGTAGAATACAATCTACAACACCCTGTTACCTAACAGTTCGTTTAGGAGTGCTTTCATATTATTCATTTACCATGTTAAAACACATACAAGGCTAATCACAAGGTACAATGCCTTGCAACTGCACATTAGGGACAGACATCATAATGCTTGCAAGTATTAAGTACTGTTTGACAAATGGTAATAGGGTTTTAGTTACAGGACATTAGGATTTTACGATGAGACCTTGTTGTATTGGTACTCTTTGCCAGTTCAGTGAGTGAGGAACAAGAGCAAGCTTGAGCATGTTGCAGTGACAGCCCTCTAATGCTCGTGAGGAGCGTTGTGGTTTTGTCTTCTTGAACAGTCAGCACATGATCACAGCTCTGCAAAGTTAACCTGCACTTAAGAAAATCCCACACTTTCATATGGCATCCTGCTTCACTAGGCACTACCCACTGGCACTGACAGCAGTCTGAGATCAGCGTAATTGGCAAAGGCATTAAAAGCTCTGGAGGACCAGGGTGCCTCATTTAAAACTGGAAACGTAACATGGTAAACTCTGGGCATACAACCTGACATCAGTGCCTGACCAGCTGATGCATCATCGTCCCCTGGCTTTTTGAAAGAAATGGACTCTGAGATAATCTTGTGTTGTCATTAAACAAACCCTGGAAAAAAACTACGCCTAACTGGACTGGATTTCCATAGAGCCCTACTGCCCTCTTTTGGAAGAATGTGGTAGTGCAGTTAGTACTCCAGCAGACAAGTTGAAAAGGCACAGTATAAAACAACCTTATTTAAAATAAAAAGACACGGGAGGGCACCAAAGCAGTTCATTCCAAATAAATTTATTGGTATATCTGTCCACTGTACAAAGTAATCCATATGACTTGTGATTACTGATTTCACTCAGGATGGGGAACCAGCAAAGATGAAGACCTTTTATTTCTTCCACAAAATGACTTCCAACCTGGAGACAAACAGACTCTTGCTGTGGTTAATTCTACACAGAATAGTGCATCTTCCACATTATCACTTCCTTTATTCAATGGCATACTGTGAATAGAGCTAGGCTTTCAGTTCAAGTCAACAAATGTCAAAGGCTGCTCAAAAACATAACTACAGCTGTGAGTGCCGTGCTAGTGCAACAAAATACCAAATCACATGAAGCAGTTTTAATTCGTCTATTGTAAATACAAAAAAAACAGAAGTCTGTAAAACGTCATTAAACTGAAATTTAGTATATAGCAGAAACGGCAATTATTTCCGTAAAGAGCCCCTGCATATAGCTACTACATTCCATTTCTAACAACCACCTGAAATACATTGGTCAGGCAATCACTCAGTCTTATTTCCACAATGACTAGAGTGACATCTTTCAAAATTGGTCCTATCCATTGTAAATTCAAACATGATGATTGATTTTACCATCATCTCTTATGCAAGTTATTGGTTCTATTGGGAAGGATGGTTTAATTTTATCCCTGGTGTGCCAATATGGTTACAGGTTTTCATTCCAAATAAGCAGGAGGTCAACTGATCCCTCTTGTTTACTTAGTTTACAAACAATGCATCATGTGAGCTCCTGCTTTGTTGAAATGAAAACCTATAACCATACCAGGACTCTGGGGATAAAATTAAACACAGATTTTCCAAAAAAAAACAAACAAACAAACAATTCAATAAAAATGAACTAAGGCTATTGTAAATAGCTATGGTACTTTACAAAATCATTAGTCCTTCTCTAAAGTCCAAATGGGTTCCCCATTAGTATGAATTCTCAATACTATTTAACAATTACATGACCTGCTTTACTATTTACCTTCATTGATATCTGTCCACATTACACCAGTAGAAAATACTGCTGAAAGTAATTGCAGGGTACATACCACTAAGCAGGCGACAGCATTATTCCAGAGCTTTGACGATGGCTTCATTTGCTTCTATGCTGATCTGAACCTCTGCCCTGGACACCTCATCTGAAGCGCTGAGAAACTCTGATTGAGCCTTCTCCAGGTTAGCTTTAGCCGTCTGCAGAAGAAATATTTTATTAAAGACAGGTGTTTGGTTTTCACTGGTTGCATAAACTCACCAAGCTAACCTCTAGTCCAGAAGCTGCTTAAATCTTGTCCGCCCCCCACCCCGCTAAGCTGGCATAAGAGGTAAACTTGACCTTTCCTCAGTGCCCTAACATTTCATGTGTGAATAAGTAAAACCCTGCACGTTACTTTGCAAACATGGATGCAACTGCTCTTTTACATAAACATGTACACTGGGAGTTAAACACAATGTTAAAAAACAGTAGCACTTGTGTGGGAGTGAAGACACCTCTCCAATATTGGAGCAAATTAACATGGCCTCTTTCCTGTGAGAGACATTTGTTATGGTGGCGATTACACAGCTGCAAAGGCCAAACATTGCTGGGAGTTAAAGGTCTCCCAGTGGGGCTTTGACACATCTGCTCCACTTCAACAGGGACTGACCTTTCCCTTCCTTATTAACCGCACAGGCCCCCGAGCCCTGCTATCACTGGGAAGAATAAAAAAAATAAATAAAAAAAAAAGTCACCTATTTCTATGGAGTGTACTTCATTAATGTGTTGGGGGGGGGCCTCTTCTGAAGACAAAGAGGTCCACTGAGAATGAGTACCTTTCCACACAGTGTTATATTGAATAGCACAGATTTACTGTAGGGGAGGCATTTCATTGAAGGGGGAAATCACAAATAAAACATTTAACCAGTTTCTGCATAGACGTACAAACTCACGCCTCATTCTATAGTCCGTTTCACGCTCAGACAAGAAACTCGGACTCTTAGATTTTCAAAAACCCGCGCAGTTGCACCTTTTAAGTTTAGTGCAAAGCATTGTTAGCATTCATGGGACAATTGTCATGTTCCAGCTCCATAACAATTTAGCACAGTGGTTATCAAACCCCTTGACTTTGAAACATGCAGTTTGCGACAGTATGAGACTCCATTCATTTCTGCCACCAAATCGAACAACACTATAAGACACGTTATTAATGAAAGTTTAACTTCGGCATGACACCAGCAACAAAATGATGACGTCTACTAAACCATAACTACTTAAAACACAATGTTACACAGAAAAAAGACATGTAAAGGACAAAAAAGCAGAAAACTAGGAGGTCTAAAATTGTACTGCTATGGGACTTGGGGGCTAAGGCATGTATCAGGAATATGTCTGATATATGTAAAAGAACACAACAAAATAAATCTATTATCCCACATGGATTAAAAATAAAGAAAGGGAGCCTAAGCATTATGCTTTGCTGCATTTGGTTATGTACCAAACATGTCCTATAAACTAAACCTTAGAATTTGAAAATTCAGACTTTATAAACTCACAACTGCTAATCCTGTTGTTCAGTAAATAACAGTTCTAAACGACAGCCAGTTATACAAAATACTATGCTATTCCAGCATCCCCTGTTGACAGATGTGCCCAAATGTGGAAAAACACAGGAAGGGCCTTTTCCCGTTCTCATTCCTTCTTTTTACACATTTAAAAGATAATATTCATACAATATTATGAACTTCTTACAGCAAGATCCAGGCTTTCCAAAGGAAATGCTTCCTCAGCAAGCAGCTGGACTGAAGAGTCGGCATTGACGGTGACTGAACCACTGCTCACTGCAAAACAAAAATAATAATAATGACAAATGTGCATGGAGCAAATTAGGTTTTAATAAAGCAGTTCATTTCAACAAAATTCATAGCGCTACTGTGGCCATCAGCTTCTCACAATACCTTCAGACACTGGCTCACACCATGCGATTTAAATATAGGTTAAGATAAATAAAATACAATAAAAAAAAATAGTGGGCATGATAGTTGGGATTGAACAATATGCCTAATCAACTTCACATAATGTGCTTTTGCAAATTGTCAATCTCAGATTTTGTATTTTATGAGCTAGTTCTTATTGCCAACTTGCCAGCATATGCAGCTTAACTACAAACAGTGAGAAAGACCCGCTCCCACATACAGTAAGGGTACAGTAACATATAGTATCGTCAATATGTATAAAGTATAGCACCATCTCCTTCAGTGGTCTTTAAGTTCTTAGTTTGGGAGAAACACTGCATCAAATTCCCTTTACTAGCCAAGACCCATCTCTAGGAGTGGAAAACAACGACAGCACGAACACTTCTTTTGTTTGCTGCAAAATGTGGACAATTGTCAAGAGCAGGCAGAGACTCACTATAGCCTCTTGTGGTACAAAGTAAAACTACGAGAGAGGACAGGCCGGGGCTGACTGGTTAACTTCAGTAGATATCGTAAGGCACTGATTCCCAGGTTAATTACTAAGGAACTAAACTAAGCAGAACATAAAGGGCAATGCCACCAAGGTCAAATCTGACTAATTAAAAGCAGTGAAGGAAGTAGTTTATAGGCGGAAGTACATAATGTATATAAATATATACTCACAGAAAGTAATTACGATATGCCTAAATGAACAATGGCTAAATGAATAATGGAGGAGACATTTGTTAATGATAGCAAGACAAAGTTTTGCCCTAACATGGTTAAGAGGTACGCACAAGGTACTGTGAAGGAAAACAGTAAACAAAGGTTTTTTGTGATTTATTACACCAATATCAATATTACAAGTGGGTTCACTAGCTGTTCTGCATTAGTATTTAAAACCATGTATGTAGTTTTTAAAATGTAGTATTTGTGTTGTCCTTTCATTCCCATCACCAGTACAGTAAAGTAATTTGGATACGTATGTTTCTGTACTGCACCATTATGCATTAACCACAATAAATTCTGTTATATCAATTACTGAATGGTGCAGACACAGCTGTTTATCTTGGAAGTCTAGGGACAGCTAGACGACAAAAAAAAGCAAGGAGTACGCAAAAAAAAAAGAACATCATGTTAAAGGTTTTCTAATGTGGCATTAAAAATACAAACTGTGCAAAGAAATAAATAACAGCAAATAAACTCCCTGGTGGATTTTTGCTTGCTGTAATGTATTCCTTCAGGAAAAACAGACATTTTGAGCATTGAGTGTGCATTGTGTGTCATTTGACCTGAAGACCACATGTCCCCACATGTCTTTGACAAACATAACAGACAGTTATCCAGTCCCTTCATGGAAAAGAAACGGTTTAAAACAACATGCATCTATAGATCAATTTTCTTTCCTGCACTACCCCAAAGAGAAGACCTTATTAACACATTCATTCTTTCAGAATCTGAATACATTCAGGACTGGACTGGTGAAGATCCATCCAGTGAAACTGAAACTCACCAAAATACTTAGCTGAAGATCCATCCTCGCTGAACACGGTGACCACACCAGGCCGCAGCACTTGCAGTGTGGGGACGTGGGCAGGGAGGATACCGAAAGCACCGGTCAGTGTGGGGACATCAACCTGTTTTACACTGGCTTCCTTGAAGAACACCTGCGGAAAGCACAGACATACCGTTGGGGTATACAGCAATATGGATGTGCGTGAGGGTCAAAAGCCAAGGTACCCAAATTATTTCCCAAAGTCAAAGGAAATTAAAGAACAAAGAGTAAGAGAAAAGACCTCGTCTTGTTTCCGTACACATTTTCTTGTTGTTTAACACTAAACAGTAACGTTTAATTTATCCCAAACTGCAAGTCAAGGTGAAGCGGAGTACAGGCATGACAGCTTAACAGCTAACTTGGCTAGCTAGGTAAGCTAACTAGCCAGACAACATAGGTTAACCATATAGTTTTTCAAGAGACGATTTGAAGAACACAGGAAGCTTGAAACAGAAGTAAACTTTCAGCAAAACTAGCTAATTAAAACCGGAACAACAACAAAAAAATCTACGTAGACAACATACACTCCAGATACGGCTCAACTTTAGCAGCAGCAGAAGCTAACCGCTAATCAATGCCAGCAAGTCTTATAACTGCTCGAACTGTTCGCTAGCAGCAAGCTAACTACTAAAAGCAGCGACATGCACGTAGCATTCAATGCATTTTAAACATGGTAAGTGTCCTAATTAGACATCATCAACGCACTGCGCCTGGAAAGCCATACGAAATACCGGCCGGGAGGCCAGTGGAGCAGGCCGTGTGTCCGTACCTCGTTCGGAGAGGCGAACGTGAAGGACATCTGCGGAGAAGCAGAGGGAGCTTCGGCGTAAAACCGCACCTGCCGGAGAGCAGGGGCCGCACGGCGAAGGAGGAACCTAGCAGCCATCATTTTTGCTGAAGTCTCTAAAGAAACGGACCTTTACAAAGTACAAAAACACAAAACAGGGATCCCCCAACCCGAATCAGTCATTCAGTGCTCGGCGGATAGAAAGGGCACACCGGAGCTACCCAAAAGTCAATGCGAGCTGGGTGTGCATTATGGGAAATGTAGTTTTACGCATGTGGCTACCAGTCCAAACTCGTACTCAAACTGTCGTTTAGTTTTTGACTGTAGCAAACCTGATCCAAATACACGAGGAGCTTAATGAGTTGCATCACACTGACAGACAGCGTAAACATTTATTCTGGGAATCTATTTTACACGCAAGCGAACTAAAGCAGCTAGTTATATTAAATGACAACACGAACATTTAGATATTATATGTACATTTCTCATATTTTTCTCAGATTAAATCATTAAGAGGCAAAACGAGTGATGCTGGATGCGAAAACCACAGAACCATTACAATGGTGGTGATACGAACCAGACGTCCAACCTGGCCTTACATGTCTTTAACAGCTACCACGCATAAAGTTATTTACGTGAAGGAGTGATGAATGCACTCCTTAATGCCCGAGACACCGTTTTGCGATACTTTTTATTTTATTTTATTTTATTTTATTTTATTTTATTTTATTTTATTTTTAGGAATTTGAGATAACCCAAAATGCACTGGGAGAGAGGTTGATGTAGAGCGTTATAAAGCAACATAGTAAATATATGGTTTTGGCATTTTCAACACACAGCTGTTTCTTTAAAATCAGCTATATAAAAACGGTTGTAATTGCGTTGTAGAAACCCTAGTTACTATTGCCACAATTGTTTCTCCCCAATGTACCTGTTCACCTCAAAGCCCTAAGAATGAATCGGCGGAATTCCCTTCCAACAAAAAGGTGCGTATGTGATCGTAATGACCACAAGGTGGCGCCCGGACAGCATCAAATACAGTCACTGGCAGTCATTATGGTTAACAATCCTTCATAAAACGTTACAAAATGTTCCTGCATGATATCTGGCTTCCATCAAAGACCGTACAGGCTGGGCACACTGTTATAAACACTGTTATATAAACACTGTTGTAGCAGGGGCTCAATGAATTATTACTTGTTATGTATTATAATTAGATTTATTGTGTGGCACTAAGTAATGCATTTGCCTATCGTGAGCAACTTTAGGGGGTAACCTTAGCTGGAATGAAGTAATGATAAGAGGATCTGACAGATTTTTGTGCTCCCCCTCATTATTCATTCTGGAAGGAGCCCAGTCTTTGTCTCTCCTTCGCCTTAGCTCACCTTCTACGTCACACGGTGCTTTCCTCGCTGGGCGGTGGGAGGGTGGGTGTGTCTGACGCGGGGCTTTCATTCATAACTACATTTAGATTTTACATCTTCATATCGGCGTGCTGGGAGGACGCTCGCTCGCTTTCGGCGAAGCACTCTTACATGGATCACCTCCACTGTAATTAGGTAAGCTTGCATTAAGCCTGTGTGAACGTTTGCTTGCATGCAGCTCGTTGGCTGTTCGCTTCTGCTGAGCTGCTGTAGTTTCTTCGCATTGCATATGGACAGCGCTGTCACTGTCAGCCCGGAGGCAAAAAAATGATGGTCTACAGATGCCTTCTCATCTCCGGAACAGTTCCAGCACAGACAGGCTACTTGTTCGGGTTATAGCTTCTCCCAGAGGATCTCCATCCTCTGTTTACGCCATTATATTGCTTCATAACTCACCATCACTCACAAATAAACGTCTGATTTCTTGGCATCCTTTGACCAAGCCTGTGTTTGGACTTAGTGCTGCTCCAGTCCTGATGGGAAGTACAGATAGCTGCATGCATTTCAAATTTTGCCTGGCATTTTGGAGAAAAAAAGCGATTTCCTGTCAGCACTGCAAAATAATTGATAGCCTAGTTAATTATTCGTGATGTGACAGAACGAAGTAGTCCGGTCTGACATGTAAAATGATGGGACAGGCATAAAATCAGTACTCCTTAGATGTCTGGAGCACATGCTTGGGGCGCGCTTGTTTAGAGAAGACTGAAATGAAGACAGTGTTGAGGGGAGCTTAATCCTCCTATTTGAGACACTTTGGTCAGCGGCTGGAGCCATATGTCCAAAAGTTTGTAGACACCTGCTCATTCAAGGCTTTTTTCTAAAGGTATATTCAGAAGACATTTGCCCCTTTGCTGTCCTACTCCTATGAGAAGGCGTAGCACTACATGTTGGAACATTTGATGGACTAGCTCTGGATCACTCTAACCCACCCCAAAGGTATTTGATGGGGTTCCACCATTCAAAAAAAAAAAAAACACACAAAATGCATTGCTCTGTTTGGCTATACCCCTGACACTTGGCATTGGGCATGGTGACCTTAGGCTCATGTGCAGATGTTGTCTTTTGTCAATGCTTTTATATGTTATCTAAGGTTGCAAGTGAACAGCTGTGTGAGTAAACCATAAAGTAGTGGGTTAATTAGAAGAAGTGCTTTGATACTTTTGGACATTATTACTGACAGAGAAACTTAGTCAAAACTTAGTTTCTAATAGATTTATCATGTTTTTAGATGCAGATTATGATTAGTCTATTAACAATGAGTCAATTAAAATCAGTTGTATTGCCATATATATATATATTACCAGACAAAAAAATCCTAGCTCCTGCAGATGTTGGGTGAGGGGTAAGGTGTTTAATAGATTGAGGTGGTACAGTGCAGGAAATGTCTTGTTCAGTGCGTGGGTGGCAATGCAAATGTTAATGATTGGCTAAAAGGAGTGATTACATTACCTGTATGGTCGTACAGGTCTACCAGCAGTGGCAAAAATCCCAATCAACAGGAAATATTCATTATAAATCTGGCATAACTGTGCAATTATTTGATGATAAGAGTGCCTGGACGTTGAAGTGGTCTACATAGAGAAACTTGTCCAGTCCATTCACAGCTATTATTTGTGCTCATGGAGGTATTATGTTGTTATTAGGCACATTTCAGTCACAGGTAACTCATTTTTCTGTCTGGTGAGTTTATAGCATGACAAGAGTTCCACATAATGTAAAGACCCTATAACTATTTCAGGCGTGATTTCTCAGTTAAAGTCTATTACTCAACTAAAATTGAATACTTGATGAATCGACTTAGTAATAACTGTTATTGAAGTGATAAACTAGGTCTGCAGGTCATTAAAATCCCACACAAAGTAAAATAAAATGTTTGCTGTAATAAATTCTAAGTATGATTACTATGAATATGATTCATTTATAATTAGAAAAACTGTATGTTTAGGCTGTTTAAGAGTGTGCTTCAAGAGCCATTCAAGGTTGTTTCTGCACTAAATTGAAGGTCTAGTTATCTCGTGTTGTTTGATTAGATGTGGAGCATTCTGTATCTCGGAGGTAATAAAAAGACTGTCATTTTCTCTGGGCTGGAGAGGCTTTAGATAGAGGGAGATTGGAAAAGAGCGAACGAGAGAGTGATAATGTTGAGCTGTTATGAGGCTCTACAACCAGGTGGGTGGGCAGAGGCTGGCTGAGTATGCAGCAAGAACTGAGGGTTTTGCAGTGAGACACACACAGAACGCTGCTCAACTTGCACACACACACTCTGACTTCAGGCATCGTCTCGGCATTGATAGAACAGGGACAACGTACACATCTCTCTGCATGCTGCCTTTTCCCTGTCATATGAGTAGAACTGCTTGGAAGGTGAGTGTGAGCATGTGCATCTGTCTGTCTGTCTGTCTGTATGTCTGTCTGTCTGTATATTTGTGGTAGACAGTAAGACGGTGAGAAAGACTGGAAAACAGAAGGAGATGAAATTTGTATACAAAGAGAGAGAGAGTGTGTGTGAGAGAGAGAAAGAGAGAGAGAGAAAGAGAGGTTTATGTGGTTGAGGCAGAAGCTGCAGCATTAATGGCATTATCAGAGATGGAGCTCATGCACATGCTGCTGGGCCTCAGCTGCTGGAAAGCTGGAATCATTGCCTCATTATATAGAGAAGAGAGAGACGGCCGGACTTTAAAGGGATTAGCAGTGTAGCAGAATGTTTAAAGCTGCAGTCTAACATTCAGTTTGGCTCTTTTCTTTGGGTCTTTTCTTATCTGTTCTGTGTTGAGTAGGTTTGTACAGGCTGAGTTTTGTCGGTTTATGGATAGTAACAGTGACACAGCAATGCTGCATATGCCTCTCTTAATTACCTTTATGAATTAGACATTGTTAAGACAATCTCTTCCTTTAATCCTATTGGAAAGCAAGGATTAACTGTGCCATTTATTTGAAGTGTTGCACTTGTAAAGCATCAAAAGCCCTTTGACTTCCACCCCTTGTGGAGAATTGCCCACCTGCTAAATGTGAGTGAATGAGTGAGTGAGTGAGTGAGCGAAAATATGTTACTAGAAATGCAAGAGTGGCACTTGTTTTGTGACTAGCTAGCTAAGTAATTTACAGTCAGAATATGTCCTTATCCTCCTAAAGTACCATTCTTTCGTTCTCTGTGCCACCTTTTTTGCATTTCTGGTTGCAGCTGTCTATCTTCGTATGGTTCACAATTGAAATTGTATTCCAGTTTCTATTCCACCTTCAACAGCACAGCCGTTACACATACAGCTGTCTGAATTTAACTGCTACACCATTTAAGGCGCAACAGGAAATGAGAACAATCTATATCTATATCCACTGTATGAGAATCAGTAACAATCAGCAAACTGGTATTGTATTATTTGAGGTAGGGGTTGCCCACCCCTGCATTAACCCCTGCATTGCTACAGATGTACATATGAGTGCAGGACAAAGCTGTCTGGGTTTTCTAGTGCTTAGATATGTGACTTCATACATTAATGAACAACTTCAGACCCAAAACGCTACCAGCCTACCGGGAATTCACTTGCTTCTACTGAAGTGATTGGCATCTAATAAAAAATGTGTCCATAGTATCACTACTGGTCTGAAAGCAATTGGCCAAAAATCAAGTACACATTTTTCCTCTTATTCAAAATGTAGCTCATCAAACAACACATTGTTGGTGTCCAAAGTTGCTTCTTCAGTTTTGAAGCTGTAAAGCTAAAATAACTAACAAATAACGGATGCCTGTTGAACACGGCACACCATCAAATTCTTGTGTGATACCATATATAGTTGTTATGTAATCCCAAATAGAAATGTTTATGTGGTTTCAGACAATGTGTGGCATACCTGCATCTATAACAAAGTTATGCCAAAGTGCCACAGCCATCTGTTTCAAGAAATCTAAGAAAGGACAACTGGCCTATGAACTCTCTTGGTTGTGAAAGTAGCCTCCTTGTCTCTCATCACTCAGTATCAGCATGTTTAAATTCATTATAGAAAAGTCTCTCTACTCTGTGGCCAGCTTAGTGAATCCCTCAGACAAGTATTTCCAGTCACTTGTAGCTTTTAGCTAAAGTAATACAAAAACACATTTTGTTCAGACTACTCTGCCTTTACCTGCCTTCACTACCTTAAGTCAGTTAGCTCCTGTTATTAACCATTGGGAGTTTCAATGCAAACAGACACCATGTTGAGCTTTGCAAGTTTCATTGTCAACCAATGAACTGCCTTATCATTATATCATATGTCCCGTAATCATAGCTGTGCTAGGATGATGGTAGCCAACATGGTTGGTGTAGCTTAGCAGATAACACCACTACCTGTCAGGGAGCCACCACCACACGTGGGAGACTGGGGTTCGAATCCCGGTCTTGTTGACTGTGCTGTGCTACACCAATAAGAGTCCTCGGGCAAGACTCCTAACACTACATTGGCCTACCTGTAATATGATTAACCATGTAAGTCACTCTGGATAAGAGCATCAGCTAAATGCCGTAAATGTAATGTAAATGTTTGTTAGCTGATGTAACTGAGTTGGCAGTTAGTGTTCTTCTCTAAGTATTTAAATCTTCCACGTTATGTTGCTTGGTGGCTCTTCACATGTCGGAGGAGGCACTAGCCTGGTGGCTCTTCACATGGAAAAAAGAATGACTAGCTTGGTGGCTCCTCACATTTCAAAGGAGGCATCATCTTGGTGGCTCTTCACATGTCGATGAAAGCACTAGTTTGGTGGCTGTGTGTATAGGGAAGACCAATCTATGACTAAATTGGTGAGAGTAATTGGATAAGAAATGTAGAAAAGTATATTATAAAAGTATAAAGGTATAATATTACAAAAAACCCATCAATAATATTGATTGTAGCATATGAAATTACAAAAGAAGTCTTTTTGAGCAGTATAAGCTTTCACTACTTGTTAGTCTCATAGCTACAAAACTAAAGAAGCAGTCTTTAGACAGCTAACATATGTTAGCTGATTCAGTACATTTGGGGTAAGGGGAAATGAGATTTTTAGCTGAATCATCGCTTTAAGATGATCTGTTACTTTGAGTCATGTTGGAGAATTGGAAACGTCTCCGCAGTGTTTCTGCTGGCTTTAAAACAGCTGCACGCCTTCCTCAGGGGGGACACACTCGCTGGCCTGGACCATGAGCAATGAGTCTGCCGTCTGGAAAAACCTAA
This sequence comes from Prochilodus magdalenae, assembly GCA_024036415.1. Classification (NCBI taxonomy): domain Eukaryota; kingdom Metazoa; phylum Chordata; class Actinopteri; order Characiformes; family Prochilodontidae; genus Prochilodus; species Prochilodus magdalenae. Next base: position 196,394 of record JAMWET010002742.1, on the reverse strand, counting down.
CAGAAAGCCCCACAGTAAGTATACATCTTCCTCTCTCTTTTATTCTCGCCCTCTCTCTCTGTCTGTCGCTCTCCTCTGTTTTCCTTCTTCCTGTACTGCTCTCTTTCATTACCTCCATTCTCCCTCTACGAGTATCCCCAGACATGCAAATAGAAAATATCCTGTTCTGTGTTCTCAGTAATTGAATTCTCAGCCTGATCTAAACAGATTAAACCCTGCACGAGAACTTTCTTCAGTCAGACTGTGCTCCCTGCATCGGCAAACAATGTAGACGAACATCAGAGTCAGGATTACAGCCAACATCTTCAATTACCGGCATCTGGTGAATTATCTTCTTAATAGGAAAAAATGTGGATCAGTGGTTGGCTCCAAGTTGGAGTTTTTTTATGCTGGAGGGCATCAAATTAAAAATAGACCTTTTATTTCCAAAAACAATACAATCACTTTCATATAAAATAATAAAATTAGTTTCAACATTTGATTTGATGATTTTGTACTACACAGTCAGATCACATTATTATGACCATTTCCTACTTTTGATGGTGGCAGCGTATAGATAACCACAGGATCAGCACATGTGGTGATCTGGCTTGGTGGGTATATAAGCTGTCCAACTCTTATGTTTTAGCACTAGACTTGTAGTTTAAAATGTATTCCACGTCATAAGGGTCATAAGGGACAGTGAGTAGGACCTCTGCCTGGGTTCAAATCCCACCTGGAAACACAACCGCTAGTGTGCCCTACAACAAGGCACTTAACCCTGAGTAACACCAGGGGGGCTGTTCCTTTAACTAAGGAGCATATGTGGACATAAAATCGGAAACATTTTTCCATCTTAATCGTCTGCACGCCGCACACTGGAACCATTTAGTCTTCCCTCAGTTGTTGCTGCCCCTGTAACCTAAACAAAAACACCAACTTTTATTTCACAATGCTTAATTATAATTAATATAATGGGAGGACAGTGTTGACATGTTAAAGTTGCAGTGATGTCAGCATTGCTTGTTTAATCATAAAATCTTTCATTCATATATTTTTTTTGTATTGAAAGATCTAAAATAATTAGATTAAACCATTCCTTTGATAGTTATGTGGTATAGGACTTTTGTTATTTCAACAAATACTAATAAAATTTAATTTCATGAATATACACAGGTCCTTCAGATTTAACTTTTACATTATTATTATTATTATTATTATTATTATTATTATTATTATTATTATTATTATCCTGAGACCCCAGCGTCTTCATACGAGGACATTACATTTCTGTTTCTCTGCATCATAAGACCTCATACTAATCCCATACAGCTAGGAGAAATTAAAATTGCGCACCAAGTAAGTCTGGGTCTCAGGAGGTTATTATTATTATTATTATTATTTATTTATTTATTTATTTTTTGTTTAAATGTAGGGTATATTTTGTCATTTATATAAAGGATTAATTTTGTACAGTGTTAACAGAAACAGATACAGTATAGCACTGTGCAAAAGTCAGAGACCACCTTTCATTCATTTAAATTCCAGTTATTTTCAATAATTTGAGTGTTCCACCTTTTACATTTATTACAGCTTCCTGGCAGGCTCTTTCTTTTACTCTTTCAAACAAATATGTAAGGATATTTTTCCTCACCTCCAAAATTAAGTCTCGGATGTTGGTTGCATTTTGTGCTTCTAATGATGCAGGTAATCCAAAACATGTTCAATGATGTTGAACACTGACCTGTCTTCTCACCGTGGTAGAATGTACATGAATACCTGTGAATTGTTTTAGATCTGAAGCAAGCATGGAGTTTGAACACCTCCTTTCTTAAAGATGAAGGCTTTAAGTACTGTGTCTTTATCTTGCATGGTTGTTAGGTGTTCCAATCCAAGTGTAATGTCTTATAATTTATTATTATTATATTATTAATCAGAAAAATCACCTGAAAAATGAATGGCAACTTCATGGTCATTTTGACTGACATTTGCACAATTCTCATAAAAATGCATCAAGACATATTTCTAGGACATAAAAGTGCCCACAGGTATAAATGACTGTTCTCTTTTTGGAGATAGGTTTATAAACAAGATCAGATAATCAAAGGTATACGCTGCTGTAGCAGTAAAGGAAGCAGGGGAGGATAATTATAGGGCGTTAGGGCGTATGCATTTCCTATGCTTCTACACCAATTTGGCTTGTTTCCATTGATCACCTCTCTGTATAGATGGGCTGCAGATGACAATTAAACAGGTGGGAAGATGAGAGGTACTGTGTGCCTGTGTGCTTTGATCTCTTTGAGAAAGAAGCCTTGTGTGCATTGTGCTGGTGTCAGTGGTCCGAGTTTGCGCTGCTGGATCTTTGCAAATCCCCCACTCACTCTTTGGAGCACTGAACACTGCACTTAACAACTCAACTCTGAAACAAAAGACCACACACCTGTGTCCTCCTCGCCCTCTCAGCCCACTCACACAGACAGACAAGCACTCGCCACCATGTAGAACAGAGGAGCTTTCATGCAGAGTCGCATGCGTCTGCATTTTCATTAGAAATGAAAGTTTCAGGATCAAACAAAAGAAGCTTTTGAAGCTCAGAACTGAAAATAAGGTCATTCTAGCTCTTTAAGAATTTGTCCTGGTCTGTAAAAGCACAGCAGGTGACAGTGTGAGATTGGGTTTGAAGAACACCGAACTGAATGAGAAGAACTTTCATGCTGTATTAATGAAGCTTTAAGCCTCTGCACTAGCCTCATGCCCTGCAGCTTGAAATTACTGTATGTGATTTTAATGTGTCGGAGTGAGACTTGGCAAGTAGAATGGAAATCTGTCTGAAACCATGATGTTGGTTACACCTTAGTATTCTAGTGAAATCTAATGAAGCCTACTTTCTCACTTTTAATGCTATTTAAAACACTGAAGGCCAGAATGAAGGCCTACTATTCTTCTAACTACAGAACTAACATAGAATACGTAGATAGTGTTGCTGAAATGCTCATAGTACATAGTAAATCATTCAAGTTAACTTAAGAAAACAAACCACGTTGGTTCCGTTTCTGTTAGAAACGTAGACTTATGTGCATGTAAACGGGCTGCAAAATTTGAAAGTTCTAAAACCCCATGAACACGCTGGAGAGGGAAACTTTTGTTAGCTGCCTTAAACACCTCGTTGGAATTCCAACCTTTTTCTCTGTTACAAGGTAACATCATCTTATAACACAATCAGCTTATCCCACCTACCGGCAGGCTTGCTATAGATATATCCAAACGTCTAAGCACCTGGCCATAATTACATGCTTTTGGTTGGTTTGTAGAAGTTCTCTACAGACAACACCATTCTATACATTTGCATGCAAGGGTACTGTTTGTTTCCTAAACTGAACATGCTGGTATTAAATGGTGAAACATAAAATTTGACCACTGCAAAAGGTAAAGCACATTTTTATATTTTATGCTTCATTGTTTTCCAATACGGTAAAGACAGCAAATACATACCTACAAGTGACTTATACATTGGTATATTTCTTATTGATAATGAAGAGACGGTGGGTTATCTGAAAAATAAACATGCAGTTTATTTGCAGACTAATTTGCTTTCTAATACCCTGCAAGTGCTGCTTCACCATTAATAATCATATTATGATTTAATTATGCAGAATGTTGATCTGTGTAATTTCCTATGAAAGTAAGAAGTCAAAGCATAAAAACATGTTTTCAGTTGAATAATCTGCCAACATAGAACCTGAATGACTGCCTATGTTGTTTACTCAGGAGCTCCCTCTGGAGCCTGGCGGGCAGGATGGCTATGTCTTGCTGCTGGTCCTCTTGTCCATCTTCCTCGGAGGGACGCTGGTCCTACTTTCCATCCTCCTGATTGCTTGTCGTCGCTGCTGTGAGGGTGACCGGCGCTATGCCCGGTGAGATAAAAATGAACCTAATTTCCACATGAGTAAAATGTATTAAACTTACACAGTTATTGCCAAAAGTAAGCAAAGTGAATTATTACATAACTGTGTGGATGAATTTTTTTTTTGTTCACTTGGAAATGATCCATTCAAATCAACTAATGCATTTTTTCTTTCAGTGTAAATGACTTGGCCTGTGGTTCAGGTCCTAAATACACTTATTTTAGTGCTTTTCCAGCTCTGACACGCTTGATACCGCTAATCAGCTAACTAACAAACCATTCCTAAGTTGAAATGCATGTGCAGGGAAAACACTACAATCTGCAGACAGGGCTACTCCGAGACCACTGCTGATGTATAATATATTGTAATACATTCATTTGCAATTCGCTCTTTAGCATCACTGGCTCATAGCAGCAAGTTCAATTCTGCTTTAGTTCAAATAATGTTACTGCTTGTAACACATGTTCCAAGGAATATTTGTCATATGCTCTGCCATAAAAACCAGCCTATATCAGTACTGCTGATCACCTGCACAACTGGTCAACTGTCATGACCATGCTGGGATGACCTGCTAGACCAGGACCAGGTCAGCATAAATCAGCATGAAATGCATGATGGTCAGTGCAGTTTTTCCTCTTTCATCAGGGTTCAACAAAAGAAAAGCAGATGCTAGTGGCCCATCAGTAGGCTGAGTGCACTGACAATAGAATAAGTCTCTACAAAATACTTGCAGAGGATCCTATTCTGCAGTGCAGGACGTGTGGTGAAAAACAGTCACTCTGCACTGTAGCACCAAACAAAGGCAGTGAGAGTACACTTCAGCGAGGATATTATCCATTTAGTGAGCGGGCAGCAGATAGCACTGAGATGGCTAATGATTTCATTTTGTTTATGAAGAATATTTGTACTTCCTCTCTAAATACAAAGGAATGAGTAAATCAATGATTTCCAGTGAACTTGTACACATTTACTCTTTCTCCTATAGTCATAGTCAATCAGCTAAGACATGTTAGGAGTCTATAATTTCTTTCACTTTGCGGTGGAGCTATGATGCTAATTTAGCTAACAAGTAAACCTTAGCATTAACATTGCCTAAACTGCATCAACCACTTTTCTGGTCACCAGCGTAAACCGCATATGTTGTATTTGGAATCTTGATTAGCATGATCATGCTGGGTGACCAGCAGCAGACCAACACTACAGCCTGAACCAGCATACAATGCATGTTGGTTTGTGCTGTTTTATTGTTCTGTTAATATCACGTGAGACTGATAACACATCTCAAACAGACTTGAATTATGTGCTAACTATTAGCTCTGTACAGTTATACAGTGTTGGGAACACCATAAGCCAGTCAATTATAGAGTACTTAACAGCTTAATATGGTTTTAGGCAGTTGTGTGCTTATGTAGGCATATATAGTTTGCACAACTCTCATGGATGAACTAAATGGCTATAGGCTTCCAGTGTTAGCTACACTAGCTTTGTAGCTCTAATAGAAAAGCAAGCATTCTTTTGTTGATTGACTTTATTTTTAGGAAAATTAACATTTAGATTTAAATTTAAAAGGAATTTTTTTAGTAAATTTAATTTTTGGCTGAAGCTAAGCTCTAATGTCTGTTGCGGTGGTGGGAATGGTTCCTTGTAAAGCTGTTTTTCTGTTGTTTTGCTGCCATAGACCTTCTGTGCCAAGTTCACAGTTCTGTCTGCTGTGCCTTTCTGTCAGGGCCAGGAATGTCGCCATCCGTCCCCCCTGTGCTAGTCTGTTTGAGTGAGTGAGTGTGGTGGCTGAGAGGTACGCAGTGTGCCTGCGCCCCGACCAGGCTGGAGCACTGCAGCTCTCACAAATGACGAGGCTAATGAGATCTCATAGCAGCCATCAGCCGTGATTAATCTCTCCTGGCGCGCGGAGCACGCTCCGACACCCGCTCACACACACTCACACATAGTGGAGCCGAGTCACAGAGTACATTGCTTTGGACTGGAAAAGCACCCAGGGTTTATTGTCGGTGCTACACTCTCCCATATGGACGGAGAAATTGTCTCTAAGAAAACATGGACTACTGCATGTGCAGACGGCATTGTAGACTCTGTAAAGGGTGGGCGATATATCTCAATACCTCACATTTTCACAGTACATGTTGTGTGTCATGATATTATTTTCTCTGAACAGTAAAGTGCATCTGCTCTAAAGTCTATGGGATGCTATGAAAAGGTATATATGTATGCAAATGTTTAGGCACCCCTGGGCAAATTACATGCTTTGTTGATTTGTGAAATCCTTTACAGAGGACCTCTATTTCCTGAATTTAACATACTAGAAAGAAGATAATTCAACATGGTTGAACTGACAATATGCTTTATTGTTTTCCAATATGTTCAGTAAATACAGAGAAAATGTGCATTACATATCCAGAAACAATGGATTCCTTTAAAAGATGACCCTGGAGGTTCTGTAGCAGAAACTGTATAAGGACACATTCATTTTGGATCACAGTAAAAACAACCCCAAACCACTAGAAGAAAGGAGATAGTGACATAACGACCTGCCTTTTATTAAGTTACTCATTATTATGTGATTCAGTTGTTATAGACATTATGTAGTCTCATTTGGATATTCAGTGTACCAGTGATACCATGGTGTTCTCAGGAAAGTGTATTATGATGTAGTTTATCATGATAATGCGAAAGTATCATCAAATTGCCCACCTCTTGGATAGAAGACTAAACAGATATGACTGTCATTTCATGTCATTTGGATGACCGTTATTATTTCCCTGTACTGTAGGTTCATTCTGTGCTTCAGAGCCAGCGATGATCCAGAGAAAACCACCACCTCCTATCTCGAGGAGTCTCAGCCTGTGCACGGTATGAGGGAGTAGCTTATTTTGTCTATTGTACCTAAACTACCAACATAGAATTACCAGATCTTTCATGCTAACATCCAGAAGATCTTTCTAAACACAAAAACCAGAAAATACAGTCAGCTCTTTTCGGCACCTATAATTTAAAATGTTTACGTTGTGTATGTATGCTGAGTAAAAGTGGGTGGGCTCCGCAATATGGCCAACTGGGTCATCATAGTGTTTACTGTGAAAATCAAACCAATCCACTCAGTTACAGATCAGTTACATCAAGACACTACATTCAGCAACTGCATAGACCAAAGTTCCAAAATAAAACTCCAAAAACTCCAAAAAGCATTATTTTAATTATTTGGTGAGCCTACGTGTTTATACAGTACATTATATACCATACAGACAAATCTTAAAATACAGGCACAACTTCAGATAACAGATATCATCACTATTTTGGAATGATACAGAAACTCGCAACAGCCTACAAAACGTGTGAATCCGTAATTAGGGCTGCAGGACGAGATGCAGATGTCAGGGCTTACTGTTGAACATATGATTTCATCATGGCCCAATAATTATAACCATTTCTGTTTAAAATATAGTTGAAGCTCTCAGTCATGTTTTATCCGATTTGTCACTGAGACAGATCACCCCACTGTACATGGCAGGGTTATAATAACCTCTAGCAGTGCAGTGACATTGGGAAAATGTTTGCTGGACAGCTGTCAAGCCCTTCCATTAGAGATGGACAGTTATTTTTTTTCGGCCTCCATTTTGTGTTGTATCAGCTAGAAAAAACAAATATTCAGCGTTTGGGACTGATGTCCTTGACATACCAGAAAAACTGGATAATTTTGGAATGTTGTAAACTAAAAACCCTACTAATTGTAACTTTAAGTACAGGTTTTGAAGTCTGGAGGCCTATTAAGCCAAATTTAATTATAAGAATATCTAAGTAAATAAGAATTAAATAAGAATTTAATTACAACTTTGCTACAAAGTGGGTGTTTTTTCCTCAGGTTTTTAGTGTGAAGTTTTCATGCCCCCTTTTTTTACCATCTTTATGTAGTTATGAAATAATCCAAACTCCAATAATAATGGACAAGTGAGATGCATTAATTTTCAAGTTCCCCCTTGACCCTTCTAAAGTCTAATATTATGTTTACATATATTTATACATTTATGTTATGTGATAGTTTGATGTAATTACATCATAATCAGAATCATACAAGGAATTTGTCTTTAGTTACATTAGCTCACAGCGCACAGAGAGTGACAACGCTTCACAATGTACAAAAAACACAAATTCCTAATGCGCACACACACACACACACACACACACACACACACACACACACACACACACACACACACACACACACAATACATGTAAATTTACACTGTGTGGAGATGGATTTTGATATTAAAGTTCACATCATTGCATAATTGATTACCTGATTGGTTGTTACTGTTTACACTGGATGTGTTATCTGTATTGACAGGTCTAACCTTGACAAAAAATGTAATTAAAATCTCCTGTTCAACACAAGCCGTAGAAATAATGATATCAATTTACATCAGTTGGTTATTGACCACTGTTTATTGTGATTTAACAAGGTCATATGTCACCAATATTCCACCCTTTTCATTAAAAGCTTGCTTAAAACAGAACCCAGTGGGCCGTTGCTTTCCCAACCCTGACATTTACTGTGTGTTGCAAGCGACAGGTTTTTGGTCCTAAGCACAGGGAGACAAAATAAAATCCCTGTAAAGAAGATGAAATTAATGTCTGTTACCGAATGTGCGTTACACGTGTCTGACAGAAATTAAATGTGAAAAATGTACGAGTTTCTCTGCAATCAAGCACACTTTCACACTTGGTATGTGGTTGAGAAGGTGATATGAAGCTGTTGGCATGTTTGGTCTCCTCTCTGCAGAAATCACTATCCGTGTGGATGAGTCAGACTGTGTGTCAGCGGGCAGCTCCCACGACGCTGAGACCGAACGCTTCCTCTCCACGGGAACCACAGGCCGCCGGGTCTCCTTCAACGAGGCTGCACTCTTTGACCACAGCAAGAAGACGCAGGAGAAAGGTCGAAGGTCAGCTGCCCACTCACGCTTGCCTCCCTCTGTCCCTCTGAGCAGTGTTATTCTCCTTTATTAAACCCTTCAACTTGCCAGCCAGAACCTCAGTCCACTATTCACTTCCTCACGCTCACTGTTACAGAACATACAGTATATGGTATTAAATACCAAATAACCTATACGGGTTACTGAACCATATGCATTAAGATTAATAACTGGATAATAGGCCTAGAATCAAGAGGGGACGGGGTGAGGAGAAAGAGTGAATGAGAAAAAGAACAGAGAAAAAATTAGAAACAGTTCAATGGAAAACAGTGAGAGACAGAGAAAGAGTGAGTAGGAGAGAGGAACAGAATAAAAGAGCAAGAAGAGATGAAGAACAGTGGAGAAACAGGTAGAAATGGCAAAGAGTAAAAAAAAGAAAAATGAAGAGAGAAAGAGAGAGTGAAATAGAGAGATGAGAGAGTAGATAGATAGAAATAAGAAATACAAAGATAGAGAAGAGAGAGATAAAGAGGAAGAGAAAAGACAGAATGGGAAAACAGAAAGAGAAACAGCGAAGTGAATAGAGCAGAGAGCGAAAAAGATGAAGAAGAGAAAGAGAAGATAGAGCAGAGAAAGAAGGAGTGAGGGAAAACAGAGAAGAAATTAGAGGGAGAGTGAAATGGAGTTAAAAAGCACGAATAATAAGAAAATAGAAAAAGAGAAGAAGTGTAAGAGAGAGGGAGAAAGCATGACAAAGAGAGTGGAGACAGAGAAAAGGAGAGAGTGAAAAAGAAAGACAGAATGAGAAAGAGAGAGAGAAAGAGAAAGAAAAAGACTGAAAGAATAAGACAGGAAGAAGAGAGAAGTGAAAGGAAGAGAGAGAAGAGACAAAAAGTAAGAAAAAGAAAATGGTTGAGAAAAAATTGAAAGTGTGGTAGGGAAGAGAAAGAGAAGGAGGAGAGAGGAAGAGAGAAAGCTAGCGAGAGAGAAACAGTTGTAAACCGAATAGAGTGTTTTTACACTGTATCATTATGATCTGTCTGTGTGAGCTGAGCTGACAGGGTAATGATGGTGGGTCGTGGGCTGATTGGATATGAATTGTGATACTGTGTTTTCATGTACATCAGCCTGCCTACATTTCCGCTGAGAGGATTTATCTGTACGTAACAATCGCCCACTTCACACGCTCTTCTCTCAGACAGGCAGCTTCATTTCTTCAACTTCTGTTTCTCCATATGGGTTTCGGCCCACACTATGTTAATGTGGACCCCCACCTCTCTCTGGCCCCAGGTACACGCTCACAGAGGGTGACTTCCATCACTTAAAGAACGCCAGGCTCACCCACCTCCATCTCCCTCCCCCCACCCTCAAGATCGTCACCATCCACGAGTGTGAGTCATCGGAGAACAGTATCGCCATGACAACCCGCCCCGTCGCTAAATCCAGCCTCTCCATCTTCCAGGTGACAACCGAGGTCCTCTCAGCTCATAGTGGAGGGAATGGGGTGTCAATCAGAGCAGTAAAAGAGGACAACAGTAGGTCAGCTTAGTGTGCTGGGTCAGCGGGTGCTGGGTTTAGCTGACCACATAATGCAGTGCCGATCAGACGAAGGACAACACTCAGGTCTTTCTAGTGTCATCCTGGTTATTGACTGGACTTTAAATATTGATCTGGTCATAAACAGCTTCCCTTCTCCTTCCGCATGTATAAGTACAATATCAGAAATGCTGCCTTTCAGAGTCCAAAAGCTTTCACTGGGGTGGTATCTATCTTTAGTACCTTTAGTTAGAGAACAAAACTGTGCTGCAGTCTACTATCTCTGAGGTTATCTGAAACTGATACAGATATCACTTCCTCAACCTCATTTAAAACTCATTTAATTACACAATTTCTGCATAATTAAATGGTTAAAGGTATTCCGAGTAGATTTAGGAATCCTATTAATTCAGGTTTTGTTATTTCAGCCTGTTGTATCTTTTGGGGTACATTTACATTTACAGTTGTGCTTTTTCAAGATTCTTTTGCAGTATTAGACACGGAAAAAGGCACTGGTCCCGGGACTCTCTAAAGATACACGCCCAGGACACACTGCATGCGGGGTAGAAGTGGTGTTTATTGGCCCAAGCAACCACACATCTCACCATTACTGTCCGGAGTAACTTAGAAGCAGCTGCTTCAGACAGGAGGCTAGGCTACAACTAGCTCCTTCCTCCCGCGCAGAGAGCTACAGCTCAGCACGCATGCGCAATAGTTAAGTGCTCGTAATCAACCGTTACAGATCTTCTACAGGGTACTATATAAAGAATCTTGGGAACATGGTAATTGGACAGTTTTTAAAAAGGGCCAAAAATTTTCAAGGTGTAATCTAGAAACCCGTTGGTTAAGTACTAGAAGGATACCGAAGAGGAGGCAGATAACTCAATACTTTTATGATATCAATCAAATTATTTTTATGCTATCTATTTATAAGATGTAATTTCAAACGATCATTTTCAGTGTCTGTAAGCCAATTAGCATGTCTGTTACAGAATCTAGACTGATGATTGGCTGTTTCAATTACAGTCTGTATGTTTGTTATTTTCATCAGTGCTTTCTGATTAGTCGGTAATCCATTGCACTCAGTAAGTATAGTCACATCCGTCTCATAGGCATTTCAGGTTTAAGCCACACCCACTTTTGGTGACTTAATAGAACATGTTTTGAAAAGCACTGGTAAGGAACTGGTATCGAAATCAGTTACTGATGTCAGAATCAGTGCACCTGGTTTTAACAGTTTCAGGTATGTTTGTTTATCATGCTGTGAGTGGCAAGACTCTTCTGTGTTTTATCTGCCCTCAGCCTCCGATGTGTCCACTGCCACAGACTGCCCTGGTCAGCCTGAGTATTAGTCCTAGTTCAGCCCTACCAGGGGACGCTCTCAACTCCACTGTGGATACCAGCTTCTGTGAGAGCCCACCAACTCCTGGCCCTGAGCCCCCAAGTCCGAGCTTGGTGAGACACACAAACATACACACACATACGAACTGTGAGCTTAAATAATCAGGACATAAATACAGAAAGGAAAACTGTGAGTCAGTATGAGTCACAGGCAAAACAACCTGGAGCCAAGCAAGTTGGTCACCAGAGATATAAACCACTGCGGAGCGGCATACTGTTCAGTGTCTGTCTGAAGTCAGAGCTGTAGCTAACACAAAGTGGATAAACAAGGAAAAGCATGTCTACACATTAAATACATCATTAATACAGCCTTCAACATCTTATTACGTACAGTACAAAATCCAGAGATCCAGTCAAACCATCTACTAAGTAAAGCAGAATAGATAGGAGACATGAGCTGTAAAATAATCCACTCGCAAGTTTCAAAAAGCAGAATATACAATTTCACAGATTCACAGGTGCCTTAACAACTGAATATAAATATAAATACAATCTGATATCAAATATCAAATATTACAATGCAATGAATGAAATACTACTATTATTATATTATTATATATGTTTATTCTTATATAAGATACACATAGAGATATGAGATTATTTTACTTGCCAAAAAACATTTTTGCTGTGCATTCCAAACTGTGTTTAATATCTGTTTCTGAAAACCCAATAATGTTTACTTAATGACCATGTTGGCTAGAAAGTAAATGTATGGTGGTTGAGCTCTGATTTTCTCTGTACTGTATCATGGTTCCTCTTCTTCTTCTTCTTCCTATTATTATTATTATTATTATTATTCTGGCCATAATAGCCATCTAAATGAGCATTTCTCCTTCACAAGAATTAGATCACCATTGTGCTGTCTTCTAATTGAGTCTTTACAGATTGCTTTTTGTATTTGGTAGATTACAAGTCACTTGTTGGAGCCACTCAAATAGTTAACTTACTTTAACCTCATAATAAAGGCATGCGCATTTCACACACCATAGCCTCATACTTCAGGTCATTAGTGGCCTGGCACAGATCAGTAAGCTAATCTATCTACAAGCATAGCATATTTGATTGACAGTAATAAAGTAATTAATTAAATAAATGTTGTTTGTTGCTTCTCGAGGGAATGTGGCCATGGGCTGCTAGCGACCTGAAGTATGCACTGAGTTAATGGTATTTTATTTCTATGCATCCTCAATCAGATGGAAGAGATGGTGAGAGGGGTCGGCCTGGGCAGCAGGCGTGAGGTAGCCTCACTCTCAGCCACAGGCCTCTCATCCTCTGGCAGTGCCCCTCAGGGTCCAGTGCTGCAGTTCTTCACCAAGCTGCGGCGCCATGCCAGCCTGGAGGGAGCCAGCCCATACTTCAAAATCAAAAGATGGAAGTTTGACAGCAGCCAGAGAGCCTCAAGTCTGGACACCAGAGGTACGACATGCACTGTCCAGCTGAGGTCAGATATGCAGCGTGCATGGACACAATGTGTCATTCAAAATGGTGCTGTGGTTCTGCTACTCAGGAATGCTGAGAGTGTTTTAAATGAATAAATAATAAATAAATAAATAACAGGCTTGTATGATGCATATTCAGTAGATTCTGAGGAATGGATGTTCAGGCACAGGAACAGAGTGAACAAAAGGGGTGAGATTTTCACAATAGCTGTCTGAATTGTCTGTTTAACTGTGCTTGCTTTTGCACAAGCAAAGGTAGACCAGCATTAAACAGGAAACAGTTTTATACAACGTACCATAATAGGGGTGGCCAGTTTCTGTTTTTCGTATGTTTTTTCACGCTGTTTACATTTAAATAAGCTGCTATTAGCATCTGTAGTTTATTTCTTTCATAAACACTTTTAACTTGGAAACCAGCAAATGTAGAATGGGATAAATAAACAAGACTGCATCTATGTGAGTACAACTGCTTGTTTACTTTAAGAAGGGTTTTCTACAGCGAGGCTTTGATAAGCCCTTAGAACCTGTGTGTTTGTGTGTAAAGCTGTGTAAAACTGTTTAAACCTTCGTGCTAGGCTAACGCTTTAATGGTTATGTCTATCGACATGGCTGCAGGACCACAGCACTTGACCCCAGTGGTGTCCATAAGACATCATTGGAGGCCATGAGGGGAGAAGCAAATAGGCTAGCTCCCTTTTTGCACAGATGCATAGCTGCTAAACTAAACTGCTTTTTTCCAACATAATGTTTTATCAATTAAGAAATGCGGTGCAGTAACATCCATCTAAGCTCAAATCTATATCATCACATGAAGCCATTCAGAGAGGTTAACCCTTTAGAAATCACATTTCTAAGTGCAATGCAAAATGCAAACTGCTCAGGTCAAACACAGACTCCTGATTCCGAAAAAAGATCTCGTAAATGTGTGGGAACTGTAACAAAGCTCTGTTCTTTTCCATCTGCTATGCAATTCAACCTTCATTGGGTACATGGGAATTGAAGTGCATATTTTGATTGGTGACAAATAACATCTGCGATAATGAGTTCAGTGTCTGCATAAGGAAGCAAGGTATACAGGTGGTAACCTGGGAAATGAAGAGAGAGTGTTGAATCCATAAAAGGGACATTTTCCTCGCCCGGGGGAGAGCAAACTCATACCGAAAGTGTCATAGCTTGTCATTAAGCTTTGAAATTGTGCATCGCTTTGGAAAATGGTTGAAGACCTTATTATATCTCCAAGCCTCATTGGAAGAGAGGTAGAGAGAGAGTCAGTGCATGTATGTGTCCGAGTGTGTGTAGCTGTTTGTGCAATGCTGCAGAATGTACTTGTGGTAAGAGGGTGTGGTTGTGTTCAGGTGCCAAGACTTCCTCTATGGCAGATGGTCGGGTGATGGTTCTTTCTCTCCAAAGCACCATAGGCATGCAGGCAGTCTTTCTCTTATGTGAACCGACAAAGAGATTGGAAGCATGTGAACTTCGCTTAACATTGACTTCACATGGTGAAGGCTTATTAATTAAGCCTGTTAGTTATTCATACTGATATGTGTTGAGTTCAATTGATTTACGAAACACATTTTAAATCAACAAATGTTAGTTTGAATATAGATAAAACTGACACAGCATATTAGTATTAGGCCTGTAACAGCAGAAAATGCTGGATCAGACATCGGAGGGAATCAGGTTCATCATGTACTAAGTTCACCATGAAGTACCCCACAGTTCCGTTGTGTGACATCATGCTGTTAGCTATATATTTCTTTCTTTGAGATAATAGATCCTTAATGTAGTTTGAGCATTAAGCATAATAGTCTTCTTTTAGATACTCTGGAGTAAGTGCTGGAGTATACTGGAGTTAGACCCTTGATGACCTGACAGAAATGGCATGGTCCCCCAATGCCTCAACTAAAAAGATACTTAAAGTTATATATCGTGCCGTTATGATGTTTAGGAGCTGATGTGTAGATAGTAGCTAAGTGTATATCATTCAGGATGTATGTTGATCACATCCCCTCCACTTTACAGGTTCCCCCAAGCGAAGACCGTTCCAGAGGCAGCGAGCAGCAAGCGAGAGCATGGATGAGGAGGAACACGGTGCCCACCACATTGACCTTATCCAGTACATTGCGCGTACCAAGGACATGGCCTACTGCCCAAGCAGGCCCGCACCACGCCTCCTTTCCCCCCCATCCACACCCCCACCGTCCCTCGGCAGGTATCTTTAATTCCCTCCCCCATCTGTCTGCCGCAGCAACCATCCACCTCTCCTGCACCACGCAAACAAGCCATTCCATGCTGGAGTGATGGCACAGAGTCTTAGCAGGGCAATGTGACCTTATTAGCGCCTGTGAAGTTCACGGGAGACGGGTCAAATAACCCCGGGGCACTTTTGAAGATTGCAGCTGCTTTGGAACTGCCTCCGAGTTCCTCAAGTACCTTGTATACCAGTGAGGTGTGTCGGCCTTTGCTCAGTCCATGTCAGTTTCATAGATTGCATTGCTGCTCCTACATTTACATGTATCAAAGCTCATGACTGTGCAGTAGTCCTATCACATTAACCACAGTGTGTGGCATAGTACAGTATACCATCTGCGCTTTGACAGTAACATCTGCTTGAATCTCTTTTTGTCTGAAAGCTCTTGAAAAAAAAATGTTTAATGATATATAGACCACCTGATGTGTAACAGAACGCCTGAATCAACTGTATTTGTGCTAGAGGTATGCTCCCCATCACATCACCGGTGTAGGGTGTGCAAACATTTCTGATGGGCTTGTGTGTTCCTCTCCAGGTTAGAGGTGGAGGTGATGGTGGAGCCCAGTTGCAGCAGAGCGATGAGGCCTGGGGTGATTGGCCTAAATGCCGAGCCCCAAGATGAGGCTTCTGGAATGGGCTATCGTCGGGAGAGCACGGATACCCAGACTCTCTATCGTGACATCTGGACCCTGCGTGCGTCTCTGGAGCAGTATGTCTCCTCTGACCAAAGCAGCAACAACGACAAAGACTCAGTGCACAGTGATGCGGACAGCGTGTGTTCACTTAGGCTTAGGACAGAGAAGGGTGTGCCCAGATACCCCTCTGAGGAGGTCGGGGATGGGATTGAGGGAGAGACAGAGCTGCATGGCGGTTTAGAGAAACGAGGGAAGAGGGATAGTGTGGATTCGGAGAGGGGGAGTGATGGAGAATCAGGAACACGCAAGCTTCTGCAGATGGATAGTGGCTATGCATCTATTGAAGCCCCATCCCGTGGCCCTGATGAGGTACGGTTATTCCGGAGCGGCAGTGACAGTAAGGATGGGTCAGCGGTGGAGCGCCGACACTTCTTCACCAGTTCAGGGCACAGGGGAACTGTGTGCGAAAGCTTTGAGACAGACATTTTTGATGAAGAA
This sequence comes from Prochilodus magdalenae, assembly GCA_024036415.1. Taxonomy (NCBI): domain Eukaryota; kingdom Metazoa; phylum Chordata; class Actinopteri; order Characiformes; family Prochilodontidae; genus Prochilodus; species Prochilodus magdalenae. The sequence continues at coordinate 179,822 of JAMWET010002742.1, read as the reverse complement.
CTGGAAGAGGAACCTATGGGAGCCAGTGGAGGTAGCGATGGCTTGACAGAACCGGATGAGGGTGTTATGGTGTGGTCACCATATGGCCAGATGTTTACTCAGTCCGATACAACCCAACCACGTGCTCCCATTCTATCTCGCCGGGACTACAGCATAGACGAGAAAACGGATGCACTCTTCCATGAGTTCCTGCGCCATGATCCCCAGTTTGACCAGCAGGAGTCTCCGGTGCGCTCCAAGCACCGTTCCCGTGTGCACCTTCGCAAGCAGTGGCAGCGCTCCAAGCAGTACAGCGACCCAGGCCAGCGCTTCCACTCATCCTTTGACCGGTACCGCACCCCACTTCGCCGCGGAGAGACTGTCAACTACCCGCTAGAGAGTAGCTACCACAGCACACTCCCTCGAATTGTCAGCGCTCCTGATGAGGAGAGCAGTGAGGGGGCAGCCAGCCTTCCTGAGACGCCCAAGGCGGATCAGAGCACGGCAGGTGCCAGTCAAGATGCAGCTTTGAGGGATGACCTTACAAGGGTCTCTCCCAGCACAGACACGAGTGGTGACTTGAAGGACAAGGTTGGAATTGTATCCACAACACCGCCTCCCATGACTGAAAGCACTGTGGGGCAACCAGAGGTCCCAGCAGAGGAGTCTGGGCAGATGCGCTTGTTGCTTGAACAGGGTGATGATCACTCACCCCCGCAGCAGGCCGAAACAGGGTACGGCCCCCAGACCATCACGGCCGAGCTGAGTGATAAGCTGACTATGAACCTCGAGGAGCGCCTGTACTCGGGCCTGCGCAGGACCAAGGAGCAGCCAGAGTGCATGCTGACAGCAACACATGCCTCACCCGACCACAGCCCAGTGTAGCATGTGGCTCCACTCATCCCTACCAACTCTATGCTCACATTTACAGGGCTTCAGTGTCCAGGTTGGATGGAAACTACCCAGAGCTCACAAAATGAATGTTCTCCAGCAAATACCAACAAACCAAATTATTACACCAAACCTGTGGGTGATTGTGGGACACCCTGGAACTCTAGAGTACTCCAATCTGTAGAGATCAGACCCAAAGACCCTCATTATATAGATCAGGTGTGTTAGATTAGTACCAAGGCTAAATTCTGGAGGGTGCCTGATCTTCAAGCGGTTGGGCGACCCTACTGTAAAATGATTTCCTATTCATAGTGATAACTTTTAGCTTGTCTCTTCATATTTTTGGATAATTGTGGAATAGCATACAGCTGACTGCCAACATAGGAATGCTGGCATTTGTTGGGGAATGTTTGGTCAATGTGTCATGGCCTTCAAATGCTGATCTGAGACCAGGTTGTCTGTCACATGAAGGTTAGGTCCCAGATCAGTGTTTATTGGAAATTCCATCCAACTTCATCTCCAAGGTTGAGTAATTGGAGATTAGGACCCTTACCTCACATCTAACATGACATTTTTGAATGGTATTTCTATTTGTTTGTTATTGCTTTATTTAGGCTCCATTTAGCTATGTGTTGAGCTCAAAAGCCAATATATTCTCTGCACTAGGTAATCCACTGTGAAATCGGGTGCTACTAGACTTCTGATTAATTATATGTTCTTCTGCATTGATCTGCCATATTTCTGTATAGTATTCCGATTAACTTCTTCCTTTTTTTGGACAGAAATTCTTATTATCTCTTGACCAAAATTAAGTTTTTATCATTCAGTTCAGGCTACGCATTCATCTAAGTGCTTGCCAATGTGTCTCTGTGTGTGTGTGTTTAAATTATGGCCATGCTTTATATGCTTTATCATTCAGCCTTGTAGTTAGAGGAGCTGTTGGAACTGTCATGTTTAGGAAAGCCAATCTTAGTCTATGGTACAATGAGCACAAATAATGTAAATGGAGATCACATATTAACGGGTAGCATTGACTACAAACTGCACACCAAATGGTCAAGCGCCACACTGAGGTTATTTATGAGCTTCCCTTAATTGATGTCTTGAATGTGCTACGGATTCAGTTCCTCCATTAACGCTCTACTGTCCCGGCTTTAGCTCAGATACCTGTTCTTTCTGTCTGACTGTAAAATGAAGTAACGTCAGATTAATCTAACATGACAAAATGAGGTATGTATGTTGCACTACACTGATCCATGTGTGACCTCTGCTGAGTATGCACCTTCATCGCAGTTCCAGAAACCACGGTATTCTTCATCAAGTGTCCTTGTCATTGTGGTTTATCCTAGAACTGTTGAAATAGGCAAAACTGCGTTCTGTGGGATCAATGTTGTTCATGACCATGCTGTTTATTTATTATGCTTTTAATATTTAATGCTGATGTCTATGGTTTTATTTAATGTTTAATGTCTTAAAACGAGAACTGATATAGAGTTCAAGGTTATAGACTGCTTGGTGCCAAATAGTTAGGTCCGATAAGCTATTTAACGCAATTGACACAATCAGTTTGGGAAAAAAATAGGAAATCTAAAAAAATGTATCATTATAGGAAACAAATTTATAACCTAGTTGCTGTGCACAAAGATTGGCCTCTGTCAGGGCATGAATGAGGCCTATGCTGTGCCTCCAGAGTCATTCGTGTTCTATTAGATTTGATGAGGGAGGCATGCTGCTTCCTGCATGCTTGTCATAGACCAACCACTATGTGTTTATTACCATTTGATTTTTGTGTGAACACAACAAAAGAGAAGTATCCCCAGAGGCCTGCAACTACACATCCGGCCTCTGGAAAAAATAACAAAGGAGTCATTTGTAATGAGTCCCGTATACACACATAACCCTCATGCAAGTGGAAGTTGTTAGGAATGCATCCATTCAAGTCAATAGCAATTATCCAATAACAGTGATTAAAGACAGGAATTCCTATCCAAGGATTCCTGGAGAGGGTAACTATTGTTGGTAAAAGCCTTTTATAGATCCGTGTGGGAGAGTATGTGCCAACTCCGTTGGTGTGGTTCATGGACACAGGAACCTCCTCAATTAGAGCAGAATTCGACTTTGTTTTGTCCTTTCCAGATGTTCCGAACACAAGGGAGACAGAAAGAGAAGAAAGCCATTGAGTCGTGTTGTAGCTGAAGGAGGCTAAGAATTACACAGGGTCTCATAAGTGTCTTTGTATAGGATTCTATTCCTCCTGACAGTCTAGTACAGCGCGGTATGGCTACAATTCTAAACAATCGCTACCCTGTTTGAGTACCTGTGTTTGTTTTCCCACTAGGACAGTAGTAGGGGCTCTTTGGTGGTTGTGTTGCACTCTTGATTTTGAACATAACACTAGTGTTAGCGGAAAAGTCCATTTTTGCATAAGTCCGTTTTGGGACGTACGACAATTTGTTGAGGTTTCAAAGTGAAATGCTTCATTTTAGAGAAACTTTCTAACTTTGATTTCTGTGCAGTGGTGGTGAAGTCACAATGTCTACAACAAAATCTAGATTTTTTTTACTATCCAAAACAACAATTTAACCCACATGTGGCTTCTGCCTTTTTAAAGATAATGCTGATAAAAGTACAGTGGTACTACTAACAGTGGCAAATCTTCTTTAAGAACTGTTTAGTGTTATGACATGCGTGGGTGTACCTCTCAGCCATTAATGGCTTTTAGAAATGTCATTTTTAGACCAAAACCTTACATTATGAGGGGTGTCTTTTAGCAGCATTAAACAATGGAGACATCTCTATCACCACCACTGGGGAAAACTTCTGTAAGTTCTCAATTACATTTTATTTATAATGACACATTTTATTTGGGGAATTCTTCTTGGTAATGGTACTTCTAAATTCCAAGAGGACTGGCATCAATGTACACTTTAACTTTTACTCTGCATTTGGTTGTTACACCATGCTATACAACTCCAATTCGGTGGGTTGCTTTCCGGTTCCTGACAGCACAAATCTGGAACTTACTTGCCATTTGCTTTTCCACAGTTCCACAACCTGTTAATAACAACCAAGAGAGACCAAGTACATTTGAACTGACATGTATAAAAGCACAATAGTGTCCCATTGCAGGCTCTAGAGTAGTCTATGTCTTTTCTTTAGGTATAGACTCAAGGGGGGCACTCGAGTGATCTGTTTTGTGTGCTATTAAGTAGCCTGTCTAATGCATTGATGCATTACTGTGCATAGTTTTGCATGCGATGAAATTGTTTTAGTAAAGATATCTGTTTCAGATCTGAAATTCAGTACTAAATTAGAAATGAAACATTGGATGCTTATTTGTTAAAAGCATAAAATAAATAGGAATCAGAATATGATATTCGTACTGAGAGTTTTTACGTATTTTATGGAGTCTATTTATTTTAGGGGTACGCCTTGCTGACTGATGAGATTTTTGCTAAGATTATGTCCATGGCAGAAAAAAAGTATATATATATATAAAGCATATATATATATTTCTTTTGCTAGTATATTTCCACGAGAGACAAAATTCTTTTGCTAGCTATATTTCCATGGAGAAAAAAAATATTTCTGTATAATTGCTTGATATTTCAATGGCTCAGTTTACAGAGGGAGAAATGGGAGAATGATTGAATAAAAGTTTGGAGAACAATCTACAATTTTTGTTTACCTCGATCTGTTTACTCTGGATCTTTTAAGCTTTGAGGGACCAACCAATGTAAATGTTTATTTTGGGTTTATGTTTTCCAACTAGCCAATAAAGAATGATGCATTATATCTGTGTACGCGTTGTTGCTTTTGTTTTTTAAAAGTTTTAAAGTTACCATTAGCAGATTATACTACATATGCTTATACTAAAGGGGTTGGACAATGAAACTGAAACACCTGGTTTTAGACCACAATCATTTATTAGTATGGGGTAGGGCCTCCTTTTGCGGCCAGTACAGCGTCAGTTCGCCTTGGGAATGACATATACAAGTCCTGCACAGTGGTTAGAGGGATTTTAAGCCTTTCTTGTTGCAGGATAGTGGCCAGGTCACTATGTGATGCTGGTGGAGGTCCTTCTTGGTGGTATGCTGACATTACCCTGGATACCGTGGCTCTTGATACATCACAAAGACTTGCTGTCTTGGTCACAGATGCGCCAGCAAGACGTGCACCAACAATTTGTCCTCTTTTGAACTCTGGTATGTCACCCATAATGTTGTGTGCATTGCAGTATTTTGAGCAGAACTGTGCTCTTACCTGCTAACTGAACCTTCACACTCTGCTCTTACTGGTGCAATGTGCAGTTAATGAAGATTGGCCACCAGGCTGGTCCAATTTAGCCATGAGACCTCCCACACTAAAATGACAGGTGTTTCAGTTTCATTGTCCAACCCCTGTATATATGCTTGACATAAATGTATAAAAATACGGTGCAAAAGGGCTATGTTACTTATCATTGATGCTATATGCTTTACCAAGCAAAAGACAGACCACCTTTCGATTGTTTAATGTCAGCAATGCAAGTGTCAGTAAAGCAGTTCCCATTCTCTTCATGAGACTCAAATAAACATGGAGGAATATTTTTCCAAAGTTCAGTCTTAAAAGTTGCATTTGCTGCATTCAAGTAAACGATAACACATTCAGTGATGTTGAGGACGGGAGAATGGTCAGTCAGTAATTTTGATCTACTGATTTCTCAGTACATGCTTCTTGACAGCTACACATCCTTCTTTCAGATCATAGCTCTGAGCTGTCCCCTCACAGTGGAAGGATGGCAAAACAGGTGTGCATTTTTAAAGATCTAAGGCAAGAGTAGAGCAGCAGACTGCAGAAAGCTTTCAGTGTTGTTTATCTGATGGTGGCAGGTTTGGTGAAATTTTCTGGGTTATTTTTTTCTTCACTTTTTCACTTCTGACTTTTCCTTCCGTATGCAAGTGGATTATCTCATATCTACTTCTTCAGAATATCTCACATTTTATGAAACTTTTTGACTTGAAATGAAATACAACATTTTTTCAATGTTTCACTGAAAATAGTACAAAGACAAAGTTTCACATGCAGGAACTGAGAAATTGTATTGGTTTTTAAATTAATCCCCATTTTGAATTTTAAACCAGCGACACATTTCCACAAAGCTGGTCCAGTTTGCTGCTGTGTTCATCACCTGTAGGGGTTTGGGAACTGGGGAAACCAACTAAGGTAGTGCTGACAGTCACATTATTCCCGTTTTGGCTATAGGATAATATAGAGTTTCAGCTGTTCAGCAGTTCAGGGTTTTCTTTTTCAATTTTTTCTTTTCATAATGCACCAAATATTTTAAGTAGGTGTCATGTTTGGACTGCAGGCAGACCAGTTTAGCCACCAAACTCTTTTACAATGGAGCAATATTTAGCATTGTCTCAGTAAATTATGCAATGCCTTCCCTGAAAAAGACATCATCTGGAAGGCAGCGTATGTTCAGCATTAATGGTGCCTTCACCACTGTACAAGTCACCCATGCCATGTGCACTACTACACCCCATACCACCATGGATGCTAACTTTTGAACTGTGAGCTAATCACAAGCCAGATGGTCCCTCTCCTCATTAGCCTGGAGGATGCTGCACTCGTGATTTCCAAAATTAATTTATAATTTTGATTACACTGGACCACAGGGCACTGTTCCACTTTGCCTTGGTCAATCATATATGAGTTAGGTCCAGTGTTTATGAGTGCTGTTGATATCAGGGTTTTTCACTGCACCATTAAATTTTAACTTGCATTTGTGGATGCAGCAACAAACTGTGCTCACTGAAGTGTTCCTGAGCTCATGCACTGATATTAAATATGGAATCATGTTTTTAATACAGCGCAGCCTGAGGGCCCGAAGATCACAGCCATCCAGTGTTACGTATAGAGATTTATCTGGATTATCTGAATCTTTTGATGTTAAAATGTAGTTGATGATAAAATCTTAAAATTCTCCTCATTTTCACCTCTGAAAAACTCAAAAAAAATGTTTTTATATCCAATTTTGTCACTAATTAGTAGCAAGATGTTCTACCACTTGCATTACACAACGTTACCAGAATTCTGTCGTCCCTGTCTCTCTTTTGAAACATGTTGCTGCCATGAATTTTATAATGGGCAAATATTTTTCTAAAAACAATTCTTAGTTTCATGATTTGTACTATTTTCAATTGGTTTCAACAGATGGTTTAAATGAATTGCAGATGAAGGGTGATCTCTGACTTTTGCACAGCATGGGAAACATTTTGTGAAGATCCTTTACAGAACCATGTACAACAGGCTCACCATTACAGAGAAGAGCTATTTAACAATGCAATAAACCATTTAGCCATTTTTAAATGGTTCTTTAAGTTATCATGGTCCTTTATACAGTATGTATAACCTTTTACCAGAGAACGCCTAAAGAGCTTTGAACAATGTACTACATTTCATGCGGGTTCTCCAGCTTGTTGTGTAACTAAAGCATAACATAAGCTACTGTTGTCCCCTCCCCCAACCTCTGGCAGGTGCTGAAGCCCTCCTAGGAACATCAAATATTCATATCAGCCTGGCTAATAAATTAAGAATGGCTGTGCAGTAATTATGATTCTAAATCAATAGCAACCTGGGGTAACCAGGGAGAGAGGGCCTTTCACTGCCACAACCATGACCATCAGTCAGCTCTCTGAGACCACAAACAACCAATTCCAGCTCCTGTTTTTGTCAAATACTTACTGTCCATTCAGTCATGAAAGTGCATTAATATGGGCTCTTAGCAGTACAGAATTTAAGTTACCATATCCAGCGTTTGGTATGTGTGGATCTGCATACCAAATAATGAATTGAACATGATTTTACTTTTGTTGTTTTTGTTGTAGTACCTTATATGTGAATGATTCTACAGTGCTGTACAGCAAGTATATGTAAAAGTAATATCACAAAAAGCATTTATTAAAAGGGACCTTTTTCTGTAGGTTTGGATTCATATATGGACTGAGGTAGTAAATATGTTTTAAAATATTACTTATATTTATGAACTACACCCATCTCTTATTTCATTAAATGATATAAGGCCTTAAGGAGTATGCGCTACACAGTGGTTTACAGAACTACAGGAGAACTGCAGTATTACGAAGGTATTAATGGCATTGGCAGTAAAGACTAGGAGGATTGTATATATCATTAATCTGTAGACTCAGCTGATATTAAAGAATTTACAATGAACAGTTCTTCATCTCTGATTAATAAGGCACCAAAAAGCCAGTTTTTATCAACCACCAGTCGGAGCACCAATCAGAAAAATAGATCAAAGCAGTTGCAGCTTGGGGTGGGGAGGGGGTGTAGAAGTTATGTTTTAGTGGAGAACCCAGAGAGCAGATCATGGCTACATACAGCTAGGTCTGGTCCTATTCACTCATGGCCGACAGTATCTGGTATGCTCATTCACAGTGCTTTGTAAACCAATGTGCCTTTCAATCCCTGGTACAGCAGCTGGGTTTGGGAATAAGAATGAAACAGTAGACCTTCCACTTTAATTCAGAGCTGTTTCTGGAATTATAAATGCATGGAGGAGTAAAGAGGCGTTTGGAGATCAGAGAGAAAAAGCTACAGAGACAGCAGCAGTCCTGCACTGTTGGCACTTGCTAAGATGACTCTGCTGTGTGAAGTACACTAGCTGGCTACGGACTCGGCTCCAGGCTGCATTTGCACCATGCGCTTTTCCGCAGCATAGTGGCAGCACATATGCTAGAAGTGGGGATTTCTTCTTGTGCCAGTCTCACAATATAAACCACGCTTAAACACCAAAGCTACAACACAACCATAATAAGCTACAACCGGACACATTACATGAATGTTAAAGCCATTTAATTAGCAAGACATTCTTTAGCTTGAAGCTAAAATGGAAATGAAGAAGGTCTATGACTGGCCAAAAAGGCCTGTAATGAATCTTCTTTAAACCACTGTTTATGTTTATATATCTGTTCATTTGGTGACCTACAGCAGACCTTGCTAGCAGATCTTATAAATATTGCCACTGGCGTAGGTGTAAAATTGTACTTCTAATGGCATAACATTAACATGAATGAAAGTTAATTAAGATGAGTTGAGTTAAAATACTGTAATTACACACATATCATCAAAAGAATAATCGCTCTCAAAAGGAAAAGATGGGTTAATGCTATTCAGAAAAATGCTAAAGGTCACCAGGAACATTAAATGATAAATTCAGACTGATGTGGGCAATATTTACTAAGCTACACATACAGAAGTAGTGTCTCTCAGTGTGGTGCCGGGTCGCCATGTTTGCGAACGCAGCATGCAGACATCACAGCATGGAGTTGCATAGGATCCTAATAGCGCCCTGCGTTAATCCATCCCACACAGCTTTAATATTCTCACACAGTTCCTGCAGATTTTACGGTAAGGGCGGAGGTGGAGTGATGTCAGACCTTCTGGACTTGAGATGCATGACGACATGACATGCTGCCCTTCTCAGTCACTCCATGACAGTCTGGCAGAACATCATTGCAATCTTTGGTGACACTGACTTAGTGTTAAGGGCAGTCTTCATAACAGTCTGAACAGTCCTGAGCTGTGCAGTCGTTTGCCAATAGTGCTGGCACTAACAGGGTGACTCATGGGGGGCTTCACTGAATGACTGCAAATGTGGCTGTTGAATCAGGTATATCGATAAGCCCTGTCCTTACATCATACGCATGACCAAGCATGCAATTTGAATCATTCGCATGTCTCACCATGTCAAACCTACCCACCAAGTTTCATTCCTGTCCATTTATTCCTTTTGACAATGACTGTGTTTAAACAATTAGTTGGCCTATGCTTCAGCCACCGTGCAGGCTTTTGTAGCAACAGTTGTTAGGGTGGATAAGGAAAGGAATTTTACAGCACTGACAAAAACCCTGATCAGCCTAATAAGAACTGTGTCAAAATAAATAAACTTTTGAAATCAGACCACTACAACATTTTTTTCTATTGCTAGAGTATAACTGACTGCCCACAAAATAATGACTGACAATTTTAATATTCTGCCGATTTCTGGATGCCTTCAGCTTTCACTATCTTGTAGGTAATACGGTCTGTGATAGAACTGGGACTATCCGTAGCACCTATTGGTTGTAAGCATAATCAGTTATTCCTCTTTTTGTTCTTCTAATATTTCTCTAAATGCTTAGTCTATGAACACAAGTGCTACAGATACCACCTGGTAACCTTAACTGAAGAGTAAATAAGAATGGTACTATACCTGTCAGAGATTAACGCTCAGTTGTTCTTTGATAAACATCATCTGTATAAATAGATGAATAGATTCCAGCAAGGTACCATGTTTTCTGACCCCACCTTTTCTTTTATGAGCTACAGGCAAAACCAGACCTTGCACCATGTCTGAGCCTTGTCTGAGCTTAATTCCTGAGGGCAGAACTCACTATCAGGCACAATGTGGTGGGAGACTGTGATAGTGGACTGCTTTATGAAGCTCAGTATGCTGTATGATGCTTTTAGTAAGCGTGGTTAATGAGTCACTGGACACAAAAGTACTTAAATATAGCACTTTCTTCATCATCACACCTCGTCAGTCTGCTAAAGCCTTGTGCCATCCTATCTCTCCTCCTTCTCCTCATCCTCCCCCTCTTCTGCCCCTTCCTCCTCTCTGCCCCTCCCACCATCCCTCCACTGCTAGCCCTTTTAACGAATCAGAGAGAGACAGAGAGTGTGTGGGAGACTCCGGTGACTCAGAGAGGATCCTGCACACATACACATTTATTATGTCATTCAGTTTCTCACTCAAGCCACACTGAAAACATTAATCATATTTCCTGCTTCAAAAATGCATTGATACTTATGCTTTCATCGCAATGAATGAATTAGGGAATATATATTAATAAAGCATTGAGTAATATGTGAATGGCCATTAATAATGATAATCATTCTCAGCACTGCAGTGCTGGTGTAAGTGGATCAGACACTGCTGCTGGAGTGTTTAAACACTATGTCCACTCTGATGTAGGGTCAAATTTGATAGCTCATTTGTTGCTGCCCAGTTTGTGTTAGTCATCCTCCAGTCCTTCATCAGTGGTCGCAGGACGCTGCCCACAGAACACAGTTAACTGGATGGTTTTCAGTTGGCGGACTATTCTCAGTCCAGTAATGACACTAGTCCCATCGCCATTCAGACATTTCAGAAATAATATTTGTGAAATTTCTGCAGAAAACAATAAGTGTGAATAGGTGTGAATTACGCTTCCATCCGCTACAGGTATGTGAAGCTGTGAAACTTTAGCTGATGCAAGCTGCTACGATTAGGGGCAGCACTGAAACAACTCAGGAGTCACCATGCAGGAAGAGCAATGACTCACCTAATTAGGGCTGAATTTTTCAACACACACTAATACACTACTACCACCTCACTGTCACTGCAGTGCTGAGAGTGACCAGAACTCAAATAGGACCTGCTCTCTGGTGGTCTTAAGGGGGTCCTGACCATTGAACAACAGAGTGAAAGGGGATTAACAAAGCATGCAGAGTAAGAGTCTGTTCCTATAAACAGTTTGGTGAGTGTATATGACTGTATTAATTGATGATTTGTAAGTGAATATGAACATTATTATTTTACTTGGGGGTGGGGGCACATCATTATTAATAATAATAAATGCAGAGTTACAGGACTTAAATATAGTGACTAATGATGTGCAGGTATACATTGAAACGTAATACTTCAAAAGATAATTGTAAAATATAAAATAAATAAAAAGACAAAATGTTACTATAGAGCATCACTATATTACTGCATACAAGCCACTGATTTTCCTGCAGATTATTGTACCGACTGATGTTAGCAATTTTTTTGGGCTAATTTGTGTTTACCTATATTTCCAAACTACCATTCTGCATTATAACATGGATCTGAATTATGACCGGTCATGGTATTAGTTAACAGAATGAGGCAGCAATGAGCTAACGTTAAATTCAACAATAAGTAAGATGATGCACTCTGCTAAATTCATACTACAAACAAACAGGTGTTCATCCCTAGCATAAGAAGAAAAAGGAAATGCACAGTTTCTCCTCCTCCTTTAATTCTTACAAGTCCAGAAAAAAGATTGCAAGCTCAGCATGAACCTTCATCCCTTTACAAGTGTCTCTGGTGGTGGAAAGTAATGCTAATGGTAACTTTGCTTGTATTTATATCACTTGTTTTGTTTGCTGCCACACATGGTTTCTTGCCAAGAACAGACAGCAGATTTTCAAATAAAAAATAACATATCAAATTTTGAAAAATTGCACACGTATATGAATACCGTCCTTCGGCATTGTTTGAATGTGTTAAAATTTGAGCTCGGCTGTCAGGTTTGCAGTCAAAACAAATGTGCATCATGGTGATGGGAGAACAGTTAAACCTGCTTACAGCAAAGCACAAAACCTCTTACAACAATAAGCAACACACTGACTATAAACAAGTGGAGGGTAAAGAAAATCTAGCAGAGCCACACTGAATGGCCGTGAATGAAGGTGAGTAATGTTACAGCACCTGTATATAACTGCAGTTAACACCCTCCTTTATAATGAGAGAATGGTAGCATGCTAACTTCAGTAGATGTCTCTTCAACATGAGATGCAATCAAAGTAATTTTTTTTGTGAATAATAGATGTTGATTTTGTAATGTTTTTACAATTGCAAATTTGTAAAAAGAAAAAAATATATATATATAGTATATATATATATAGTATATATATACTTCCTGACATGGTAAGGATTACTCAAATTTTTATTTAATTTACTCTGGTCAAAGCATCAGTTACATAGTAATAAAGGCTTATTTGTAGACAGGTTTGGTAAAGTGCTCCCCAAATACTTGGTGAGATGGCTCACAAACAGCTTTTCTATGAGAAACTACTTTTGTTATCTAAACTCAAGTTGTTGAGAGCATGATTGATAAAGCAACGTTTCTATTTCATATATGTATATATATACCAGCTTTACAACAACACATAGGAGCCAATGGCCTGCATGCTCCTTATCTCTCCCCTTTATAAGATGAGATATTAGTAATAACTTAAACAATACACAGTCACATTAAACATTATCACAGGGGGAAATTATGATTTCTTAAACTGTGGAGGCATTCAGCTGTAGCTATTACCTCTCTTCAGATCTGCAGTGTAGGTTTTGCTTTACTGTTCCTAGCTGTAGACAGTTCTAGATAAGCAGTAATAATAATAAGACAGAGATATAACCATTGCCTGACTAAGAGTTTAAGCAAGCAAGCACTGAACCAAAACTCAAGTTGTTGAGAGCATTGAATTGATACAGCATTTCTATTAAATATATACCATGCTTGCTAGTAAGCTGAATAAAGTTTAAACAATCACACAGTCAACATTAAACATTCATTTTGACAGGATATCCAGTGCAGGCAGCTGTTTGCCATTACTGACTAAAACTTAGCTGGACAAATCAAGATAAACAAGGATGTTAAAAGATGATGCATGAATGTATGTGCACACAAACGTACAGACAGCCAGTCTGAATACAGCTGATAAAATTCTGATAGTTGTGGCTGCTTTGTGTCCAAAGACACTATTTTTTGTCAGGGCTGGAGCATCTGAGTCTGCGACATTAGCTACATTAGTCACATCCGTTGTCTGACCTCAAAATCATCCCCATCAGGGCAGTTCCATACCATGTGCATTACAGTCTCAGGATTTCCCACAGAACTGTAGGAATTACAATAAGGATATTGCGAAATCTCCTTATATGCAGGCTTGATATCCAGTCTAGAGAATAGGCTGTAAGCTGTGTGTATATTGTGTAAAATATATTTTGTGAAATTTGCCTCATTTTAAGGACACAAGATGCATACATAGGACAAATCACTAACATGTTGCTATTAACTCTTATTAGACAATGCTGTACTTCTAAAGGGTTTACTATGTAGAGGCAAAAACATTCTTAGCTTTAAAGGGTATAGATTTCTGCATAAGCTAGTTGCTAAGATTTAGGAAACAAAAGAATTCAGTGAGGGGTTTGATTTTTACAAAAATTTACAACCTTGTTTTCAGTGGTAAACAACCAGTCTGGCTGCAAAATGGTGCATTCAACAGAAACCACCCTTATAGCAGTGACTGCCAGGTTCCAGGCAGCAAGATCACCAAACTGTCATTGGTTCTGATTCTACTTGACCTCTTCACAGGCTTCTATACAGTGAATCACAACATACTAATATCTATGTTCTCCAAGCTTGGAACCTCTGGCTAAGCATGGAAGTGGTTTGAGTCCTATCATTGTTACCATGAGTCCACATGACCATAAGTGGTAAAATGAGTCCACTTCCATGCAGGCTCTCCATCGGTGTCCCTCAAGGTTCTGTACTGGGTCCTCTTCTCCTTCCACTCTACCTTTACCCTTGTCTTCCTTTGTAAGCCATCAGACCCTTCCTGCTGATCCAGAATATAGCAGCACGGCTAGTCTTCTTAAGTTCTCTCATGTCACTTTATTGCTGCGCTCACTTCACTGGCTTCTTGTAGCTGTACACATCAAGCTCATGCTTGCGTACAAAACCGAAAATGGCCCAGCCATATCCTACCTTATGGCCATGATCAAGAGTCAATCTGTACCTCAAGCTTCAACAACAGCTTGGCTTGACCTGCCATCCTTTAAGATGCATTGAACCCATATAGTAGAATGAACTTCCTCTGTGGAACAGCAGACTCTCTCACAATCTTCAAACACAGACTGAAGACCATCTCTTTGTGAACCATTAAGCCAGTACTAATTTAAGTATATACTGAAATGCATTGTATATACACTTATGCTCCACTTAAGTCTTTCTAGATATAAGCAATGGACAAATATTGCTAACTGCTGTATGTGGTTGGTGTGTGGTTGGTGTGACTTGGGTGGTGTTGGTGTGGTTGATTGCTAACTAGTGGTTGCTGTGGCTCAGCAGTTAACACAACTACCATCCAGTGAGCTACCACCCCATGAGGGAGACGGGGATTTGAATCTCAGTCTGGGTAGCAAATGCTGAACTACACCAATAAGAATCCTTGGACAAGACTCCTAACACTGCACTGGCCTACCTGTAAAATAAACAACGCTGTAAGTCACTCTGGATAAGAGCATCAGCTAAATGTAAATGTAACTACTGCACTGCTATACATAGCTGTGGGTTTAAGCTCAAGGGTACTCTAATTTGTACTAGCTAGCACACATTTTTTGACTGAACACATGCACTTAAATAAGTCATTCTGGATAAGAGCATCTGCTGAAAAATGTAAATGTACTTCTACTGCTGGCAGAGAGGCCAAAGTACAAGTACATCTGTTGGTAGATTTCTCTAGAATAGAGCATTTCACATCACATTCATCACTTTGTTTCCATCTCATGTTTTTCCAATATATATGGAATTTCCCTTTAATATAGTCATTCTTTACTGGCTCATTTATTATGAAATGACCATATATGTGATCTGGAGTGATTATCTGCTGATGGTATGGAAAGAGAAACATAACCAATGCTGGGTGTGATGTTATGAAGCCAATCTGAATAATGTTACTTCTTTTGGTGTTGGACTGTCAGGCTGGGTGGCTGGCATACAGTGCTGTGGGTTGTGGTGGTGATACGAGGGATGGTTGGGTGCGGGCGGGCTGCAGGCAGAAGGCAATGGGAAATTGTTAAGAAAACAAGCCAGCTATCATGAATGAGTCATGCAGAGAATAGCCCACATGAATGGGCAGACACTGCTGCTGAAAGTGTGTTTGTGTTTGTGAAAGAGAGAGAGGGAGAGCGAGAAAAAGACAAAGAGAGGGAGAGAGAGAAAGAGACAAAGAGAGGGAGACAGAGAAAGAGACAAAGAGAGAGAGAGAGGGAGAGAAAGAGAGAAAAAATGTTCTGGGGGAAGGTGATTGGCATTGAACGCTCTCCCACACATCCACCCACGCGTCCCCCTCTCCTGCTCTCCTCCCCCGCTCTTCCCTGTCCTCCTCCACTCACAGCGCTGAGCGTGGGGGCTCCTGCAGCCTGGCTGCGTCATCCAGCCCTCCTTCTGCTTCTCTGCAGCGTCCACCTCCTTTAAACGCTACTCACTATTATGAAAGCACTGCCCTTGGATATCTCTTCCATGGTCAGAAATATAGATCATCCTCTGTATTTCTACATTATTCCTGTAAATGCTGTAAATTCCTACAAGCGCTGTAAAAACGGCAGATTTCTACCCTGCCAACTCATTAGGCATAGATATCTCGAAAACGGATGTTATTGTTGAGATAAATTGACGGGCATAGGATTGCTTTTTCCTACATGCAGAAAGGTAATTCTAGGAGCATCTTTTAATGAAATGAATGACATTTTACAACAGGAACAGGTAGACTTTCGACGCTCTACACAATTAAAAGGCCAACGTCTCCATGTTATTCAAAACTTCTGCCCAATAAAATGGTTCATATGTAAACAATATCATTCAGAGGAGATTTATGTGAAATGATCTGTTGTAGAGGATCAACATTGTTCACAGTGGTGGATATAAATTTGTTTGCTTTTATGTAAAATGGTCACAGATACTCCGCCTGAGATCTGACACATTGTTCTACGGTAGTTTTAAACTGGAGGGAAGCTAATGGTTACCAGCAACAATAAATGATGATACATTTAGACTGATATGGGTAATATTTATTGAGCTACACATACAGAAGTAGTGTGTCTCAGTATGATGTTGGGCTACCATGTTTAAGGCAAGGAGTTGTAAAGGCAAGGAGTTGTAAAGATTCCTAATGGTGTCCTGTGATAATCCATCCCATGTAGCTTGAATATTCTCACACAGTTCCAGCAGATTTAGTGTTAGGGATGGAGATGGAATGACACCAGGCCTTCTGGACATGTGATGTGAGACAATCACGGCACCTCCACACACCGATTTGTTGATTTCTGCACCAAGACAGAAGCAGGTCTCGTCACGGAAGATGCCATTCTGAGTCCCATTGAGGACTTCACCATTCACTGAATGTCTCTAATCGTGGCTGATGGCACAGGTAAAGTTGAGGCCATCCTTGCTTATGTCACATGCACAGCTGAGTGTGAAACTTAAATGATGATGATGCATCTTGAGGATGGGTGGAAATTTTAGAGGGACTATAATATTAAAAAACAAATTGTTGCTTGTGTACATACATTTAAGTGTCTGGAGTACCTGCTGATACACAAACAGTTAGATACAGTGAGAGTTAAAAAAACTCAAAAAGCCATTCGAATTTGGCTCCCCTTCCCATATCAAGTGGGCTCTCATCACAATTATTCCTCCCCCATCTCCACCTTTGTCTTTGGAACTACCTCTGTAATGGTTTGCCATTTTTTCTGTGTGTGGACAAGGGGTTTAATATGTCACTTAAAAAAAGTTTTAGAGGTGGATATTGTGAACTGGTGAACTGGAGAAGCTACATTGCCCCCTAAGTGTGAATGTGAACTGTGCACGTATCTGTCCTGCGATTAACAGACAGCCTGTCCAGGGAGAAGGATAAGCAGCCCAGAAGATGAATGAACGAGGATGTAGGAGATAGCCCCTTCAATGTTCTATATTTTCCAGCATCTCTGAACTTGTAAACATCAGTGTGCATATCATTATGTCAGGCTTATGGTATTCATGTTGATTTTAGGCCACAGAGTATTAAAAGTGTGTCTTGTGGTGCATCATATGAGATCCTGAATCACATTATCAGTAGCCTAGCTCCGGCAGAATATTACTGCAGCCATAGCAACACAACTGTAATCTGTAACTCAGAAGCGATATCATATCACTGTGGCACCGGCTAAAATTTAAACAGCTTCTTATTAAGTAGGGCCTTCAAGCGAGGCTGCGCAACCGCGTCAGATAAATGAAAAAGCTTATGCTGGATGATTGTTGTTAGCATGGGAGCGCTCATTAGCGTATGTAATAAAGCAAAGAGGCTTCATTCCTGTCCTCTGCAGGCTGCCTGTCCTCTTTTAGCCCCCGTTTACAGCCAGAGTGGCTCTGTGCCAGTTCTACACCGCTGGATGCCAGGAAATAGACAGGAACTCAGCAGAAAGTGAGACAGACAGTCAGACAGAAAGAGAGACAGATACACAGAAAGAAAAAGAGAGAGAGACATAGCGACAGTTAGAGAGACAGGCAGACAGACATACATACAGACAGAAAGAGAGCAATATAGAGATACAGACAGACTGAGAGAGAGAGAGATGAAGAGAGAGAGAGAGAGAGAGAGAGAGAGAGATGAAGAGAGAGAGAGACAGAGAGAGAGAGACAGTCAGAGAGAGAGAGAGAGAGAGAGAGAGAGAGAGAGAGAGAGAGAGAGGAAGAGACTTACATATAAAACTCCTTTATTAAAGCATCATGTTCATGTAAGGTTCTACATCTTAAAGAGACTGAAAGAAAAGGAACAGGGTAAGGAGAACACAGGACAGGTTCACCAACAAAACAACAGCATTCCAGCATTATCCACAGACACTAACCGTCAACACACCATTTCATCTCAAATCCAGAGATGTTCTGCATGCCCTGGTCACACAAACTCTTATGTGTGAACCCCTGAAACAGTTGTTGCATGTTAGTGTCCTGTCCATCGGAAGCCAGCCGAAAGGACTGCTAGTTTATCTTGTCCAACTAAAACCTGTCATTATAAACGTAGCCCTCCTGGCCTGTGTGTACTTACACTCCACAATAAACAGATTATGGGAAAACGTAAACCCAAACCCTCTGAAGGGATCAGGAGTTCAAACAGGGGAACCAATCTGGAAAACTCAGAACAGACATGGAAAATGATATCAGACTTATAGCAGAAGATACAGCATGGTGAAACAGCAGAGTTTGAAAACAGGAGCATTAGTGGGCATCATACAGCGCCCGATCCTCCATTGGAGATCCCCAGAGCACTCGGGCAGAAGCCATGAGAGCCACATGTCCTCAGGGACAGAGACTGTCCATCGAGAAACACTGAGAGAAAGAAAGACAGTGAGAGAGCAACAGACAGAAAGAGAGAAACATAGAGACAGTGAGAAAGAAAGAGAGATAAACAGAGAAAAAGAGAGATAGACAGAGAAATAGTTAGAGAGTGAGAGATAGAGAGAGACAGAGAGAGAGGGAGAGAATCAGTGAGAGAAAGATGGACAGAGAGGCAGTGAGAGAATGAGAGAGAGAGACAGTGAGAGAGAAAGTGAGAGAGACAAAGATAGACAGAGAAAGAGAGAGTTGTAAGAGGAGAGAATTCTACAGCGAAAGTGTGACTAAACCGACTGCCGCAGAATGACTCACAGTTACCATGGCAACATCACCACTCTCCTCTCCGTAATCAGCTATCTGAGCAGGCTGACAGAAAGAGAGCGAAAGCTGGGAAAGCGCTACATACTGGATATCATCGGCGGACTGCGTGGGCGCGGCGCGGCCCAGAAGACCAGAGCTGGATTACAGGAAAGAAACTGGCCACAGACTCGGAGCTAGTCTTGGTTCGCTTATCTGCATCCAAGTAAAGGACATCTGTGAAGGTGGAAGTGCACATACTGAGTGACGTGTCGCAGATGAGCCTGGAGATTTCAGGATGGATCAGTACAATTCCAAGACTCCAGTACGCAAATAAACTGATCCAATGTTGTCAAGTAGTGAAAGAAAATGCATCAGATGCATCAAACAAAATAATAATATTAATAAATGACAGCAGACTATCAAAGCTTTATTATGTCATTCTCTGCAATTAGATCTGATTGTCATGTACTGCATTCTGCCCATTTAAATGCACAGCACCTTTCCAAAGATGAGGCCTATTCTGACTTTACAAAGATGTCAGTTTTAACCTATGACAGTCCATGCAGGACAGGGTTATGTGGGCTAGACACTGTGTGCTCTCTCAAACTGTCTTAAGCCATGTTTGCTAGCCATTACTAAAACCCCCAGCTCCACTGGAGCACTTGGTAAAGTTTTAAAGTATAGGGTCACTCAAAACAAAGGCATTATAGCTGTGGGTGGGACATAGTGTATTCATTTTGTATTACAAAATTCATTAACTGACATTTGACAAGCTTTTGTCATCCCAGCTAGCAGAGTACACTCCCAGAGCTTTAACATTGCCTACACTTTCTAATCAAGCTGAAGGACATTCAGAAAAGCAAAAGAAAAGTTCCTGCTGAAAACATAAATGGAACATTGCACTGCATATTTTCAGAATGTTTTTAGAACAAATCATTTCTATCTGAGATGACTATAATAACATGCTCCAATAATCCTACAATACACAGTGTGAGTGACTGCTTTGAGTCAGTTCACTGGGTTCTGCCAGAGACCTTACTTTATAAAGTAGGAGTAGGCAGCTCCCCTTTCAAAACGGAAGGAGATAACTAGTTCGTAACACTCAACTTTGTGTCTATTCATTTGAAAATCAGCTTGCTGGTCAAGCCATAAAGTGGCTCATAGTTTCACAGTCATAGTTTGTGTATCACAGTAAAATCATTTTTAGCAGATTAGTACACTGCAGCTCCTGTCCTCTCATTGTCTGCTTGTACCTAGGGCCCAGCGCTCCATGCAGTTTAGAGGCAGGGGAGCAAAACTTGTGGGTGTGTACCACTGTAAGCACACTGATGCAAAATGGCTGCCGCTGTGCATCAGTTTTTCAGTTTGTTTGTGTTGCTTGTGTGCATGTTTTGATGTTTCCATGCTAGCTGAAGATCCACAGAGATAGCGGTGATGAGTTTTTGCACCTGTGGTCCAGCGGCTTCTTGGGCAGGCCGTTTGACCTGGCTGGCTGCCAAACTGACACTATATCACAGCTCTGTGGCAACATGGGCTGACAGATTGTGCGACGCTGCACTGCAGCTGTGAAGCAGCCTGGACTGGCAGTGTTCAGCAGCAATCAAATGCCACCCCTCAGCAGCTAAGGACATTTCTGGCCTTTCCCCGCCTGTGTGACCCACCGAAATGAGATCTTACCTTGCAGTAAGAACTCTTTATGGACTTGCTAAGTGACTCTATACTGTGGTCAGGTGAATCCTCGCACTGGCTGGGGGAACTGTGGTTTGTGTGTGGGTTGTGTGTTATTTGGATTATGTATATATGCCCTTGAACATCACAAAGGCATAGTGATAATAAAAGTAATGATGATGATGGATCAGATGAAATTGAGCAGCACTGGAAGTTGCTGAGTCATTACCAAATGGTGGTAGTGATAGGTGAACTTTTGCTAAAAACAATGTTCCAATGTGGTAAAAAATAGATTGGATGTTATGCCAAACATGGGATATGTGGAATTCAAAATATATTTGGTTTAATTTAATCTTTGAGTCATTTAAAGTGGGTTGATGTGAAATTGTGGCATGTAGAGAAACATACGGTTAAGGATATAACTGATCCTTTCTGTGATGGTTTATTTGCTTGTTCTTGATGTGACTTGGCTGGACTGCTACAAAGTCTTGATGTAATTTCAGTTATGGTGTTGTCATAGCCTCGACTAGTCCTGGCCTTAGCCTTACATTGGACATGCGGATATACAGGGGTTGGACAATGAAACTGAAACACCAGTCATTTTAGTGTGGGAGGTCTCATGGCATAAATTGGACCAGCCTGGTGGCCAATCTTCATCAATTGCACATTGCACCAGTAAGAGCAGAGTGTGAAGGTTCAGTTAGCAGGTAAGAGCACAGTTCTGCTCAAAATACTGCAATGCACACAGCATTATGGGTGACATACCAGAGTTCAAAAGAGGACAAATTGTTGGTGCACGTCTTGCTGGCGCATCTGTGACAAAGACAGCAAGTCTTTGTGATGTATCAAGAGCCACGGTATCCAGGGTAATGTCAGCATACCACCAAGAAAGACGAACCTCACGTAGTGACCTGGCCACTATCCTGCAAGAAGAAAGGCTTAAAATCCCTCTGACCACTGTGCAGGACGCAGTATATGTCATTCCCAAGACGAACTGACGCTGTATTGGCCGCAAAAGGAGGCCCTACACCATACTAATAAATGATTGTGGTCTAAAACCAGGTGTTTCAGTTTCATTGTCCAACCCCTGTAGATGTATTATGAATTGACAGATTATGTATGTATTTCCCTCAACATCAAAAGCAGAGTATTAATAAAAGTAAAAATGATGATGAATTAGATTAAACTGAGCAACACTGGAAGCCGCTGAGACATCACCAAATGGTGGTGGTGGTGGTGATAGGTACGCTTTCACGAAAAGCAATGTCCCGATGTGGCAAAATAGATGGATGTATTGCTAGCATTAGCTTGGTTGCAAACTTATTTGTTGCTGTTTCCAGCCTGCTTGGCTTTGATAAGATAACACAGTGCAGCAAAACTGAAAGCCTAAATGTTATATAGCGAATCTAAAGTATAACATAACTTTATATTTAACTAACTTTATTTTCTAACTTACTTTACAGAGTAAGCTGTTTTCTATAAAGCTGTCAAACTCACTGCTGTAGCCATGAAAGAAAGCAGAGTTTGGATCGCTTGGTTGGAAGTCATGTCGACATATTTGCAACGTGTAAGCCAAACGGCTCCCTTGGGCCATTTATGTGTGAAACTTCTGAAGTATTTTTACTTTTTTTTTTTTTTGGCCAGTGTAAAATCAGTCAGAGCACAAGCATTTCTCATCACTGCTGCCTGCACAGTGAGTCAGTGGCACACACTAACTATGCCTGCCCACACACTGATGTAATCTCAGCCACTGCCTCTGGATCTCTCAGCCTCTCAATGGCCAGGAAGAAACCACTTGCGGATTTTATAACCAGAGCCAAAGACTTTGATGTAACACAGACCGCTAGGAGAATAAAAGAAGCATCTTACATAAGACAGTGAGAGGCTTTCTGTTCCACTTCTATGGAAATATGTTGAATTCAAAATAATGGAGTAGGATTTTTCAGTCATCTCAAGCACTTATTCTCTCTCACTGCCTAGCACACTCCCTCTCTCTGAGTGATGTGTATGTCTGTGTGTGTATGTGCAGCGTGGGTGTAAAACGTGTGTAGAGGTGAGTTGTTCCAACTTCATCCTTTCATAATAAAAATGTGTTTTATTTTGTGAGTCTAGACAGCTGCAGCCAAAAAAAGCGAGACTGTTACATAACATCAATGCCCGATGCTTAATGCTTTTGCAGCAGAAGGCTAATAGCTAGTGGGAACAATTACAGTAGATGTTGGCCTTCTGTTGCTGCTGTGGCTATATATGAGGATTCAGATAAAGGCTGTTAGAGCGGCAGTTTTCACACAGCATTACATTTTCTCAGCTTGAAGGAGAATTCCTCACATTTGTGAAATGTATGGCATAATTCAATCTATGAGTCATTTAAAGTGGGATGATGTGAAACTGTGGGGTGAAGAGAAACATATGAGAATGTAATTTATCCTTTCTGTGAAGATTGATGTTTGCATTATTTGCTTGTTGATGGGTCTAGCCTTGCACTGGACATGATTACTACAAGGTCTTGATCCCCCCCAGCCACTCCTGTTTTCATTCTTCACACAGACTTGACCTATACAAAGTCTTGGTCTTGTCTCGACCTCAGCCACTTCTGGTTTTGGTCTCAACACAGATTCAGCTGCTACGAAGTCTTTATCTTGTCTTGGCTTTGACCACTCCTGGTTCTAACCTTAGCGCCAACTCAGCTACTAAAGAGGTCAGATGTTGTCACAGCCTCACCCACTCCTGGTCCTAGCCTTGCCTAAGACTTGATTACTACAAATCTTGGTCTTGTCCTGGACTCTAGCCACTCTTAATACAGACTTGATTCGGAATTGACTGCTACAAAATCTCTGTCTTGTCTTGACTAGGACAAAGTCTTGGTTTTTTCTTTGCCTAGGCCTCAACCACTTCTGGCCTTGGTCTAAAACTTGACTGCTCTAAAGACTTGGTCATGTCATGGAACCAGCCACTCGTGTACTTGGTCTTGATGTGGTCTTGACTACTACAAAGACTACTACTCCTGGTCATCTACTACAAAGTCGTGTTCTAGCCTGATGCAAACTTGCCTCTAGTGCTCCTAACTAGAACAGTAATTTCCTTATTAGCATCTAGTCGTTTGTCAAAAACTATGGCTGGAGATGTCAAGGACTTGTCTTTGATGCTTCTGTATCTAGCAGGATGTTTTTACTATGGTGTCTCCTGCACTGGGACAGTTAAAATAGTCTTTTGTTTATCAGGCCAATTCTTCAATAAAGAACAGAACAGGTGGATTTCCACTTTGAGACTGCACTTTAAAAAAATGCCCTTATATATAAGCTTACACCCAAGGCTGCGACTGACTCATTAAGAGGTAACAGCTTTTCGTGTCCAGTGAAGCAGCACAGAAATGAGCCATTTCTGTTTTCTTGCATCGTTTAGCTTTGGCAAGAGTTTACATGAGGACAGGTAGAGTGTACTGAATCACCACTAAAACGAGACACCTCCTTTCTTTTCGTTTAAAAAGAGGTGAGTCATAACCACCTTGGTGAATAACTATTCCATTTTATTTGTCCGTTCTGGATGAGAACCGGAAGAGAAGAAATGAATATGGGGATGTAATTTGATAACCAAATATGTTATGGTCTTTGTTTATCCATCCAGTTTAATGTCCTATTTGATAAAGTGATTTACCCGTGGAACAATATAAAATATGAAAAAAAACAAAAAAACAAAGGGCTGAGCAAGGCTTTGTGTGCACTCGGCAACATTTTCTGGCAAAAGGGATAATAGATGAACGCATGAATAATGCTTTTTATGCCGATTGCATAGTTTTGTAATGCATTGGTAATGCAAGAGTAAAATGCAGTAATGCTGTGGAAGTCATGTGAGTTGGTGACACTGTGGCTAAAATGAAAATATAAACATCACTACATCTTTACCAAACATGACTGTTAGCCTCTTATTCCAGTGCCATAGTAATATTTCCTAGTTTAAAGACAAAATAAGTCTCTTCCCTTCCCGTGATGTTTCCTGAAGGTGAAAAATACAATTTGAAAGACTAAAAGTGCTTTGGGAGTGGTGACTTTGGGCCGCTAGCTAGCTGTTGAACTGTACTCTTTCTTTTACAAAGAAACTAAATCTAAAGTTAGTGCTATATCAGTAATGCACCACAGATTTGTATAGTAGTACAGTATTTTGCCTTTAGATCAGATCATTGACTAGCAGTCATGTGAGAACACTGATGGAAGAAAACATGTTTTTTTAAACCAACAAGACAAACAGAACAAGTAACATATTGAATGCTAGATTTAAGCTGGAACACCCCGTTAAGGAAGTGAAATTTGGCCTCTTTTATCAATAATGTATGTTCCATTTACATACACAGTGTAGTCTAGCTACATCATTTGGTGTATTTACCACTACTCAAGATGAGAGAACTGTCTACAAGGAATCATTAAAAGTGCATAAGTTACGGCATGGTGTCTCTATCCTGATGCCGACCCCCTTAATGTTCATATCTGCATGGAGCTCTGCTGTTAATTTTAAAGCGCCATCTGCCCTTTAGCTTCTTTAAATATTTATAAAGTATATTTTTTCTTCTTTCAACCTCTGGCTCATTATGTACTTCCTGTAGAGTGATGACGTGCCCGTGCATTTAAGGAGAGGCTAATTTAATCGACCGTGCACTACATACTAATGTCTCCGCACAATCTGTTCTTGCATGATGAAAATGAAGATACTCAGGTAAATGTAATTTTCACAATAAACACAAACGTGACACCTGGAAATCATGCAATATACATGTGGTTTGACCATTTTTTATTGTTGAGCACATCTACGGAGCACACAGCCACACTATTATACCTCTGATATAGAGGCAAATTGTTATGCCTTAAAGGGCTTGCATTTTTAAAGTGCTCCTCAAATAAACTACCATATTACAAACTTTACTTTTAAATTGTATATTTATATATATATATATATATATATAGAGAGAGAGACATATATATGTATATATATATATATATATAATATAAAAAAATAAACAAATGTTTATATTATACTACAATTATGTAATTATAAATACATAAATAATAAATAAATTCACACATAAATAAAGAAAAACCCAGCATAAAATGTTTTAAATAGGGGTTTTAAAACACCAAAACATGAATCAACAGAATCAAAGCAATTTAAACCTTTTTATTAATTGCTTCTGCGATTTAAACTTAGAGCTTAATGTCAATCTCACAATACTTGGCTGATATTAGAGAAAATATAAGTGAAAGCATTAATTATTATAATATACTCCTGTGAAAAACAATGTGTGGTTTTGATATTCTGAAGAATGTGCATGACTGACATCCCTCAGTCCACAGCTTTCTGAGGCTTCTTGTCACCATCGGTCATGTGCCACTATGAGGCACTGAATTGATGCATTGAGCTTGTGGACACAACATTAGAACTGAGGTTTCTCAATATCCCGGCGTTCATTTGCCAGGGAACAAACTGTGTTTGAACCAGCGCTGTATGAAAACTGTAATTGGTCCCAAAAGCATACTATTCCCACATATATTCTGCAAAGTTTTGTAGTTCTAGCCCAAAACTGGTGTCAACGGTGAAGATGGTGGGAGAAGAATAAGATAACAAGAACAGTAAATTTGCTTTGTCTAGCTAAACTACAAACTGAATGAAACTAAAACAATCTTTTCTACACATTCTTTTAACTCCTAGTAAGCAAAGTCAGCATTACCGTAGGCTACGCTTAAGTACTGCCCTTGCCCACACAAGCGGGTCACAAGCCTATTTGGCATGATGTATAACAGGAACTAATCTTGAAAACAGAGTCACTACTGAAATAGCCCCTCAGGAAACACAGCCGTATATGCTGAGTGAGGTATTTGTGGCTGAGCTTACTGTTTGCTAGGCTGAACTGGAACAACAAAACTTTGATTCACGTTGGACCAGGGCAGTCAGTATATCACTGGCAGAGTCCTGATAATGTGGCCGGGTTAATGCACTAAAGATAACAGACTCTCTGTCTACATGTCTGAGCATCTGTGACTGAGACTAATGAACTAATGATATGTGGAATGTGTGTAAATACACTTTTAAAATGTTGAATAATGATTCAAATTAAGCTCACCAGACAAAAAATCAGTAACCTTGCATGTTTAAGGTGGCAGTAACTAGAGTTTCACCAGGATTCATCAGGCTATAAATACCCGCGGCATGTGTGACAGGATTCATAGACTGAATAAAAGTGGTACAGTGCATTGAATCTTTTGTTCGATGTGTGGAAAATGGGTCCAAAGCAGGTGCTAATGATTGGCTAAAAGGAGAGATTGCATTTGAGCGTGCCAAGGGTCACTGAAGTAGCTGAATTTGTAGGTGTATGGAAGTGTACTGTCATAAGGGTCTACCAGCAGTGACAGTCTACAGGAAATCCTCTTTAGAATTGTGCACAATTCTTTGATGCAAGATGGGCTGAAAAATGGTGTCACCTACATCCTGACATGACTAGTCCCTGCCAAATCTAATGCAGCTGATATTCATGCTCATGGAGGTATTACATGCTGTTAGGTACATTTCAGTCACAGGTAACTAACTGTTCGTCAGACAAGTTTGCATTATTATGCTTTTTAGAAGGCAACTACTGCTAAAGTAGTAAATGATTGCTAAAGCTTCACTAGAAGCAACTAGAAGCCCCTTTATTTCTGACTGGCTGGAAGCTGAAAAATAGGTTAGCTTATTTCAATTAGGACAACATTTGCCTGTTTTAGACTTTCAAGAGACAGCCTCCATTACCACTGTTCATGCAACAATAGGAAATTGAAGTGGACACCTTTGATGTTTATTTCATCCCATTTCAGTTAAATGGCAGCTGGATCAGAAACAAAGGGGGAGTTCTCACGTGGGTCATTGTATTACCTCTTTTGTTGCATTGAAGGTCAAGCTGAAGCAGACCACAAATAAACCTGGATGTTCTGTCGTGATCCCATTAATGAAAGATAATGAGTTCCACCTTAACATGACTCTGTTAATTAGCAACCTATTGTCATGTACAGCTAATACTAAAACTCTATTTTAACACATCCACCTAGACTCTCTTAGCTCTCTCTCTCTCTGCTTAGCTAAAATATATTTTTTGCATTATATTAGTGTTTGAAATCATTAATAGACTACTGTGCAAAACTTTGAGACCAACTTTTATTTAATTAACTTCCAGGCAATTCTAATGCACAGTAAGATTAGTTTATGGAATAAATGAAATGTGGAAGCAGGACTAACGATCAGCTTCCGATTTAACGATCTACACATGTAACGATCTGTACCTACCACAGTCCTACCCCAGTAGAAAGGGGTGAGTCAGCCCAGGCCAAAATTTCAGAGTTAATTCCCCTCACTTGAACAAATCTTTGACACTGTCCCATCTCACATAAGGAAGGATAAACAATAAGGAAAGAAGTTTGTAAAAAAAAAAAAAAGGTATTTCCCAAAACTGGAGCTCAAAAATGTAACTAAAAAGAAACCGTGCAAGACCAAACAGTCACCGGCAAAGGATCAGTCCCAAAGCCTTAATCTCAAGTGCCACTCTTGCTTCAGATCTGGAAAAATCCACAGATGTGTCTCTCTATGCTTCATGACTTATCAAGCCACTTCTTTTTTCGTGTGCTATTTTTGGCAACTTCAGTGTTTGTAAATGGATGCAGCTACCGTTTTTAATGTATGGAAGTGAACAATTGATTGGGATAAGAGCAAACCAGTGATCATAAACAATCCCAGATTTGACTACTTTTAAGTCTCTAAAGTGCTACAAATGTGGACGTAGACTGCTCTTTAGCTCAAAGACAATAGTGTCCTCAGCATTCTCATTCACTTATTCTTGTTGCAGTAACATAACAGCAGTCACGACTGAATAAACCGTAGTGCCAAAACAGTGCCATCTACAGCACAGCACGCATTGTGCACACATTACACTCCCTCTTGATAAATGTCAGGTGAACTCAACTAATTGATGATATCCCTTCACGATAAACAACATTCAACATTCAGGATAAAGTGAGTCATGTGACATTGTCAATATATTGCACAGCTTTAGACAGTGATTAAATTGCCGCCTACACTGAATCATTACTCCGGCAAATGATGACTAATCTGGGATTTAGTCGTTCTATTTGCTTTTATATTTCTACCACACTGCTTTCATTTCATGTGTTTTCGTGATCTGCTGTCCCTGTGGATTTGGTTAACCTTTGGCACCCTAAGTGCGCACTTTGTAGGCAGTTTGCATGGCTTTATTCTGTGCTTCGTTAGGCACGCAAGGGTTAATTTACAGACATAATACACCTATGTTTGTAAGTTAACCCTTTCCTGACTTATGAAGCCTAGGATATAACCATGCAACCTACCTACAAAGTGTGGACAAAGTGCAGACTAGGCATATGTACTCCTCTGTTTATGGGAAGATTTCCAGCAATAAACGGTGCTTTGCTGTTGCATAATATTGGGATTAGGATTACTTGGATCATGGGAAGCAGAAAATGCAATTGTACTTTGGACTCTGTTCTCTGTCCAGATGTCTGTGTTTTCTTTAGGTTAATTGGGTTAATCTTGTTCTTGCAGGCAAACAGTAAGCTCACACAGAGTCATTTTGAATGATTAACAAATGAACAATATAGTTCAGCACATTTCTTTCCTCTCAGCATAAACTGGGCAGTCTTAATCTTTAGTACTGCTTGCTATTCTGTTCACTAATCACAAGGCTGACATCTAATGCTCTGCTCACAGAAAACAGTCAGAGACAAGTAGCAAGCTAAACTAACCAGCATAATCAAAAGCTAACAAGCTAGACCACAGGCAGTGAATGGTTTGTGCAGGTAGAACTCTAACAAGAGAAAGTGTACTTGTCTAAATTATGAAGGTTATTTTCCAAAAGCCTTCACAGCCTTTCTAACTTTTCCTAACAAATTAAGGGTAGAGGTAATGATGTTAACTTCATATTCAGCTAGCTATTGATTACATTAGCAAACATACTTATACTACCACAGATCACAGCATGCTAAATATCTCTTCACCCTATTCTACTACCTCATGTCTAGAAAATGAGTGCTGTGCTGCACAGTCCTGTATGTTTACTTGTGAGTCTAGTGATTATTGGGCTACCCAGATAGCAAAACAATTCTGTCCCAAATCTGGCGCACATTCCCCAGTTTTGACGGGCACACTTGCTACACTGATTGACGACACTTGGAACCTCCCAGTGTCTGCTTGGGGTTTCTCCGGGTGCTCTGGTTTCCTCCCACAGTCCAAAGACATGCAGTAAACAGGTAAACTGGACATGCTAAATTGTCCCTAGGGGTAAGTGTAAATGGGAATGTCTGTGTGTGTGCCCTGTGATGGATTGGCAGCCTGCCCAAGGTGTTGAACCTATTGAACACAGGGATAGGCTCCAGAACCCCCCAAGAAGCCGAAGGATAAAGTGGTTTCAAAGATAAATGAGTGAAGGTGTGAGTGTCTCCAGAATGGGCTGTTTTTGTTACTGTGCTTCTATGACGGATATGTGTAAATGAACACTTTTCTGATTGGCTGCCCTGTTTTGTACCTTACTCAAAACAAATTAAAGCACCTGTTTCTGTAGCTTAGTGCATTTACAGACCGGTAGTGAATAACATGTCTTGGGAAATTTAATTTGCCATGAGATGAGCCATTAAAGCTTTTATAATATATCTGAATCATTTATACATTAATATTGTATAGGTATCATGTTAGATCAAGGTAAAAAGTGAAGGAAGTGATATTTCTTAAAGTGTTCCACAATTATCAGGCTTCACTTGATTTGGCAAGTAAACTTCTGTTTCTTGTTTACAAAGTGTCCTTTAATGTTCCTTATCATCTTACTGATGTTACAGGAAACACCCAACACTTGTTATAAGTGTTTTCCATCTTAACAAAGTGATGCACCCACACAGCTCACAAAATCCAAGGAGCTCCCCCCATGGCAGGAAGGAGACCCCACCACAAGAGCAGCAAAGAGGGATTAAATTGGCAGGGGTTGGGGGGCTTCAGGCATCTATTAAGCAGGATCCAGGCAATGGGGGCGTTGTGGACTGAATGAATTCTAGCCTGTCACTTAACTGTTCTCTCCAGTCTTTGCCATGAGTAACCCGCATTAGGAGTAAATTGGCTGAATGTGAGATGCAGTGGGTGGCAGACAGGCAGGAACTGGAGAAGCTATTAGACTCACTCGGTGCTGAGAAGGGGGCCATTTGCATCTGAACAGATAACAGAAAGATCAGTCTGTTGCCCAGATGCACTGCTTTCTACACGTAACTTCAATAGGCTGTAATGGAGGCCATTGGTTGAGACAGGCCACGTTTCCATTTGTCTAAAGTGATCAAATATGATTTACAAGAAGGCTACTACTTTACATTATGGTTACCCTTATAAGAGGCTTGTTAATGATTCTGAACGGGCCATAAACATCTTAAAAACCTTCAATAAGCAGTTATAGCACATAGATAAAAAAGTCATAGCTGAATTTCTAATGAAACTGACAGATTTAATTAGAAGACAAATCTTGAGGTTTAAATGGCATAGATGAATGTGAGCTCACCATTTGCCAGGCAACAGGTCACTTTCTTTGTGTTCTTAATAATAATTTCTGCATAAAGGTTATGGATTAATAACCATTAATAAACTGGAGTTACATCATTCATAATGTGTTTTTATTAAGTGTAATCAACATCATGTTAATTGCTTTAGCTATATTTTTATGTATTTATATATTTTATTTGTTTAAATATGCAAATTAAATATTACAACTGCATATTGTAGTGCACAATTACCTAACATACATATTAAATGAACATGAAACATGTACATGCCATGTTTCCCTACTAAGGGGCATCCAGACTTTTCCAGATGACTGACTTTCTACGTCTACTAAGTTATGGCAGTATTTATCGCAGCTTTCTAATGTCTTCTGCATGTTCAGTAGACAATCACAGGAACACAGTCATGTTCAGTGGTATAATCTGTAACATCTAAGCTACTCACCTTTGAAGCCACTGAATAATCTGTCCTATGTGGAGTGATTGCATTTTTGCCTAAATGTGGCAGGAAGGCTTAGTTGAGTTCTTTGGAGTGCACTGGCTGATCGTGGAGAGAGCTGAGAAGCAAGTTTCTTACTGAGTCAGTAGTGACACACTGAGGATGATGTTAGACATTACAACTGTTTTCTTATGACCTAACACAATGACCCAAATATAGCAAGATAGCTTCTAGTCAATGAAGTCAATGATGTTTTACCTCAAAATCTATAAAAAAAAAAAATCTAATGCAACTAATGCAAAGAGATCCAAGTCAAGTTTATCTATAATGTACCATTTTAGTTTAAAACCAGCTTGCATGTCCTAATCTCGTAGCAGTTGAATTATGCAGTCCCTTTTATGCTTGATAAATGAGATCTAATAGGTATTTGTTTCCATTAACTCTGATTCTGTTCGGGAATCAGTATGGCACCTCGTCCAAGCAATGTAGAGAATCTTTTTAATACAGAATATTTTATTTAATGTTGTCCTAGAATGGACATTTACGTGGGTATAGTTGAATAGGGCGTTCAGTACATAGGCCTGACATACCCTAAACCTCAAACACTGTTGTCTCCTTTATTCGTAAAAAAGGAACAGTAGGACAGACCGTTTCCAAAATCCTAGACTTTTACACAACAGTCTTGACTGAATTATTTATTGGAACCAAACTGTCAGTGGGTATGTTTGACGAGACTGAAGTTGGCTTCCAATTCAGCAGTTTCTTGTTCGGCTCCATCTAAAAGGCTATAGCTTGTGCAAGTGCCAGAATGTAACAGCGGCTCTATTTTTGGTGGAACGAACATTATAGTATTAAGAAACTGGTCACAACCACCTGGTCCAATTCAGCATCCATATCTTTGGCCAGATCCTGTCTTTAATTCCAAGATGTTAGTTTGCTCTGTGCATTTCACTCTAACTGCATAAATGAAATATATGTAATACTGACAGCAAGCGGTTAAAATTGGTACTGCATTTCAAATTCAAAGCATCAGAGACAGTTTGCCCGGGTCCCTCTGCCCTGCTCCCTCCTGCCCAGGCTCAACAACCACACAGCTTGCCAGGTTGAGGACACTGAACATACACAAATGAGCGCAAGATGAACGGAACGGTCAATTTTGACAATGCCTAGCAGTGACCTTTGACTACACCGCAAGTTCATCAGATAATGTCTGTTTGTAATGTTTTATTGTTTGCAAATCAGCTCATGTGGATTTGAATAGCTCTGTCAGTGTTAGCTACATGCATAGCTAGCTATGTGTGCTAGTCAAAGCTAGTTGTTATCCCAAAAGCTAAAGCCAATTGCTCTGAAAATACATGCTCTATTTTCAATTTAACAGGTAACAGGTCCTAGTGGGAGAGGTGGCAAAATGTGGCCACGTCCCTTGATTCAGTCACACAATCCTAGGGATTAGCTAGCTCTTCTAAAACGTGTGCATAGTTTCTATTAGGTAATACAGATACATTGCAAAAAGCTGGAATATAACTCAACTAGTCCTAACTAGATTTATCTTAGTAAGGTTATACACGTAGTAATACATTTTACTAAACTGTATTAGTAATTTTAACAAAGTAAAGTAAAAAATAGAAATATATTCAGTTAGGTTCAATTGTACTGTACATATTCAATTCAATTCAATTCAATTCAATTCAATTCAATTCAACTTTATTGTCATTATTCCAATACAGGGTTGTACAGTATAACGAAACAC
Source organism: Prochilodus magdalenae (assembly GCA_024036415.1). NCBI lineage: Eukaryota > Metazoa > Chordata > Actinopteri > Characiformes > Prochilodontidae > Prochilodus > Prochilodus magdalenae. The sequence goes on along the minus strand of JAMWET010002742.1, from coordinate 146,234 downwards.
GGTCAGGCTCCTTCTCCAGTGCAGTTGAAGAATGTGTGTGTGTATATATATATATATATATATATATATATATATATATATATATATATATATATATATATATATATATATATATATAGTGCAAAGACAAATAGACAAAAACAATGTGTGCAAACAGTACAGTACAGTACAGTACGTGTACATGTGGCATATTTGCTGGCTTTGCTAAGTTCAGTGTTGCTTCTGAACTGAACACTAACAGTTTAAATCTGTAAATATGAATCAGCAGTTGAATGTGTAGATCATTCAATATACATGTCATTTGCATAGAGGTTCACCTTTATATATTCTTTTATTGACTTTTATATTTGTTCTCCAATTTTAATTAGTCTCATTTTTATGTTCATGCAATCCTGACAAAGAAATAATCTTATTACATTTTTTACTTTTTTTTTCTTAAAATTGATGTTTGAAATTCAGTATGAGGTCTTCTCATTTTAGTGCTGGGGTATATGATGTCACAGAGATTATTAGAGAGTATTGTTCTTATATTTCTAATATTTCTAATATTTGTATTTCAGTAATGCTGTGGTAAATTACCTGACACTGTTTTACATGTGTGTGAAATGTCTGAATGTGCTCCACTAAGTTCTAAAATTTTGAATTTGAACTTTTAAATGTGCTAAACTTACAGTAGATGGCAGCACTGTGATAAATATTGTTGCCCCCCGAAACCAAGTCTCAACCTTATTGTCACTGTCCAAAGCATAGCATTTGTCTGTATTGAGTATATTTAACTAAATTTCATTAAAGTGTTCAATTTATATGGTTTTCAGTACTCTGTTTAGCCTCCACAGAACCTCCACTAAAGAACCATAAAATATATCTAGAGACTCAAGATAAAAGACAATAAAATATATAGTAAATTATATATTCAAATATATATTAAAATATTTTTTGTATTGAGCAAACATTTACAGAAATAGTTCATTTATTTAATCAAAACCCTTATTAAGTATATGATATTCACTTTTCTGGGGATATTTCTATATTTTGAATATTTTGGTAAAACCAATGAAACAGCAGAAGAAAACTAAAACAACACGAGTTTTAAAAAAATGATTAAGAGCTACAGCTACAATAGACTTCTAACAACTGCACAAGACCTGGTAGACCACCAAAACTGTCCCCATCAAATAAACAGCAGCTAATTCAAATTCGAGAGAGAGGAGAAAATCTCTCCACTCTTACTTGAAACAATCCATTCTTACTTGAAACAATCCTTCTGTCTATCCTTTCACTGTGGGAAGACTTAAAGCTACGGGTCTAAAAAGAGGAATCAAACTAAAAAAGAACACAAATTAAACCACGAAGCTGCTTGTTTACTCACAACAAAACACAGCCGTGTTAATGTGTGTTGCGCTGGTACAGAGTTTTTTAACACTGTGTCCACTCATTGTTCACTGAATTAGAAGCCCCTACCAAGCTGGTCCACCATATAGATGTAGAATAAGAGATGACAGCTCATCTGCTGTTGCAGAGTTGGTGTGGGTCATCCTCTAGTCCTTCATTAGTGGTTACACTGTAGGCTGGAAGGCTATGCTGCGTCCTGTAGTGACACAGAAGTGTTTAAAAACTCCAGCAGCACTGCTGTGTCTGATCCACTCACACCAGCACAACATGGACTAAAAACTCTAGAAACTGTCTCTCACAGCTCCGGGTCTCCCTGGCCCCATCAAAGTGCACTATCCGATGACATCACACTCACTTGTCCCCAGTCAACCAATCATTCACGGCCTAGCTCGCCCAAGTACTGATTTGTTTCACTCTCCACACATCCTGTTTATAAACCCCACGCATACACACACTCTTGGCGAAACCCAGTTTGCAGTTTGAGTGTTTCTCCCTTGCCTTTCTTGTTGCTGTTTCTGGTTTCGACTTCCCTTTGTCTTCAACTTTCGCTCTCTTGATTCTCCCTTGTTTCTGTCTCGCTGGATTTCGACTCTCCTTCTGTGTTCCTGACTCCTCTCTCGGATTTCCCCTGTGATTCTGTTTGCTAGCTTGTTTGTTTTGCTGGTTTTCGACCGCTGCTTTTCCTTGATTTATGACCTGTTATGATCCTGTTTTGATGTGTGCTTGTTATTTGCTGTTGTTTTCTGCTACCAGTAATGTTAAAACTCCTCTGACTTTTAGCTCTGTGTGTGTTGTGCCAAGTTCTTGTTTCCTGACAATGTAGATTTAAAACATGCACCTGTATGGTAAGTAAAGCTGCTGAAATGGACAATAGCTGTGTCCGAAATGGCTTACTTCAATACTATACAGTACGCGAAAGGAGTATGCGAGAATAGTTAGTAAGTCTGGATGCGTAGTGTTCATAAAACAGTATGCGAAAGGTCTCAAATAACATGGAGGACGTAGTACGTCCGTGGATGTGTCCATAACGTGCACGGGCATACTAACAGTACGTACTTCTTTAACGGATGAACAGTACGTACTAGATTAATTGCCATTTCGGACACCGCCAATGAGTGTAGATACGAGGTGGTGTACCTAATGAAGTGGCCAGTGAGTGTAGACCATATGATTTGCCCCTACAATGAAACGAGTTGTTTTTCCATTTTTTGGTGAGCCCATGAATAATTTGATATGTGTAAAAATGATCACACAGGAGCAACATGTTAAAACAGATTTACACAGGAATGAATCACCATGTAGATTAGATTAGATTACTTTATATATATATCAGTGTTACCTGTACTAGCTACTTAATCGTGCTGCTTCAACCAGCAACCAGTGAATAATATCACACAGCATGGCTGCTATTTGCAGGTTGCTGTGATGCTCAAAAAGGTGGAACTGCTCTTCTCTTCAGTATTAAATGCTGAGTAAAGTCTGTTGATATTGTCCAAGGTTTGAAAACCTGGCTGGAGTGAAATGTGCAGAGCAAACCAACAAATTAGTTTTAAAGTTGTCCAGGATCTTGTTAAAGATTTGCATACTATAGTTGGTTTTCTATTTGCCAGCTCTTTGTGAATTTAAATTCACCATTCGGTCTTTAACAGTGTACAAACTGTAGTATTTAAGGTGGAGCGGAACATTTGATTAAGAAGCTGGTGAATAAGAAGCCAGCTTCAGTCTTGCTTGGAGATGAACATTAAACATGTCTGCTGATAGCTTCTTGGAAAGAGTTTGAAAAGTGCTGACATTCCTTCACAGCCTGGAATGGTAGATTTCTCCGCATAGTGCAGAATTTTCAAAGTAGTTGCTCTATTGTTGTTATTTCGCTGAGCTAGAACCTGAGTTGGTGTATGTACATTTTGCAAAAGTGGTAATGGTATTAGATTCCACAGTATTACATGTACTGAACACTCCTCATTCAACCAGGCCAATGTAAACACTGTTTTTCATTCTTTGGCACCCTTAAAAACTATATTTCTGGGCTTAACATGTCATGAGACCAATTTGTTATGCCAATGCATTTTTCTACAGATAGTGTATGTTTATCATAAATAAATTTATAATGACTAATGAGAATAAAGTATTTCTCTCAGTCTGGCGTCAGGGTTATTTGTTCACTCGTAAGTCTTACATTTGAGGGGAAAGCAGCATGAGCAGAATGAGGGTGGTTCCCATGAGTTCCTGCTGCCTCCTCAGTGATGAGGCCCGATGATCCAAACCATGTGAGTTGAATGATTGAGCAAGTGCCTCCATTGGCCCACCCACGTCCAGCGCCCTGCTCAAGGTCAGCATTCCACCGCTGCCGGGGGGAATAATGTACAGCAAGAGCACCCCCGCCCACCAAGCTTTCATAAGGACTCATAGAGAAACAACATGTGCTCTTTTCACCCCCCAGCCCACCATACCCACCCTTGTGATCAAAGAGCTTTCAGCAAGGCCAAAGACAGATGCGAAGGCAAGACAAAATATCAGCTGGCATGCAATATCATACCAGAGCACAGCCTGGGAGGAGAAACGCAGAGAAAGTTGCTGGCAGCAGAGAGAAGGCCTTCCATCAAAGCTAAAATTGCTGATATGAACATTCGAAAATTCTGATGAACTGCACTGATTATTTACCCAATAAACGTAATGCTCAAAACATGATGTTAAGTGCTTCTGCCCAACTGTGTTAAGTAGCTTGTGAGATAAGTATAGTATGGAGTGTAAGCCTTGGAGGAAAGATAACACAAAGAGGGCGAGTAAAACACGAAAAAGCCATACGTAAAAAGATGATGACAAGAGAGAAAAGAAGGATGTCATACTATTACATGACCAGTTACCTCTAGGGTGGCCACATGTCCGGTTTTAGGCCCGATAGTCCGGTTTTTCAACTCAGAGTCTTCACTCATGAAGAAAATGCTGTGCCACAGGCTGAATTTAAAATTGCACACTATTATATTCAGTTCTGCATGCTGCATATGTAATGCATAATGCATACAGCCCTTTACAGTATAGTAAGTTTTGACTTACAATGTAGTACACTGATACAGTCACATGACCAGTTACCTCACATTTACTTCAGAGCTGTTATAACTGTATCCACTGTTTAGAGCTAGCTGCTGCTAACACTGCTCAATTCACTCGAAATATCATTAGCCTAGCTGTTAGCTACCCTCTGCTATTTTGCTCCAAAACTGAACCTCTAAAATGAGTTTTTTCATCTTTTATTAAACTTCACATCTGTATTATTCAACTTTCCGAGGCTCATTCTGATGAAAACATACCCCACCACAATCACTTTACCCACCTTTATATGTAGTTATAGGTAGTATAGTCGTAGTTGGCTGCATTTTCCTCACCAATGTTTCCCACCACCATTTCCATTGGCGAACAATGGATAACAATGTCTGCTACACAAATACATGATTTGTATGTACTATTCAAAACCACCAGAAGAAAGGAAAACACATGGGACTGTTTTGCCTTACAGCACCTGGGATGTGCCTGTTCATGATGATGTCTGGTTTATATCACCACCACTGTAAACAACCATTTCACTGCAAAGAACTCTAAATGAAGTAGTCTCACTGGAGATTGTTTCTGAGACTTTGGCAATATCCTCTTGTTTAAAGCTGCCACCAGATTAGATTTGGTGCATACACGTCCACGCTGTGCATTGTCGAAAGCACTTAAAGAAAGCATTCCATTTCTGACAACAATTTCTTAACAAGTTTAACAAAGTCTTTTATTGAGTCCTATGTACAGGCTGTGACCTCTTTGCCAAGATTGAATTACACAATGGGCTTTTTGGTTATGGCCTGTAAGTGCATTCTATAGAAGACCAGTACATGCCGAGCATAGCACGGACTGTATGGATCCTGACTAAAGCCATTAGAACAATCCTGTTTGCATGTCCCCAGTCAGACTTAGGTGTTTTACCTAACAGCAGAGCCCTCTGTCTTAAACAATGCTTTCAACCATGTTAAAACACACTGTTTCAAAGAACTTAACAGCAGCACTCCTACAGGTACAGTATATGTCCACTGTGTTATGGTTAGTATGTTTAACAATTGCCTTGATGTGTTTTACTATGGCTTGCTGAACGAAGTCCACTCCACCATCATATGCTGTGAAGATCAAGGCAAGTCTAGTTCCAAACGTAGTCAAACTCTATCCTTAAAGAAGACCATGAATAGTAAAGGAGCTTTGGCACTGAGGAAGCACAATGTAAGCTTTGCTGAATCCCTGAACTGACTGTGGAAATGCATATATTGCTGGTCTGCACACTAGTGCTTAAGGCAGGCTAAGGAAATTGAGCTATCGATCTGGGATGAGGCTGGCCACGTCTGTTCCTAGTTTTGTACCACTTTGAAAAGTTTACTTCCAGCACACCTGGCTCTAAGTATCTGCTGTTCCTAGATGCTTTGATTAACTAGATCAGGGTTGGAACTATTTTTTTCACTATTCCTGAGAGATCAATCTAATCAGAAATTGTTTGTTAAATAATATTAAATTATTTTCATTGTTTAAGCAAGTACGTATTACAAGGCATTAATGAGAAGGTAGGCTACAGTAGAGGAAATTACCCACTCTCTATGCTTTTTTCCAAGCATATGGACTTTGCTTTGGAAGTCATTTATTTAGAGCATTAGTTAAGTCCAACATGTAGGCACCATTTGCATGCTGTGAACCCACACCAGAAGGATCTCACAAACTCAATAAGAGATGCATGACATGGAATCAACAATTCATTAAATGAATCTCTGTAAGATAATTTTGCTATCTATGGATACAGCATGAGAAATTGTTTCAGTTTCTGAAATGCAGTTAAATTACATCAATTTGTGCTGGAAAAAAGTAACATAAATGCGTGTTTATAGTATAAACTTTCAAAATGAGAGGTAAAATACTCCCTAGACACTCAGTGTAATATTTAATATGTAATACTTATTAGCAATTAAGTTTATCACCCAGGTCTACTCTCCAGGTTGTAGAAAACTAGGGTCAGACCTGTCTAAGACTTCTTAGATGTTGGCAGTCTGTTCAGGATTTCCAGCTGGTCAGACTGTCAAATGTCCATAAGTCAAATCATTCATTCAATTATTCATTCATCATATAAGCTGGTTATTGTCCTTGTTGGTGGGCTTGCTGGAGTCTATCTTAGAACTTACTGGGCAGAAGGCAGGAAACACCCTGGACAGGTTGTCAGTCCATCAAAGGGTACACACACAGACATATACACCAACACAAACCGGAGCACCCTGAGGAAACTCACACAAACATGGGGAGAACATAAAACTCCACACCCCAGAAAGGACCCGGGTTGCCTGGCCAGGGAATCAAACCCAGGTCCTTCTAGGTTACACCATCCCACCGTGTTCTGAAAACACCTTCTTTTTATCCAAGTCAAACTAGATGCCCAGAAGTTAAGGGATTGATTGTTTTGGTTTAATGTAGAAACAATGTTTCTTCATGGCACAATACAACATGATAACTAAAAAAATGACAAAGCTGACACCAGGACCTGACTACGGCACACCTGGGCAGGAGATGCCATAAATCTACTCCAAGAGTGACAGTTTTATTTGCTCAACACATAAGTTATCACTAGTTGTATGGGCAGAAGAGACCCAATGAAGATGTGACCGGTGACTAGGTCAGAGAACAAGAGAGCCGATTTGATGATACACAGTCATACAGACACCTGGGAGTGAGTCAGTGATGGGACATGATGATCACAAAGGAAGATTGCAGAAAGGAAGTCCACAGGCTGACAAAGTACACTGCCATGACAAGCCAGGCTGTGCATACTACATTCAGTCATTCATGTAAATAATCTCAATCAAAGTGGTTTGATGTGAAACTACATGTTCTAAAAGAACTAGAAGTGATAATCATTTACTGTGTTAAGGGGATACATCTGTAAGCTCCCTACCAGAAAGGTATTACATGAAATGTCTATGAATACACTGCCTGATGCTTAAGATATTGTTTTACAATAGATTTGAGAGAAGTGTTCGGCTTAAAATTTGGTATATCCATTGGAAATCAAAATAGTCCCCAAAGAAACGTGCTTATTAGAAAGATTTTAAAGATGTATTACAATATTCACCATTATTCACATTACATATAAAAACCCAGTGAAGTACATGTACCTGTACTTATGTATGTCCTGTACTCAGGTATGTTTTTTGAGTATTTGTATTTTACATGAGTATCAGTTCTTTTTGGACACTGTTCGGAAACTTTTACTTCAAACTTTTTACTTAAATTTAGCCTTGTTGTTGGTCTCGTTGGGGCTGGGGTAACGTCTCAACTAGCTTTCAACCTAACTGATTCCTGTGCGTGTTCACATTCTGTGCTCGCCTAACTTTGCTTCTAGGTGGATATTCACTGCAGGGGACATTGTACTTAGAACCACAAGTAACTGTGAATGTGTGATGAACTTGGTGACAGAGGCAGAAGACAACTGCTGCTAACACAGTTATAAATAAAACCAGGCTACTTAAAGTCCTTTCAGAAATATATGTTTTTATCTTGGCAAATTAACACATTAGTATTCATCACACCACATGAAGGCAGTGCATTTTGCAGGTTGTTTCGGAGTCTTTAGGCAACAGTAAATGTAAATTCATTGTGGCAGCACTGCATTAGAGAAAATTACACTTTTTATTGCTCATTATCTATTATATAGAATTGGTCAGCTTGGTCTTTTTTTGCCCTCAGTGATTTGTAATTTTTGTCCTTATTTATTTACTCAAATAAAAGTCTCTATTGATAAGGATTTATTGGTGTACATTCCACTTACTACAATAAAGATCTCTGGGCATTTAAGATCTCCTGGAGGAGATTAAAAACTATTTAGATCTTGTATGCAGGAGAAAAATCTGGGTGGGCCAAGGGTGGGCCAGCACTGGGCCTTATCAAGCCAGAGACGGATATATGCACGCTATCTAGGTTACTGAATTATACAGTAATGAAACAAAAATGTCCCCAGTAAACATTTGAGCCGTTTGAACCGTTGAAACAACGTTAAAATCACGTGTCTGAATATATTAAAACATATTTTAGACGTCCACAGATGGCCATTGTGTACTGGGTCCCTTTAATGGTACATGTTGGATGTATTGAGGTGAAATACATCAGAACACCTACATATGGAAACCTGTAGGGTCACATGTGGGGGTTAGATAGTAAGAAACGTGGATGCAGACAGTGCGACCTCTGGTTCCCTTCACCACCACTGTAAAGACACCCAGAGCCTAGAAGTTTCTCTACAGTGAGCACTTCACGTCCGACATCTCTGAATGACTGTTTACACTGGTCGAATCATCCAGAAATGTGGGATATTCCTGAGACCTGTGAGGGCTAAGCTACTGGTTTGTTGTTTTTCTTTCTTCCACCACTCAAGTGCCATCAACTCAACACACGATTATTCTTTGTTTACGTCGTGGGAGGAAGGAATGCAGATGAAGTAGGCCAGACTAAACAGTAGGCGTTTTTTCCACGTATAGCCGTCGAAACTAGCGCACTGTAGCAGCCCGGTTTTCATTAAACGCCCTTTCCACTCCGTGTGAATGAGATTAGGTGTGGGAGTTTCTAACCTCATATCCGAGAAGTGACACAGGCAGGCAGGCTCGGTCCACTTGGAGAAGCCTACGGGCTGAAGCTCTGGCCCAGCCCATCCCATCCCATTCCATCCCATCCCAGCAGCATAACTCACTTATACAGAGGCGGACCCACATCACTCACCACTCATTCACGTGAACGAGGGCACGAGCTAACACGACTACAGACAGACCTTCCTCTCAGCTTTGTCAGTATTTGCGAGGGAATCGTGTCACTCTGAACATCTGTCTGTGTGAAGAACTTCCGCCATGAGCCTCCTCACCGCTCTCCGCTGCGTGATGCTTATTTCGGTCTGTGAAATCCTCGGGAAGCACCAAGCCGGCGGTAAGTCTGGAGCAACTCTCCTCCAGTTTTGTGTTGGTCTGGTTTAGCTGGGATCCGTAGGTCTTCTGTTTTGTCGGTCGGGCGGTGATGTTCTATAGGTTTACGGTCGCTGTAAAAAGCGCGAGACTGAGTGATGTCGAACTCGGTGAACTCGACCACCCGAGCCAACTTCAACAAGACTTCAGCTGATGAGATGTGCACATTGTGCAGGTGCACGCAGTGCAGACTTTATGATGGGAAACGAGTCCTGAAACGGAGCCAGCTGTATACGATGAGTCTGAACTGTTGAGCAGACTCTGCTAGAACTGAACTGTTGGGCAGCGCTCATGACACCCACATAATCTCCTCATGGAAATCAGCTTAAACCTGCATAAACCTTTAGATTGGCTGCTTTAGTGAATGACACAGGATAGTCCTAAATGACTTGCTCTTAGTGTATGATGTTACATAGCATCCCGTCTGAAGGCCATAGGAAGTCTTCTGCTGTTTGGTTCAAACCTGACTTGACTATGTCATATAATCCACCACTGAGACATAAACCACCACAGAAAGTTTCATGACACAGACTAATGCTACAGAAAATAACCAGCATTACTTGATGGATGATCACTTCATCTCATCATCAGAGGTGGCAAATGCAGCCTTTGTGTCAGAATAAGTGTTTATGATTCTTAATGTCGATCTAGGTCAGCTGTCATGCAGGTGATATGTAGCCTTGTGGTCGATGCTCTGCTGTAAAAATGTACCAGGCACTTAGTTGATCCAGGAGAAGAACTGTTTAAGGCTAGAAGGCTGTATTTGTCATGCACATGTGAAGAACTGCCCTTCATAAAACTTTCATAAGGGGGCCAAATTGTGCAGAATGCATTAGGACAGGTGGGCCAGTGGAACGTCTGCACTTTAGACAAGCACCCATTTAAGTGGTGTAGGTACATTAACAGGCAGATACTGATATCAGGATTAGATTCTCCTGGATTAGCATTACTGATAAATGTAACATTTATTTTCTTAAAACCTTCAAAACCCATTTATTTGTTTTTGAAATTATCTGGAAAATTGCTTTTTCCGACTGCAAAGAACTGCAGTTAAATTAATACAGTCTAGACATTTCGGAGCAGTGTCCCCTAAACATTCCACTCCTCTAGGGCATAGTAACTGCGTCAATAAATATCCGCTTGGAATATCGGTCAAATCTACACTGTCTTTCCAGCGCCTACAGGTTTTCAAGCAATGATCTATCAAGATGGAAACAGTTCTAAAGCCATGTGTCCACATCCTGTTATTCTAGTGTTGCTGTGTGGACTATTTACATCCATCTAACTAGAACTAAGGATTGTGTTGAGTAAACTCTACAACAAGTAATGCTGTGTATTTCTGTGTGTGCGTGCGGGTGGGTGTGTGCAGCGGGCATGTGTTGGCTGCAGCAGGAGCAGCGCTGTGACATGGTGCTTATGCGCGGAGTAAGCAGGGAAGAATGTTGTGCCGGTGGCCGTTTGGACACAGCCTGGTCCAACACAAGCCTGCCCATCAACGAAGTCAGTCTACTTGGTTTCCTGGGCATCGTCTCCTGCAAGCCCTGCAAAGGTAGGCCCCCCTATCAGTTTTTTAAATAACCCAACTGGGCTTGAATTCATTTTGCGCACTGATAACAGTTATTATTTGGTCCCAAAAGCCTTCAGTCATTGAGATGGAAATAGATTCATTAGTGGTTTGAATCGAAGAGGTTCACTGTAGAATATCTTATTGACTACAACCCAAATGTAGCCTTTTTATTTACCATCCAAACCCACCAGTGAGCCTACACATGACTTGTGTTTATATGTAATGCTGATGATGATCCAATAGGGGTAAATGTGAACACATGTTCTCTCTGGGGTCTATTCTGATCCCCAGCCATTAATAAATGGATTATAATACAGATCAAAATTTTATGCCAAAACTTTATCATACTGTGATGTATCAGAAATCACTCCACATGTGTCTAACCTTGCAATGTAATAACTTTCTATCTTTCTAACTAGACTGATCTTACTAGCTAATAACCTTTACAGGCATTAAAGTCTCAGTCAGATATCTGGTTCCTATTAGCAACTCAGTAAACAATTCTTATTCTTCCAGTTTCTCTAGACAGAGCAATTCACCTCAAACCACTCTGAATGGCTTTGCCCACATCTAAACATCCCAACGTCTCAAATCGGTGGGGTTCTCTATTAACAGTAATGAATATCATTAATATCGAAGAGGAAATTTACAGCCCATTCGAAATTCCTGCAACTGATGAGATGTATAATTCACACTATTTTAATGTGTAATGCGTTGTGGAGAAACACAGTGGCGGTGTTGGGAACCAGTGGTATCAGTGTCTACAACATGAATACAGCTATTGCAGTTTTACTTTGTATCCAGAATATATAGCATTTATAATGTCAAAAAACTCAAAATTTATCTGAGACATTATTGTCCACTATTAATGCATTAAAAAATGGAATACATTGCAAAAGGCTTCTCAGACTATTGCAAAACAAAGTGTCAGGCATCCAGCTGCATGTTTGGAACAAATTTAATGGAATAACTTTTCATTAGGGGGCTTTTCGATGCATTAAACACTTCAGAGGTCTGGTACACCACTGTGAACAATTCTGATGTAAGTTTCTCTAGAGTGGAACATTTCAGCACTCTGAATGGATTTGTTTCCATCTTAGCCATTGAAGTATGCAGAAATTCCTTTTAAATTAGATTTATTTACAGCATTTAGAGTTAGAAATAAAGATTATATGGGACGGATTCCACACCTGTTGTTAGGCATTTGAGGATCTTCAAATGTTTTCTATTACAGTCGAATATTTTACATCATCCAAAGTTTGAAGTTATCTTCAGGGAGAACACCTTGCTCACCACGCTTTGCCAAACAGTGATTTGCAACACAGCTGATTTGTTTTTGTCCAGATCAGTTATTTCCATGAAAGTGGGGAACAGCAAGTCATCTATATGCTGTGTGACACTTACCAAGGGAGACCAAAATGTAGATCAAAGTCCTGTTATTGTAATTGAAGAAAGAGCAAAGCATGTATAGAGGGAAGTGTGGCAGACCTGGATTCGCGCTCAGACATGCCACGGTTCAGGGCGAATCTGGGGTTGATGACTGAGCTCTTTAAATTTCGTTCCTCCTCACATTTAAAAAGCTTGGTATGGATTTAAGCCAGATGTTCTGTGTAACTTCATCCAGCTGTTCTGAGTATGATCCAGTGTTGTGGGTCTTGGCCAGGTATGCAGGAAGGATATAGAATGCATATTTACATTAGGAATGTGAACAGACATGTCTCTTAAATCACGTACCAGATTCCGGGATCACAAGTAATTCCATCCTAGGAAAACTACTGGGAAATAAGTTTAATATTATCATTCGTGCCATGCCAGTGAATGTGCCTTGCTTGTCCCAGAGATCAGCAGGTGCCAAAACAACAGTGAATGTGATGACTGCGGTGCAGTATGGATGTATATTAGTCTGAGGGAAAGCAGGGAATCAGTTAAGCTAGTTTTAAGTTTCAGCTTCTGGAGAAGGCCAGCTGTATTTGCACTTCACATGAGTAAAATGGAATGTGCTCAATACAATAGCGGTCCTCTTTCTCTTGCCCTTCTCTCTCCTTCTCACTCTTTCCGAGTGCTTATTGGAAAGCAGGCTTGTTTTGCCTTCTTCCCGCAGAAATGACTGAATTCCAGCTTACCGCAGCGAGAAATGGCTGCCACATGCTGGAGAAGTCTGGTCCTCATAAGCTTAGAACACAACCAGCGTCATTAGAAAAAGGAGTGCAGGAAAGGAAAAAGGGGAAAAAGAGAATGTTTCTTTTATTGTCTGTTCCAGAACACTTTCCCATTGCCATTAAACCATATTGACCACTGGACCTTCCTTGGTGACTGTCCATGACAAGAGCTGTAGAGCATTCCTGAAGGTTCAGCTCATACTGTCTGAGTAATCTGTATGTTTCCTTACAGTCTGCTATTCAGAGCAGGTCATGGGAGTGCCCAAACTGTCAATTGCAGCCTTAACATGACTTAAACATAGAGAAAGATTGCTGGGACGTCTTGAGGAGGCAGAGGTATCTGCTTATGCTCATGCTGGGAATGATTTAGTGCTTGTGGGGTACGTTCTTCAGAAAACAGGATATTAAAAGGCTTTTTCAGTGGACCGGTCTGAAGATCAGGGCTTTCGTGGTCTTGGCACATGTCAAGACTCATATTGCAAACATGAGAGAGATTCTGAATTGCCGTTCTATGGCTAAAGTACATTACTGCACATTCATCTTTCATTTTGTTCTTATTCCTAAAGAGATCAGATATAACATTTTCATATAAGAAGATGAGTGAACTCACCTGTACACTACTGTGCCAGAGACCAACCTTCATTTATTAGAACTCCAGTCCAAATAGCCATTCATTTTTCAGATAATATTTCTGAGGAGATTAGGTGTAAGATACTTACATAAGGAAGCAGAAAATCAGTTGAAAAGAAGTAAAGAACTGGAATTCCCAGAGAAAAGATATGAAGACGATGAGACTCCTTATAACCATGTAAGATCCTGTAGGCCAACAAAACTACCACCATCAGATAAATAGCTCTCGTCTTTGAAAGAGCAGTGAAAATCCAGCTGTCCATCCTTCAGTCTTGGTTTATTTGTTTGCCCATACAAGACTTTAATGATTACATGACCAAACATGATTATTTAATAAATTAAAGAAAAAAATACATTTTTAAAACTAAACTAAACTTTGAAATTCTTAATCAATCGCCAGTCTTTAAGCGCCATTGCTTAATTACTACTGTAGATACTACCTCTAGTGTCTACTATTGATACCAGAGGAAGAAACAGGAGTTCAAAAAGTTACAGAGATACGGAGAAAATGAGACTCTTTAACAACTGTGCAAAAGCCATTAGACCACAGGTGTTTCTGTCCTTCCACTGTGTGCAAACAGCTCAACAACATGGGTCTGGAAGGATATCAAGAAAGCTTTTCCTGAGAAATTAAATAAGAAAAATTAAAAATCAAAAGAAACTGCTGATATTCTCAGAACAAGACGCTGACCACTTCAGCATCCAGACCTCAGTGTCACTGAATGTGTTTAGATTTAAGGGAAAAGACTTGATTACACAAACAACACATTTATGTATTATACTATTCACTTATTAATGCCTTTACAAACGCGGCATCTGTTTGTTTCTCTTAGAGACTTGTGAAGGGGTGCAGTGCGGCCCTGGGAAGGTGTGTAAGATGAAGGCCGGGCGCCCTCAGTGTGTGTGCTTGCCAGACTGCTCCAATGTCTCCAGAAAACACGCTGTCTGTGGGAGTGATGGGAACTCATATAAAGACGAGTGTGCGCTTCTGATGGCCCGCTGCAAAGGTCACCCTGACCTGGAGATCATGTACCAGGGAGAGTGCAAAAGTAAGCCGGGCCTTTTTAAGTTACTAGCATTAGACTTGCTTTTAGTGCTTTACGGTGTTAATTCATTGGCAGATGGAAAACAACTAACAAGATTTAACAAGGATTATAACTTAATTATTCAACTACTAATCTTAAAACGAACTGATTATTCAGGGACTCCAATTAAATACTAAGTTACTACCACATTAGTATTTTATTATCAATGGCTATAAGTATCAGTTATCATTAAAAAAATGAGATAATGGAGTTAAAAATAAAAGACAAATCCTGAAATAACTCTGACATGTGCTGACATTGTGTGATACCATGTTGTTAGATGTGTATGTCTTTCTATGGGGTAGTACAGTTTTTAGGTAGCAATAGCATGATAGCCCAAATTTAGATGCAGTGCCCCTTTTAAAGCTTAGTAGTTCCTAAAGAGGAAATATCGAATCAGCCTTGGACAAGAAGGGAACTGGAAAAGAAAACAGTGTATTGTATCTGTATGTAGTTAGGAGAGTAAGAAATTGAAGTGTGGGCCCACACGCAGGCCTTTAGGGTTTAAACGTGTTAAAGAGAGCATAAACAAATGTGCTGGAACGTAATGAAGTAAACTTAACCTCTCTTTCAGAGTCCTGCTCCAACGTAGTGTGCCCTGGTACCCACACCTGCGTGACAGACCAGACCAACAGTGCCCACTGCGTAATGTGCCGCACAGCCCTCTGCCCAATGCCGATGATCACTGACCAGACCATCTGTGGCAATGACAACATCACCTACCCCAGCGCCTGCCATTTGCGTCGGGCCACCTGCTTCTTTGGCCGCTCCATAGGAGTGCGCCATTACGGACATTGCAGAAGTAAGGACTGAGTCATTGTGCCTAAACCCCCTCCCACACAAATACAACAGATCTGAAAGGACATACTAACAGAGGTGATATGGAGCCTAGAGGTGTTACCTTTTAAGAAGACATAGCATTTTGAATTTACACAGTACACATTCTTAACAGATACAAGAGTGAGACACAGGAGGGTGTTTTAAGTTGGGGGTGCTGACGTGATGTACGCCATGATGCCATGTTAATACTATGTATGGGTTTTTTTTTGTTTGACCTGTTTGGATACAAAGAAACAGATGACAGATGACAACATATGCACATATAACCGACACAGCATCTGCTGATGCGCAGCCTGCGGTCTCTGCTTTCTCTTGCTATACAAACTTTATACCGATGACATGAAAGCTCAGTGTCACAGCTGTGGTAAAGGATGGGAATGGAAGATAATTATGTTGACTGAAAATGTTTATTTTTTTATTTTTTAAAATAATACATTTTGTATTGAGCCACAGAACTTACCCACAACTCCTGGATATGTTTAAAGACCCATCCAACACGAGTCTCTGTATTTCTTTCTACTTTCAACATTCTCTGCTCTTAAAGGCAAACAGTAAACATGTACGAGGTACAACCTATGAATAGGGTTCCAATGGCTGGCTGATATACTCCACCGCATTTATCTCCTCTCAATATAAACTGGGCGCTCCTAATCTAGTTGACACTTCTGCGGTCATTCCCCTGCCAATGACAAAGCTGATGTTGCTTGCCTCACCCGCACAAAACAGTTTCAGAATCAGAGGAACTTAGCGAGCTGAATGTCTTCGTTTGCACATTGCTTTGTCTCTCTGTTTGTTCATCTGTCAATCTTTTTTCCACATCTGTCCCTCCATTTCCTTGCACATTGTTTCGTCTGTCTTTTGGTACGTCCGTCTGCATGTCAGTTTGTCCATTTGCATGTTTGTTCGTCCATTCCTTACTCTGTTTAGCAGTAGTTAGTGTAGTTAGCCTTGCGGGGTCAGATCCCTTGATGAGAATATAAATAACAGTGACTTAGGCTTTTGGTGCTGGACTATAGTGCAAGGCCATACACCCTACAAATGATCCCCACAAACAATTTCTCATAGTTGTCCCTTCTGGCCCCACCACAGCCTAGACTACAGTTCGAGTCCTTGGGCAAGACTCCTAATGCAACAACACCACATTTCTATAACATGATTAAATTGGTTAACTTTGGATAAGAGTTTGCCATAATGCATACACGTTAGTCTGACTATCTTTTAAATCAGTGCCCTGCCAAGTTGATCTGGTTGACTTACTGAAATAGACAGACTAGAGCATGACTGTGTAGAGGTCACCACACTCTTTATTGCACTTAGCTAAACCAAAACATAGAGTTTAATGAGCATGTCTACTTCCAGTTTAAATCCATATACAGATATACAGGCATATTAAGAGCACTAAATGCATACAGATACAGATAGTGGCATTATGTTTCCTCCTTAATGAAGTGCACAACTGCAGCGCCCTGCAGGTCTTAGGTTTGCACAACATGTTATGGAGCAGTTTTGTTTCTTAGGAAAGGGCTAACATTTGTTCCCTGCATGGTTCTAATTTGACAAAAAAAGCAGCGCTGCAATGAATACCAGTGTTTCACTCGCTGCTTTGTTGTTGTTTTTGCAGGTAAAGAAGACAGTGAGGAGAATTCGCTCTTTTAGGGACGCTGGCTTTGCATGAGCTTCGCTTCCTCGTACATCCACTGACAGCGCAGTTCACGTGAGCGAGTCGTAACTACCAGAGAGAGTCCTTTGCTTGAAATGAACCACTGATATACGTAGATGCATGCATTACATAATACAGGGGAAATGTGTGCCTCTCTTGCTATCTGCTCTAGTATTGTAGTGAAGAACTGAAGTGATAAACTGTTTATTGGATTCGGGGCCTGACAATGTGCATATTGTAAATACATTACTGCTATTATTTATTGGAGGAAGCCAGTTCTCCAAAAACAAGTTTGTTTTATTTATAGTTCTTTTCATTTGAATTGCATATTCCCAATTTAGCTGCCTTGCCGTCATTGAGATATTTATTGTGTTACTGTCAGTTTTCATGCACAGAGCATTTAAAGTACAATACAGGTTCATGGAAAAATTACCATCTGAATTCCTTTTTCTAGCCTTCTACATGCATACAGAGGAACTAATGCCAGGGAAAAATGCCCCGTTTTGCTATGAACAAATTTGCAGCCTTTAAGCATTAAATGGAATACATGAAGTTTGGGGCTAGGAACATTCCAATGTCACTCCCTATTGATTCACATCCTCACCTTCTGTTCCCCTCTTTCAATCAGTTTTCCCGCCTACTACCAGCAAGGTTGCATGGTTGAACAAGCTTTACACAGCATTGGCAAATAATTATTTTAAGCTAAAGAGAGATATATTTCAATTTCATATAATAATATTTTTATACATTTAAAAAGTTAACCTATTAGGATGACTTGGGTGTAGTTCAAACTAACATTAGCATGATGGCAACTTTGTTTTCATTTACATCCTGCCTACTTTTTGTTAGACACAACAATGGAATCTAACTCAGTAGCTTAGGATTGTAAACTATAAACTGGAATGGCACAATGTTATGTTGTGCCTTCAAATACCATGTGGTAGAGCTATGAAAGAGTGGCAACCCCTTACAATTGCATAGGATATTCAGATAATAGTCATTTAAAATGTCTGTGTATGCATCATGGTAAGACCTTTCTCTGACCAGTGTGCTACTTACAGGACCAGATACTACATGTTATGTGCTGGCTTCAGCACTGGTTTTAGCTAGGACAAAAGTCCTAAGTGAGAGGGTGATGGTTGCTTCTGCGCCACCATAGAAACAGGCCTGGAGTTTGGCCTGCGTTCTGTAAAGCTTGTCCAACCTGGCAACAATTGCTTTGTTGGCAGAGCATGGACAGGTCAGCTACACTAAAAGATGGAAAAAGAAAAGTGTTTATTGGAATAACAGGTAAGGCTAATAAATCTCAAAAACCTTTGAGAAACATGTCCCTAAAGCCCTTGAACCCTCTCTCCCTAAAGCGTGCCTCTTTAGACAAGCCATGTGGCAGCAGAGGCTGAATTCTTACACACTCTGGAGACTATTCATAATAGAGATAAAGCCAAAAGCAGAGTGCGTGTGGAGTGCAAGTTCTACTCTCTTGTGTTTGGACGTGAGGGATTTTGCAGCCCCGGTACGAGAGCTTTCAAGCCCTAGACTATGCTGCTTGTGTGCACGCTACATTGGCATGAAATTCATACTGAGCCACCCGCCAAGAAATGAAATTACCAGCTACACTATATTGGCAGTGTTTTTTATGGGGGCGCTGTACCGGTCCAAATATGTCCAGTACGTTCTACTGTTTTAAAGTTTTTTACAATTTTGAATTTCTGTTTTTGGGTTGTTTGAGTGTGATGGTAATAGGGAACCCTTCAGAGCCGCTGTTAAGAGTCAGACTGGTTGATTGCTAGCTAGTGAACCTCTACACAGTAATATAGTAACATGTTATGTTTTGTTCAGTGAAAAAATGACAGAAAGGTTTCCATTTCTGTTGCATAATCCAAGTCCTGACATATCCTAGCTTGGATATGTATCCCTGTAAATATATTTTCTTTTTTTTTTTACAGTACTTGTGTATCTACTGTGAAATTTCTTAATGTATCAACTTATTTTTGTATTTTTATACTTACATTTTATCTCTGATTAAACACAGATTTCTTGATTTGCTTGTCTGTATCTTTGTTGTTGACAGCAGAGATATTATTGAAGTTTACGATAGCGTGGGTATCGTTATACACGAGCCGGTGTGCATTATTTCTGCATATTGGCAGTAAGAGACACAGTTCTCCAGCACATTTTAAATGTGTTTCATAAAACTGAACCCTAATGAAATGTTTTGTTGAAATAATCCAGTACAGTCCACTGCAGTCTGAAAGCCGCAGTCCTCCAGTGGTGAGTTAATGCATCATTTACAGTTTTCAGCATCAACAAAGGCAAACCACAGAAAACCCACGATTTACCCTGAGGTTTGGGTTTAAGGAGTTACAGAGCTCCGGCCCTGACCAAATGGAATTCGGTGACGGCTAAGCTGGCTCTGAGCTTGTCCTATGACAGTGCAGTAAAACGCCAGACTCTGTGAAGCGGCCCCTGGCTCACGGTGGGTGAGGTGAGAGATGAGAGGGCCACTGACTCATTTTCCTGTATGGAATAGCTCACTTGTTTTTTCCCCCAGCCCGGAGAGAGGCACTCCCGACTGCACGCCGCATCTGGTTTAACTTTGGGAGATGTTTATATTCCGATCTAAGCGTCCTTTTATTACGGTGGGACTGGAATTAAATGTTTGCTCTAACAGACCATAACAGTTCTGTAAAAAATATTGTTTCTATAGTGCCTCCTTGTTGTTTCAGGGCCTGTTACTTTTCTCGGCCGTTCCCAAGACTGCTTAGAGCTCCTCTGTTTTCTGAGGAGTATAGCACTGGTGATTGCTGTACACTCTTAAATGGGAACCTTTAGGCAGAAATTCATTACAGTAAGTAATGAATATAATGCTCCAGCTGAGTCACCACTGAGCTCACACTGCCATGTGAAAGGCACAGATTGCAGAACTACCAAATAGTAACACTGACTCAAGAAATGTGCTTAAGTCCCCAAAACTGATTTAAACAAAAGTTCTTGGGCAGGATAAACACATCCTTGTTAGCTTCTAGAAGGCCAGTTTAAACCACAGTGGTGCTCTAATCATATATCATGACCACACAGTCATTGGAATCCACATGCAGCTCATAAACACAGGTATAATTAGTTAAGGTTAGGACTGGGGTGAGAGCGGAGGAAAGCATGTTGGGAGATTGGGGTGAGCTGTATTGGGTGAGCCTTTTCTAATGAATTTTCCCTTCAGAAAAAAAACCAAAATGCTGTGAAATCCTCATGAGGTCAGGTTTTGGGGCTTCGCAGTGTTGTGAGTAAAGACTCAAATGCTCATTAAGTAACCCATAAATCTCATTTTCAGGTAATGTATGTTCTAAATCCTCTAAAAACTGATGAACATGTGCATGTCTGAAAAAAAGGAAGGATCTTGGTAATGTGTATTAGGTTGGATAGCTTAGAAACTGATATGTACAAGAAATGAATGAAACAACACTGTGTGCTGTAATACTCATTACACATGGAGTCTCTCAGTCTAGCCTCAGTGTTAAGCCCACTGTTTCACAAAAAAAAAAAAAAGGTGCCAGTAGATCCAGAGATGTTTGTTTGTAGTGATGCTGTAGAAAAAAGAAACACCAGAGGCTTTGCAGCCACAATTTTTGTTCCAGTAGACAAACTCTTAATGTCTAAACTCTTAACTCTGAAAGTCTGGGATCCCTAATTGGTTCCACATATGCTTCTTTAATTGAAAGGAATGCAAAAAAAAAAGAAAAGAAAAGAAATCAAATTTACACGATTTTCCACTTACCCCAGATGTAGTTGATCAGCTAAGACATGTTCGGTGTCCAAATTGTGCTTCTTTATTTTAGCGCTGGAGCTACAAGCTTAACGTTGCTAACAAACAACTCAACACTCAACCAAAACTTTCTCTATAAATGCCCCAACACTCTCTCAACCCATTCAAACCTCATCCAGCTCCTCATTACAGACTTGTGGATGTGGTTCAGTGCGCAGTATGTTGCCTACGTGGTAAAGTTTTGCCCATTTTTATAGTTTAAAGTGTAGCCACTACACAAAATCATACTGTGTACTAAACCACATCTACAACTCTGTGTGACCCTAATGAAGACCTGAATGCAAAATAACTACATAAGCAGAATGTCTTGGCTGACTGACAGAAAGCAATAAGGAAACACAGGTGTAACCAGACTAAACAATGTTCAAACATTCGGCAAGACATTAAAAATTATTACATGTTAGCTAGACAGTGCACTAACTAATGAAGCCTGTGATCTGTAATGTAACTTTTTAGCCAGTGAGTTGATGGTATAACTTTTACTGTTGTAATCCTTTTTAGTTCTAAAGCCCATGTTAGTGTATGTTAACAGTATGAAAACTCAATTAGCAAAAAGCTTTTTCAATCATTCTAAATCACTTTATGTATAGGCAGAACGAAAACAATGCAATGAGAGCAAACACATTTGCAAAAAAAAAAAAAATAAAAAAAAAATAAAATATATATATATATATATATATATTTTTTTTTTTTTTTTTTGTTAAATATATAAATTCATGTCAAAATATATTTTTGAACACTAGTTTAGTGTTTGACATGTAAGCATATTTGATATTTTATATATATATATATATATATAAAAAATACATGTGTCTAAAAAATATATATATATATATATATATATATATATATATATATATATATATATAATTTTTTTATACATTGTAAAAATCTATTTCACAAATACATTCACAGTCACATGACTAGCAGATAGGTAGGCTAGTCCTTATAAGGTCAGCTTATAAAATGGTCTTTTTTATGGTGTTATGCTAATCACCATAAAAATCTGTATATAATAAGAAAATGTCTTTTTGAAAATGTATTGCTAATGCATATAGGGCCTGTAGGCTCAGGCTGCCATCCTATTAAGTACACATGTATTGCTTTAGGCTCTTCAGTCATTAAATAATATAACACTTCCTGTATTCAAGATGAATTTGACAGACCCTAACAGACCTCTGATGGCACAAGACCAGCTGTAACTGCTAAATATTCAGCTTTTCAGTTCAAACGTTTGGAAATTTGTTCACAAATGTTTACCATGCTGCCACCTGTACCTTGTCAATCCTACTGTTAGAGATTCTTAGGAAAGTAGGCTTGCTTATTGCTACCCACCGATAGGTTACCAGGAATTTTCAGGCATCAACAACAGGATGAGTTTCTAAGAGACCACCCACTCTTCCTTTTGTTATTTCATTCTCAGCTGACACAATTCCAGAGCTAAGTGAGTAAAGACAGATGTCATGATCAGTTTGGAAAACTCCAAAAATGAAACTTTTATATATAGCTTCATCGTATTACACTGCCTCTATTGACCCTATTGCGTAGACTGTGTGACTGATACCAGATTATGAAGCCAGTTTATTCAGTGTAGTCTTTTAGTGCGTGTTCCATTAATATGTGAGTGCCTTAATATGTAATCTAAGTTGATCACTGTGAGCCGTATGTTATTATACAGCATATAGGATGTTGCACCATTCTATATACCTGAAAAATCTCCTAAAACCTTAAGCCGTGCAATTTGAGCGGGTGCAAACAGCTATGTTGCACTGGGGGGAAATAGATTGAGATGACTTTAGGGGGAGAAAAACAGACTTCGGAAGTTAGGCAACCTCTAATTGTCCCAATTAAGCGTGGTGTACTGAAAACCAAGCTGAGATGCTATCGCTAGACCGCTCAACTGGGACACTCTGACCCCCACGCTCCATCTGTGTGGTCTGGGTCTGCATCACTTACTGATTTGCTTCTTGGGTTCAATCCATTACAGATGGCAAACAGTGCAATAAAATGTCAACTTTCGATTGCAATTCTGCTTTGTGGGTAAAACAGACATCGTAAGGCAGAGCTCCCTGAAGCAAGTCACATTAGCAGGTTGAAGCTCCCTGCTGTGAAAGGAATACAAGATGTTCCCATCAACGCTGTGATCACCATCCAACGCTCAGGACATACCGCATGCAGATTTACAACAACCGACTCTCCTATTTTCTGATGTACCCAGACGAAACTAGTTTCTGTTTATTTGCAACAACATTCCTGGTGAATGTGTTTTTTTACATAAGATTCTCTGTATAATAACATTGCAGTGCAAGGGAAGCTGTTTTATTCCCTAGGTCAGGGATCTAAAATTATGGAAGCTGAAACGTGATGGTGAAATACAGCTTGGCTGTTCCTGGTGATCTCATTTGACCATATGGAGTCCATTTCCTTAGAAATCTACGTATCAACAGAGCTGGCAGTCCCACAGGCAGTCTGGAGGACAAAGCTCAGACCTGATATGATCATTAGTCACACACGAGCACCACAAACACAGTTTGACAAATCTCCTTTTATCTCCGCTATCTATGGCATGACTGGTGTGGAGTTGGCCATATTGTTTTCTATGCACTGGGCCTTGACCAAGCCCATTTGACACATCTGCTCCAGCTAATACCTTCCAGCAGATGATAAGGATCGGCCTCTGCCGTGGCATCATGCCGCCATGCCGCATAATAGCTAAGCGGAATATTTCCGGCAGCACAGAAGCACATGCTCTGTTTATTGAAAGGCTGATTTCAGAAGCTTAACTCAGCTGATCTACCACAGAATGCATTACATATATTAGTATCTTAACCTAATGTATCAAGGGTTCAGTTGCAAAATGCATTATAGACCAATTTCAAGGTTTTTTTTTTTTCATTCTTTCAAGCATACGACACACCTCCTGGTATTTGGAGTATCCCATGATGGCTGGCTTCTCGAGTGTTGGCAGGCTGCTGGCTCACTCATCGTTGAGGTGCTGATTGGTTTAACTCCTAATTCTCATTCTGAAAAAATACTTTTCAAGTTTAGCAATGTGCTCTTCCACACATTAACTGAGATATATATCTATCTATTCTTCGTATTACGTATTCTACATGTACCTATTTTATATGTTTGGAATGTATTGTTTCACTGTCATCACCAAAACCAACAAATATGCTTATTCAGCCAACAGCAGTTTATAGGGAATGGGTCTATCTGGGAAATGGTTAAATTGAATGGACTGTTTTTGGTGGGTTTAGACATTGGTCACTTCATCACTGTTCACTTATCACTTGATGATAAGACATATGGTGTAAGCGCTGTCTCTAGCATATTGCACATTGTCTGAGCATAAAAAATAATGCCCACTTTTAAGACACTGCAGATTATAACATCTTCAAAGTACCATAAATATTAATGCAAAAACTCAGTAGTGAGAATTAGGGAAGTACGCTTTGGCATTACTACCTAAATGTCATGCCATGTCAAAACTAAGTGACATGAAATGTGAAATATATAAAAGCATTTAATAAGATCATATTTACAAGGCCTCTATAGAATTCTAGTAGTATGTTGCCACTAAGTACATAGCAGATTAAATGAACAGTTTATTATCAATTCTAAACATGGATAATTTAAACCTGTAAAAGAAATTTCAAAAGAAAATCTTTTATTTAGAGCTTGCAACTGGCATATAACATATATTATACCTTTAGTAAAGAGCCTGGCATGAAATTTTATTTTAAATTATACCTGACTTTTTCAGATGACCACTCATACTTACATTTACTTCATTTGGTAAATACTCATGTTCAGAAATACTTACAGGTTACATTTACACAGGTAGGTGAAGGAAGAGTCTTTCCCACAGACTCTTGTTGGTGTAGCATAGGGTGGTCGCCTAGGCAGGGAATCGAACCTCACTCTACAGCTTGGAATTTGGGGTATAACCCTCTACACTGTTCCAACCATATATATTATTATTTCAGAAAGCAGTAGTAAAGGAAGGAATAAAGGAGAGGTAAAGGAAGACAGTTGAATCTTCAATAGGATTTGCTAAGTTTCAAATCCAGTAGAAATGAAAGAGTCTTTGGTGCAGGCACCATTATCAGTCCAGGTCTTAGAGCATAGAGAACCTGGCTAGGATCCAGATGAACACCCTGGATAACCATTCAGGGACCAAACTACTGGTGGTGGGGAGGAAAGGTAGGGGCGCTTCAAAACGTCATCACCTGAAATCAAGAGAATAGGTAATAAAGTTGAGTCATGTTAAAGACAGATGTAAGCAAGCAACTGGTCAGAGGTAAAGAATGAATGAATGGCGTAGCTTTAGAGTCTTCCTGGCAGAACTTTGCTAAAGACTTTCAGATTACCTGGAGTGATGCGGTATTTGACTAAATTGATACCACCAGTTGGAAACAAAAACGTGATTGGATGTGAATTCCTCTGCCAGTTTCTAACTACACTAATGGCTAATGTAATATGTTAGTAACTTCTAAATGTGTTGGAGGGTTTGCTTGTATGTACTTAGATATCACAGTAGACAAATTCTTGACTGAATAATTTCCATTGGGCATTTCAAGAATGTAACCCTTTTAAATTTTTGAAACAATAACTGCTAATGAAATAAGCTTAAGTTTAAATGCAATAAACATGAATGGAACTAAACATTACAGTCATTTTTTTTATTTCACAGACATCATTAGGACTTTTATAAAGGTCTTAAAGGCTCTGAGAGTTTCCCCACTGATAAAACTACAAGACTAAAGGAATTAAACTGTTTAAATGAACAAGGGGAAAAAGTACACTTTAGGCCTTGAATTGACTTGAGCATGGGCAGACTTGTGTTTTCTAATTGAGCACAGATGTCAGTGTGCTGGCATCCAGACTGACTCTATCTGCCTGTGGTATGACGGAATCTGTGATGATGAGGCACGGTACTGTTGTAACGTCCATAATATTTATGAGCATATGACAAACTTGCAAACAGGATGGGGATACGTTTGCGCTGGGACTGGCAGCCTTTCAAACATGTTAATGTGCACTTGATTACATGCAAAGTGCTGAAGTATTGAAGGATAGTGTGTTTCCTACTCATGTGTGAAGCAATGCTCTCAGCTGGTGTTAAAAGCTCTCAGAATCACATCCGGGATGTTTCACAGTTTGGCCTGACGCAGGACTGCAGCTAGAGTGAGTGTTAGTGATGAGAGCCATTTGGTGGGGGCTAAATCGCACCAGATAGTCTGAGTGTTCCTTTAGAGATGTTACTGCATGATGTATTATGTGTGAAGGGACCTCGGACCTCTGTGTTTGGCCTCTTATGTCTGGATCATTTCCAAAAAACAATGAGAGTTACCTCACAGTCTTGCTTCAGATGTGTTGTAATAATGGGTTAGTTATTTAGGCTGTTTATAGTTGTGACTAAATGCAGTATTTACATTTTTGGAAAGGATCTTCTGAAATATTACACAAGCACCATGATTCATGAAAAACTGGAAAAAAGGCGTCTGCTTGCCACCACATGTTTTGTGAAGGGAATTTCTACTCTTGCATTGCTATCAGAGCCACATGACCCGGAGGTAACCCCTATGTCTGTGCAAGGCCATTCTGTCCAGACACAAACACTGTGGAGAGGCTCGTGTGCTGACGCATGAGGAGCATGGGGTACAATAACTGACTTCATGAGCGCAGACACAGCAGGGCCTCCACTATCGGACTATTCTAATCACAGTCCATGAGACAGCAGTGTAGCTTCTGCTCCCACACACAGCAGACAGAAAACACAGCTCTGAACGCTGCAAAAGACAAAGAGATGACAGTAACCTAATCCCTTTATCAAGGCCACAAATAAAGCACTTGGACTGGAGTCCATTCGAGTGGCCAAGGTCTGTCTAGCTGAGGAGGAATATTCTACCAAATTAGTTGCAGTCCCACATATCCATTCAGAAACCACTAAAGTATTTATTATTAAAGCCTTAGATGTTTGCAATTTATCATCTATTTGAAGCTAAGGCATTAATGGAAGAATTATTACGCTATAAATATTCAAAATACATCATTTATCTATTGGAAGGTGGCTGTCCCAAACCCTAACCCCTTAATCTACACTTGTTAATATAAAATATTTTTCTTTTTCAGAAAATAAAAAAGTTATTTTTGATTTGTTTTTACTTGAGGAAAGATTAATCATAAGTTTAAATAAAAAACTTTTCAAAAATGCTGTCCCACTTTTTTATGGCACTCCTGGAACAATCAGAGTTTACATATTTTTAGCCACACCCCTGCATTTTATGGCATGAAGTGATACTGCACAGCCACATGGTGAACGGTTTGATCCCACTGTTTTGAAGTTAATTTGAAGCATATTTCCTTAAATGAAGTAATGCTTTGTGTACTTAATGATTCTCACTTTATAATTCACAGCAATATGATAATTTGGTGCAGGCCTCATTATTGTACTGGGTGACAGAATGAATATTGAAAATGAATAGTCTTTAGTGATGGATGAATAGAAATACTCCAACATGCCTTTACATTAATAACATTGAAAGTAAAGAAAGTTTCTGCCCTCTTTTTTAAAGTTACCATTTTGAAGATGCTTGTTTTGCTTTGATAATGACAATATATAGATACGGTACTGTTCATAAGTCAGAGACCACCCTTAGCAGTTTTAATTCATTTCCAGTCAAAGCAGCTAAAATGAAAAGTTGTGTTAAAATGTCTTTTAGTATTTAGTGTGTTCAGTGTTTAGTGTGTTCAGTGTTTAGTGTGTCACTCTTTACTTAATTACAGCTTTTATTCTTTTCAGGAAACTTGCTTTTAGTTTGTCAGTGAACTCTTTCACACCTCTAGCCTTGCCTGTCTAAAACACAGTAGAGTGGTCATAACATCTTTGTTTAATTTGTTTGTTTTTTTCTATTGTGTCTATTTCAATTTCTGGGGAACATCTTGACAGCTACACATCCTTTCAGACCCATAGTGATGACTTGTGTTCTCATAGTGGAGGCATGTATAGATTCACCTGTGGATTTTTCAGATCTGAAGCAAGATCTGTAGAGCTTGGTTTTCACCTCTCTCTCAAAGATTTAAGTATAAGATGCTGTTTGTCTGAGTCAGTTTTGGTGATGTACCAGCATGGCTTTCATGGTCGTTAGGACTTCCATTTTCTTTGTCATCTTTTAATAGCTGAGTTCCTGTTTTTTGTTTATTATGCTGAATTTCTCGGAATTTGATTATTCTACATATCCTGAAACAAATTACTTCGTAATGTTTTTTTGACTGAAAAGTTTTAGTTAAACAAAACAAAGGCCAAATCAATAAACTATATCACTTCTAATTGAATAAGTTGAACTCAGTAATCATGAAAGTGTGGGCAAACAAGCCAACAGAGGTTAAATCCAGTTTTGCGAATGATTTTCAAAAATAAAAGGCTTTTCAGGCTATTGTTTAATGTGGTGTTTAAACGAGGTGTTGGTGCCATTCTGGCTAATTATTCTAATGCACACTGGGAGCAGAAAGTTAAAACGATCCAACTTTGTAAACAACATTCACATTAATCTGTTTTATATCATCAGTTCTACAAGGTATTGTTCATTGTTCAGGAGTGAAACAAATTAGAGCTTGGCACTTTGTTAAACTTCAGAGCCTGTTCGGGTAAATTAGTCTCAAATTCTGCAAAAACGCACTTTAAAAGTGTTATACTCAGTGGATAATTGGGGTTCTTGATAAAACTGTTACACCACAAATTCTGCACTGTGGAACAGATCAGTTGTTGTTCCTCGGCCAATGCTATTCCAGGTCAAAAGCGTTTTGAACAAACCCCAAAAAATGATATGTGAAGTTGTGCTCAGGCGAGCAGACGGGAAGGCAGGGATTGGCTGATGGAAAATCAGGCGGAAACTCCTACCTTATTCTTCAACATGTGTTTCAGAAGGTAGCATAAACTCGGTGTGCTTGGAGGCTGATGTGCAAAAATACCTCTGCAAGCCCTAAATCACCACTTGTGCAGCCCTCTCTGGATTATATTTGAGCTACCTAGGCATGGGCGGATCAGAATACTGTTTATTGCTTTTGTACGCAAAAACAAAAAGACTCACTAAGAGAATTACTAAAGTAGTGATTTTCTTTATGAAATACTAAGCTTACATAAGAAAGGCCCTGCTCATGAATTAATATACAGGGTCCCATAGCTTTCTCTAAAAATATTATATGATGTTATATATATATATATATAGATATAGATATATATATATAGATATAGATATATCTTATATATGTCTTATATTTACCAATTGCTTCCTGAAACACACACACACACACACACACACACACACACACACACAAACATATATATATATGTGTGTGTGTGTGTGTGTGTGTGTGTGTGTGTGTGTTTCAGGAAGCAATGGGTAAATATTATCCACATGCATCAAGATAAATAGGTAAATAATTATATAAAAGAACACATGACAAGACAGGAGCACACTTAATCTCGGAATGTTATGCACTGTCTTTGGTTTGGTTATGAAGTTGAATGACATGCTTTGTTGAAACTAAATAGTTTACAATGGACTTTTGTGTCTCTTTAATGGATGTGTCAGAGGTGTTACCCAATCCAAAGCGAACCCTGTCATATTTACAAGGCAGTGCAAACAATGGATTCCAATTAGTCAAGCTCCACTTTTGCTTCATATCTGAAAACATTCACTTGTGTTTCAGACCAACTTCTAAGACTAAACTTTAAAGGTTTAAAAAAATCCAAACAGATTCAGACCATGCAAAATCATCTGATTGCCAAGTGACTGCCATGTACGAATGACATTATGTGAATGAACACCTTTTTGTGGAGAACAAAACTATTTACAGATAAAGAAAGCAGACAGGTTTGAATTAAACTCTGAGTTAAAACACATTTTAGAATATTACATTAAAAACTCAAATCAAAAATAAAAAAAAATAGCCTCCTTTGTCTGAAATGTACCTAATAACATGTAATACCTCCACAAGCATGAATAACAGGTTCTGGATGCAAGCCACATCAATCACACAAACAGACACAAACATATAGATATATAAGTTACATCTCGCTGCAGAAGAACTGGAGAATGTGATAATCAAGGGGCAAATAGAGGGGCACATTCCGTGACCTATAAGGTCTGCATTACCCACCCCCCACAAAACTGCCACAGAGGTGCAGAGCCCATCTGCCCATCTCCAAAGTCCCAATATAGAATATGAAAATATGCTTGTTCTCTCATTGTGTGAGGGGGTGGGTCTTAGGCTAACTTTCTGGCTGCCCATATCAAATGGCCATGAGGGTTTTGGGCTACCCTGACCTAAAAGGACTAACTGCATCATCTGTTGTGGTCACATTTGCAAAGAAGTAAGCAGAAGCACCACCCAGTGGCCATATGTTGAACTCGTATGCTTTGGCAAGTCCATCAGCATGGCTGCTAGGTTTCTGGGTGTGAAACAGTCAAGCATGTTGACAGTCTTGCTGTTCTGCTTTTTGGAATGCTGTGAAATTCTCTGTTGTAACTCTCTGACAGCTTCTGGAATCATGAGCATATGAAGATTGATGCTTATCCAAATTCACATACACCAGCCCATGCAGTCTTTACCGCAACATTAACTTTGACACACACACCACTTGCTGGCACTTAAGGTGTTCATTAGTGAGAAGGTCTGGGGGAAAACTGAAACAAAGACTAAATAACTCAAACTATGCAGTGTGGAACTGTATCAGCAACATCAGCATGAAGAAATGTGTAAAGTATGTACCAATAAAAGTAAGTTGGAGGAGCATTCTGGATGACATTAGAAGGGAATTCCACAGATTTTTCCACACTCCTGCATAATTCAACTGTTAAGATGTACACAAAGTCACTCAGAATGGTTCTATGAGAAATGTGCTTCTCTAGACGGACTTGCTGAGACAGATTTGTTTTGTGATATGAACCAGACGTCTCATAGTTTAGCAAATAGTTTTGCAATAAAGTTTTTGCTTCAACATTTTTGGTGCACAGGGACATGCAGGGTGCTATAAGGCAGAAAACTGTCCAAAAGCATGTACTGTTCTTGGATTTACAACTAGTCATCTATTATAAACATTACAGAACATCTGTGTAGGTTCACCTGGATGATTCTGCAGGGGAATTGTTCATTAATAGTGAAATATTCACTATTAATGGAAATACATAATAGCCATTGTGTTTGATGATGATTTATGATAATACTGGAATTATGTCGGTATCAGCAGATAATTGTTACAATTAAATTGGGATCAAAAAAATGTTTACATTTGAATAATAAAACTGATATTTGATGATGTATTTTGCTGCTGTAGGAGCAAAACCTTTTATCTACAAAATAATAACTTTAGTAATGAAAAAAGTAATATAAGCCAATGGAGCCAGCCTATTTTTCCCCCAGAGTAATTCTGTTTGGGCCGCTCATCTGAAAATAGACATACAATATAAAGGGCAAAGGACTGTAAACATCCAAATTATGCAAAAACATGAAAACATGAAAAGCAGAACATTAAGGTGTTGTGTTCTTTTGTGTTTTGTTTATTATCATTAACCTCTAATTACCATATCGGTGCATCCCAGTTTATTTTCATGTAAGAACTGGCATAGTTCATTTTATACGACTCCTTTCCAGCCCTTCTTTTTTCCTTAAAAGAGAATAGGCTGTTTTAGTTATTGCACCTTTAAGACCTTAATGAATGCACATAAAATTACCGTATTGTTTTATAACAGCTTGCTTTTGCTGCTTGGTTTCCACAAGTATAGACTGAACCTAGTGTAAAGGTAGACTTTAAAACATTAGCAGGGTTTATATACGACACCAGACTTTTTTATTTGAAAAAAGAAAAGAATTGAGTTCTCTGTTGTATGGGTCCTTTAAAGGGGAATCAACCAGAATTTTTTTTATTTCAGATGTTTTATATCATAGCAAAACATTCTTTTCTCTCTCCTGAGTTTTCTGTGGTCAGTGCTTGTCTCCTACCTGTCTCGTGGCCTCATGCTGGACCATGAAACTGAAATTCTAAACCCTTCTGCTCCCTCAGAGACAGAAAGAGAGAGAGAGAGGGAGAGAGAGAGAGAGAGAGAGAAAGAGAATTCACTGAGAGACAGTGAGAACACCTCCTTAGAGGATGCAGAGAGTACTGAAAACAGTTTTATCAGGTTTCATGGAGGAACACTCTTTGTTGTGGTTAAATAAAGACGGCTAAGACATTTAATAATGAAAGTGAATAATTCAATAATTGAATTAAGAGTGAGAGTGAGAGAGAGAGAGAGAGAGAGAGAGAGAGAGAGAGAGAGAGAGAGAAAGAGAGAGAGAGAGAGAGAGAGAGAGAGTTAGACTTGTTTAGGCTAAAGCATGAACATAAAATGGACTTACTGCGTCTTACCAGACCAAGACGCTCAGTTGGCTATGATCCAGTATATACATCTCTGCCCTTATTTCCAAAGTAAGCAGAATGCTTTACCAATCAGAGACTAGTGAAAAGCTTACTCAAAGGCTGCAGCAATCTGTACTAATGCTGAAAGGCCTCAGTAGGTAGAGATATTCAAATAATCAAGTAATAGAAAATTTATGAAACTTTATGAAAAATCGGTAAAAAAAAAAAAAAAAGACCCTCCATATACCCTCCAGTCATGTCATTAGGAACACCTCGTTGTATCTACACTTGCTGTCCATTTTATCAGATGCAGTCTGTAGTCCTACAGTTACAGACCATATTCCTCTGTTTCTCTGCATACTTTATAACCCAGTTCAGGACCACCACAGGTATTACTTGGGTGGTGGATCATTCTCAGCACTGCAGTGACACTGATGCTATGGTGACATAAAAAATAGAACTAGAGATTCTCAAATATGATACTAAGGGGCCACAGTGGTGTGCTTGTGGGACTGCAGAAAGACAGAGCTTGCCCTGTGTGTGTGTGTGTAAATTGCTAACTGGCCTATTTATATATATATCTGCATGGCCAGAATAGCATGCAGGTCACCCTCAGCCACGCATTCCACATAGAATGCCACACAACCAACCTAACCAGCCCCAAAGCACAATATAGCACATACAAGCTCATATATTCACAACAAAGCACACGTCATACTGGCATTAATCACAACTACTCACAGATTTAAAGTTTATAGTCCAGGCTATGAATGTCGCCCAACAAAAAAATGACACAATTGTCACACATACACAAAAACATTTTAAAGGGTACAAATGTTGACACACACTCTGATTAGATAGAAACTCAAAGTTCTAAGTTCTGGAATGTTGCTGTGCTAATGATGCGTGGAGGGGTTCACTTTGCACCTAGCCCAAACTGCAGCAATCACTGTAAATAGGCAGGGAGTAATGCTAAGCAGACACCCAGCTGACAATTGTTGTTCACTGAGAGGTCGTGATTGGTTAACGTGATGAAGAGGTAAAGGACCCAAAAAGACACAACATGTTTTGAAGAATAGTGATAGGCCTTTGAAAGTGATGTGTGTGATCCCGACATTCTGTCACAGGACTATAAAAGAGTAAAAGCCCATGAAAGACAACATCAGTCACATTGTCAGTGCATACCTGTAACCATATATGTATATAAGTCAGCTATATTGGATATACTGTTTTTTATTTTTTGATAATTGATGCATCCAATCATTATAGTGTCTAGCATTAAAGCTTTTATTTGATTATACTGGCATATTTATATAATGCTCGCAGGAGGGGCAAAAAACAATGAAATCAAATGAAGCAAACTATTAGTCTGAGTCTACTTTTATTTAGCCTGACCACAGCTGACTGGTTAGCATGAAAGAGCCTGTTGACCTGTGCTTTTCCATTATTAAGTCAACCCCATATAGTCTTGCTATATGTTGTTATTATATGTCACAATTGCAGACCAATCATACATACAAATATATATACATGCACATAACACCAGGTGGGGCAACCCAGCACTAAGCTCTGTGTGATAATTTGAAAGGGATTTTGCAGGTCAAATGCAAAGCATTCAAATTTTCGAACACTCTGATCCCTTGATCCCGGAAGGTAGGCCTCAGTAGGACAGTGTGTTATTTGAAGGCCAGCTGGAAAGCTGAGGGCAATCCTGCTCCGGTCTCTTGAAAGCATTCAACTTGATTATGGAATAATGCAGTACAGAGATTTTCTAATCAACTAAAAACATAGCCTACTAACCCCAAAAGGGAAGCAAACATACCTTTTATGCAAGAAAGCAGCTGTCCTAGGTGGGTGAATGCTGTTAGTCCCCTGTGTGCAGGGGTCGATCTACGAGGCAGTTTTGGAGACCATCAAATCGTTAAGAAAACATATATGGAAGCTCCTGACGTCTATCAAAGGTGAGTCCCAGCCTTAAAATGAGATTATTTCAGACTGCACATGTATACAGTAATAACAAAAAGGATTCTAAAAGTTTCTATTTTTTTCAGGGCCCCAAAGCACCCATACTCGGACCCAAAGCTCCCCTACCAATATTGCCAGTGCAAAGTGCAAGTACAATGACTGACCTATGAACTGTTATCCATACTTTCTGACTATCCTTTTTGAGGACTTTGCTAATTCCAAGATATTACCCACAGACAGCGATGCCTCTTCTGATCTCTTTCATTGTGATCAAACAATATGCTGGTTTATGCTGTTATATTGCTGGTCTGGTGCTGGTTTAGCTCGTCGTCCAGCAGGGTCATGCTGTTTAACCAGCATATCTTTATCAATAACATACACTGTAAGCCCTGAAGTACTTAGACAACACTTCTAACTACTGGGTTTAGGTGTTTTCACCACACACACTTCTAAGAATTGTACAATATTAAAAAATAAATAAATAAAAAATCAGAATGGGTCATGCTGAAGAGCTCAGTGACTTCAAACATGGCACCTAAAATATGATTACTGGCCTGCTAGTTCTTCCCTGGTAAACTGCAAGTTATATTTTTGATAAGCAGAAGCATCTAAGAACAACAGATTCACCTACAAAGCAATAGACCAGGCAAACTTACAGAGTCGACACATAAGCACATAAAAAAAGGACCTATCCTCTGTTGCATCACTCACTACAGTTACAAACTGCTTCTGGATGCAACATCAACACAAGAACAGGTTGCTGGTGGTCAGCATATTTATTTTTATTGCCACTGGTAAGTATTCCATTATGGCTGATAGCCTACTGGTAGGAGAGCCAGCCAACAGAAGGTGTTTGGTTTTATACCCAGATCTAACTAGGCATACCTGGATTTGCCCTTGAGCAAGGCACCTAAGCTCCAAGTGCCCCTGGCAGCACCACTGTGTTGCTCCCAGATTGGGCATAGTAGGGCAGCAAAATGACAAATTTCCCTTGCAGGACCAATAACTTGTATAAAGTAACGTTAAACACTAGAGCTGGCATGTGAGTGACATAGTAATTGTACAGCAAGCCAGTTTCTTTAAATGGCAGGTAGCTACATATTTAGGCGTAATGACTATGTTTGCACTGCTAGCCTGTAATGATCACTGCAAGTTTGTTAGCTTGCAACAAAAGGTGTCAGCAAAAAAAACAAAACCCGTTTTTAAAACCTTATGTTCTCATCTGTTATTTTTTTCCAAAATAAAGTTATTTTAGGAATCTGGTGATATTCATGTTGTGCAACCAGACGTTTGAGAAATATGGAGGCCACAGCACAACAATCATATGACTGAACACCAGAGCGATTCTTAGAGTTATTTTTCACTTCATATTCAAAGACGAGAAATGAACTCAACGGGGAACCAGCAAAACGGCGAGATGGCATGAGAGATGGCATGACATGCACTCGTAAATGCGAATAAGGTCAGTATTAGCTAACCTTTAAAGTGAACTCTTCACAAAATAACAGCTCTAAAATTAGTGGGCAACACATCAACATGCCCTTCTGGTATACATTTCAGTGCACTTATTGCTCCTGTATTAGTGCCCTGTGGATTTATCCTCACCAGTAAGGCTGATGAACTTGTTAGTTTCTGTAAGTTTAAGAGCTAGCAAACACAGAGGAAAACTTCCAGCTGCTGACAGACTGAGGCTCAAACAAGCAGTCTACTCAGCACTGCCCTCTGAACTGGTTATTATAGTTGTTGAAAGTTTTTGTTGTCTAATGACATGTCTTACATTACTCTGCTTTATTACTTATCCTTATATGTATTTGTCCCAATTCAAATGATGAAAAAGATCATTCACATTCTATTTGTTGCACCATATGATAAAAATGACTGTGGAAAACCATCGCCAATAGTCCTACGCAATGATGCCTGTAGCTCCTCATCGTTCCACAAATGTTAAAATGATGGTTTGCTTAACCAGCCAGTTATGAACAGTACTGGAACCATTCTCAAGTATCATTCAGTTCTGTCAATACTAGTTTTAATGTAGGTAATCATTAAACTTGAGTCTTTAGTACTGAACCTTTGGCCAGTGGAAAAAGCACACTCTACGTTCTCTGGTGCCAAAGGTTCAGGAAAAACACTTTAGCAGTTGTTTAGTGGTCAGTACACCTCATACATGTACTGCATCACATACATGTACTTCATTCTGACAAGAGTTCTAGAGACTGTAGGCAGATAACTTTTGACATATCACCAACATTCTCAGCTTGATGTCCATAGTAAGTTACTTGCCCACTGGTTAGGCAAGCAGATACACTACCAGCCCAGTGTTTCCCACCTCCAGTCCTACACCCTATCTGCTGCTAATGTATAGTAGTCTGGCCTCCAATTAGTGCACCTTACCTTCTATAATGTTTACATTCATCTTCTTTTTTTTTGTTTAACTTCACTTTAACGTTCACCATTAATTTGTGGCTATAAACCAACTTATTACCTGTTTTATTAAATTATCCAACTCATTACCCATGTTCATTATTCACTAGATGTAATGTTTTTAAGTGACCGGTACATTTACCGTTGGGAGTACTTCTACAAGAGAATGTGGTAAAATGTGGATAAGTGGACCCAACACCTATATCTGGGCATAAACAATTTTTCTCATGTGAACCAAAGTTTAGTTTTCATTCTCAATGCATGTAAGATATATATGGAGAATGCATTATTGTATCTCAGCTTACATCAAATTTGTTGAGAAACTGGCAGTGTGTAAAACATGTGAGTGAACTTGCCATCATTTGATTAAGCTGTAAATTCCATGAATAAAAAAAACTCTTAGGGTCTCCGTGAACTGAAGGTCCTCAACAGAAGATGAGTCCTGAAGGAAACCTGTTCATCTACAAAGAATGGTTGTACCAGAGAAATATTCAACATTTTCAAATGGCTTGGTCAAAGTTCATACCTTAATCCAAAACAAATGTTGAGGCAGAACCTAAGGTGTGGTGTTCATGTGAGAAAGCCCACCAACATAACGGAGTTAAGGCAGCTCTTGAGTTAGGGGCCAAGATTCTTCCAAGTCAATGCACAAGTCTTAGACTGTGGTTTGGTTGTGGTTATTGCAGCTCAAAGGGGTCATGCCAGTTAAAAGCAGAGGTTCATATAGTTTTTCAACAAAGTTAGTCACTTAGCTACTTAATTCAATATATTAATTTCTAAACTAAATATTTTATACAAAAATATTATTTGAACATGAAAGATTTTTCAGTTATGATTAGTCTCACATTAAAAGCACTGTAATTTATCTTAAGTATTATCATATATGTTTATAAACTGGCAGTGTGTAAAACTTATGTGTGAATCAGGACAGTGTAGCTCTTATTAAACTAAGCACTTTTCCCAAAATGGTGAATATGGGGCCAAAGGTGGCAGAGCCTTGGGGGACACGTTTAACTGGTTTATGTTTACAGGATGTTAAATCAAATATTTGTTATTTAAATAACCATCGCATCTCAACAGTGACTGACATTATATGAATGTGTAGAATGTGAAATAGTGTAGAGCTTTCTCTGTTTAGGGCCTCCAGGGTATAAAACCACAACATTTCCATTAACAAGCAAACTATAAACAATAGCATCAGATATATGCAGGACAGGAACACATTCTTGATCCTTTTCACAACAAGCTGGGGCCCACAGGGAGGGGAATGCAACAATACACAAAGAGCTCATTCTTGGTGTTTGTGTGTATGTCATCACACTGTAGTTTTGATTTAGTTACTGAAATAAGAGTGCATATTTTAAATAAGTGCAATAAAAAATTATATAGTAATAATGATTAAAGGTTAGTGATTGCAGTTTACCCGTTTTTACAGTATCCATAACAATATACATTTTCAGCTGTTTGCAAAGTCCTGCAGTTGCACTACACATATTCTAGTATACCTGAAATAAGCTGGATTTTGTAGGTAAACAAACCAGTTAAACTGATAATCCAGTTGTACACAATACTAAAATATAAGGAAAGCTGAGGCAGTGCTGTTCCTTTAATCTTAGCTTGAATTGTTTTTCACAGAGGAGGGTTCACAACCCCTCCCTTCGCTTTTACCTCTCCTTGCTTCTTAGAAACTCAAAGAGGCACAGCATTTTTAACAAAGCAAGTCAAAAATGTTCTAGCTAATCTGATCAACCTTGATGGGTAAATGTATTGATTAGTACTTAATTTACTAATAGCATGATTAACAAGTAAAGATACATAACATGTTGTTCAGAATATGTGAGTGTGTGGCTATTACATTATTTGTTTCTATGTGAGTTTATTAGAGGATGGCACAATAAAAATAGTACATGTAGCAAAGCTTTAAAAAACAATGCCACATAGTAATTTACCCAAATGGTTCACATCCCAGTAGTGGGCATCCAATGAAAATGACTCCAACACAGGATCTTCAAATATACAGATTTGACTAATATCAGTATTCACAAGACTAGAACAAGAATAGCATCTAGTGAATGATAGCACAGAGAATGCCACAGCTTTGAACAACCACCTGAATGAGAAGGGTAGACTAACAAACTAAAGATATGTTGACAGATGAGTTCCAATGTATGGCTTAGAGATGAGAGATGGTTTTGAATTGCAGCATAAGAACATCATTCTTAGAGATGGTTCCTTGACAGAAGATGGGTCCTGTAGAAATAAAATGAGTAACTGTAGAACTAAAGTTTGCACTTATATGGTAGGAAGAGTTTATAACATGGACAGCGAGTGTAGATACGGGGAGCTGTACCTAATGCAGCAGCCATTCGGTGTACAGTCAGCGGTTGGTATACAGAACTGATTTTGTTATTACGGTTTTGGCAGCCACTTATTTAGATATATAAGATATATATTTAACTAAATATATTATACAGAGAATATAAGGGTATAATACGGGAATATTGCCGAGGGGTTAAAAACAAACAAACAGACAAACAAACAAACCAACCAACATTCACGTTGCGAGACTGAGCGGACGTGGTGACGCACACTTTTCCATGTGTACGTGCTCGTTCTCGTGCGCGTCAGGATCAAATAGAGGACAACGGAGCGGAGCGTTCAGTGACAGCCCAGGCTTCTCTGTCGGCACTACTCGTAAACAGATATAGATTAACACGGTGTTTCATCCGATATAAAAAACAACGAGTAGAGGGGGACCAACATGCGGTTGCTGTGGGTGTTTGGTGCCATTTTATTTTGTTTTCACCAAGCCTTGACGAAGACAGGTAAGACCGACGACTTTCCGCATTTGTCGTCGACCAGCTGAATGCTAGCTCGTTTTGCTAGCCGCGTCGGCATGAAAGTATACACTTTGTTTAGATTTTGATGACATCATTGTAAGTTACTCTTCATTGTTTTGATAGTTTTAGTTGTGTCATTCGAAGAGCTAAAAATCGTGTTTGTGGTGTAGTATATCTGAATACTTGTGACTTGCCGTCAAAGTCGTTAGCTAGCTAGGATGCTAACGTTAGCAGCGGCTCCTAGGCCGCTTGTGTTGTACAAAGTAAATACAGCATGATTTAACCACAGAGGGGCTTGAATCTTTCCTGTTTCAGAAAACCGTCTACGGTAATTGTATTTTCGACTTCACCTCGAAGAACTAGGTACAGCAACTGACGAAAGAAATGTTAATGTAAACTCGGCACACTCCCTAGCCAACGTGCTAACAAGCTAGTAATGTAGCTAGGCATTTTAGCTGCGAAAGTTGTCGGTGCTTTAACGTTAACGTAGTTGTAAACCACCAAGCCGAGTGATTCTGACCGTTGTGCAAATAAAACAGCATTTTGTTGTTCTAATTAAATTTGGGTGAGTGGTACTGATTAGTTGGTGAGCTATTTTGTGCCTGTCCACTGAACTATTGACTGCTTTTGCTTTTAGTCTTGTTGCTGCACAGTCCGTGTAGCTCGTCGTTATTTTTCACTGCTGAAAATATCGACCGTTTAACGTTAGCGTAAAGGGACCATAATTTATGACATGTTGGTCACTACTGGAAACCCGACGTTACCTCTAAAATGTATCTGCATTTTTGTTCCATATTTCAGAAAAGCCACCCCCGTGTAACGCTATTTCAAAACGCGAGCATTAATTTCCGGAAGGGAAATGTTCCGGATTATTAACCTCAAGTATTTAGTCGGAGAAGAAAATGGTCAGTTACTAACAACAAAACTAGGAAGTCGAACATGCCATCCAAACCAGTGTTCTCCAGTGTAAGAACGTAAACAGCTCTAATGGGATCGTGTACATAAGACTGAGTGTGACAAAACTGCTGGATGGCTACTCCACTCGTTAGCGTTTCTTGTTAATCATCATGTGTTGATGAATTACAAGTTTAGTGTGTCAAAGAGGCCTTTTGCTGTTATGCAGCCTGGAAAACCGGCGCAGACCAGTTTGCTCTGCCCATGGGCCTCATCATGATGTGCAACCATGGAACCTCTGTTTTGCTGTGATTTGAATTGATCGCGGATGTGATCACACCAGGCCACCGCCTGTTTTTCTAAACACATTTTTTGTTCCAGTTAATTATTGGCTGATTAAATTTGTGTGAAATCAAGTTAATTTGGCTTTAGTAAAACACAGTCCAGAGTGAATAGTACAATAATCCAGCCTTTTGTTGGCAAATGTCCTTATCTCTTTTAGTCTTTAGGATTTAAGATAAGCTCATTATAATGTTCCAGCAGTGTTGATGGCCGACGTGCAGAAACGCTTGCAAACTAGCTTAACTTGGTGAAGTTTGGAGAAACCCTGATTAGTCCAACAGCTACTTGGCCTTTTTAATGATCTGTCACTTCTGCTATTTATCCTTTGTTCTTTATTGTTTATTTTTGATTCCATCTATCCATAGGGCCACAAGAGTGTGTGTGTTATTTTTTTTTATTTTAATTTTTTTGTAAAAATATATACGGAAACCCCCTGCCCAATACGAAATTTGCTCACACAAGCATATGAAAACGGCAACCCCTAATTTGAATTTGAGTTGAAGTATGAACATTGCAATAATGCAAATTAGTACATTTAAACTGTTCATCTGAGAATCTATTCAAATTTTATATATATATATATATATAAGGGTAATATTGTAATTGAAAGTAACATGGGCAGTTGAATAAAATGGAATCCCATGTCTGTACTGTAATTTATTTTACCTTTCCGAGTAGCAGCTGAATGAATGTCAGTCCCTGTTAATCTACCACTAATCAGCTTCAGGCTCAGTTAGAAATAGTACTGAACCCAGCAGGGAGGCTACGTGCTATTCTCCATAGCTGAGCCTTTACTTAAGCCCAGACCGTGTAAACACTGGAGTTAAAGTATGCATAGCTGTTTTGGTGTACACAGCAGTTTGCTTTGACATCCATTTCAGAACTTTCTTGTTTTGTGCAGCAGGAAAAGGTTGATTTTCTTTTTGTTCACATTATTCTCCAGATCACATGTTGGAAAATGGCTCAGAAAAATCAACTGCAGTAGCCCCATAGCTGAGTGAGTCGGTCGACAGCAGCTCTACATTAGAATTAAAATTAGACTTTCCCTGGAGCTGTCTGTCTTCAGCTCGGCACAGCTTAGAAAATTAGGTTAGCAAGAGCAGACAGGTATTTGTCCTCGGTTAAATAGGCTTTGCATTTTTTTACTGGGTTGACGGCTGCCTGTTGAGTGCCATTTTGCTTTCGAAGTAAGGATATGCTTGAATGAACGTTTCTCATCCATATTCAGTTTACTCATTCTGATTGGGTTAGATGGAGAAGAAAATGCTTTAATTCACAACTCTGCCGTCATGGCTCATTTGTGAACTGCAGTGTCAGTTAGAATGCTTATGTTTTTCATTGTTTTTTTTTTACTTGTCATCATGTATGGTGTTGATTATGAATTTTTTAAGAATCTTTCAATAGACCTTGATCTGGCTTTTGGTAGGGTCAGCCCCAACCCCAGATTTGTTTGTGGGTTTTCAATAGATCTGTGATGCGACCTAGAGAAAGTGTTTGTACATTTTTGTTTTTATTTATTTTCTACATGGGGAGAAGGCTTTGTCTTGTTTGGCTCTACTGAGTAAATAAGTAAACAGGCTGTTCAGACTTTGACCCCACTGTATGGAGTTTGCATGCCTGTTGGGGTCTCTTGATCATTTAGTATGAGGTCAGGATAACCATAACCTTTTAAATGTGCATTATGATAGCTGCATTATATTATTGTTTACCATTGACCCATGCGTAAGGAGCTGTGGAGACAGATGTTACTTTTGCAACTTGATGAGGAAGCGTGTTTGTTTAGTCAGAGCTAAAATTGGTAAAGTTCTGAATGTGACCTTTTAATGACACCTGTACCCACTAAAAGAGCAAATGATCATGGCAGTCTCTTGCATTGGCTAGTACACTAGTTAGACTTGATCTGTAAAGCATGGTTGGGGGCAGGGTATGGGGCATGCTCAACGGCTATTAATGTTAAAGGTGGGTTCATTTATTTATTTTTTATTTTTGGTGAATCGGGTGTGTATATATGCTCCCAGCCAGACATATCTATAGTGTTCCGAGAGAGCTTCTGGAATTCCATAAGGTCTTCGTCATGGGGGTTTAGTTTGACCCGAACTGTGGTGTGTAGAAGGAATGTTATTCTCTGAACTGACTGCAGAAGTTGTCCTTCAAAATTGCTTTTGTTTCTTTATGCCAGGTTCAAACTTCGTAGCTGATGTCAGTATTCTTTTATATTTTTTACATTTATTATATTTGCAATAGTCATTACTACTTTGCTTCTGTTCCCCCACCCTTCATTCATCCTTTCAGTTTAATTTGAGTTTTCATTGCATTCAGCATTTAAGCAATTTTCTTTCAGGATTTTTCGGCACGCCTCAACAGCTGTCATTACTGTTTCTGCTTTTCTTTAATTTTGTATTTTGGGCATCATTTAGTGTGTACACTGATGCAAGCCGAAGATTGGTCTTGCATTAATGATGCCCAAAATAAAGCTGTTTTGAAATTACGCCTTGCTTTTTCATCCATTCTAACAATCTCATTTCTGTTTCCTTTGTCTTCTTTCTTCCTTTTTCTTTCTTCTTTGTCGTTGCCATCACTCATTATCATCTCAATAAACTGCCTGCATCCAATTAAAATTGAACCACTGGTCAACCAATGTCCGTTGTGGACATGTTTACAGCCAGCTTCATAAAATCCCCCATGTCTCAGATGAAATTTATAGAGGACAGTGCAGAGCTGCACTGTGAGGTTATAGGGACTCCAATTCCTGAAGTCCAGTGGTGGTTTATAGAAGGCGAGGAGCCAGAAGAGACTGTCTC
Source organism: Prochilodus magdalenae (assembly GCA_024036415.1). NCBI lineage: Eukaryota > Metazoa > Chordata > Actinopteri > Characiformes > Prochilodontidae > Prochilodus > Prochilodus magdalenae. Next base: position 102,396 of record JAMWET010002742.1, on the reverse strand, counting down.
TCAGCTCTTTGATGGAGCTCGGGATGACCACGTCCACATCAACACTACCTACATTCACCATGCCGCCAGCATCCTTGCCCTCTTCAATCTCACATTCAACGACACAGGCGTGTATGAGTGCCGTGCCTCCAATGATCCTGACCGAAATGACCTGAGGACAACGCCCAAAGTCAAGTGGATCCGCTCGCAAGCAAATGTTATTGTTTTCGAAAGTGAGTTGCGAAGTGCAAGGGAGTGGCCAGCAGTGCCCACCATTAGATGATGGAAAGCCCCATAGATTCAGATTCTCTTCCTTGCCACGCTCCTCCCGTTTCTCCCTTCTACCACTGACTGGTCATCCTAATTCACCAGTATTACCACAAACCCGCTCCTTTGTGTGTCCCTCATACTGATGCCTTTGAGTCTGATGCCTTTTTTGAGCATGGTGATGCCTGGGAGTCTTAAGTCCTTGGAATGAATATTTATTAGACAAATTCAGTCTGCTAAATGCTAATATTGCTCAGAACATGTGGAATTTATTTTGGTCTATCTGTATTTTTTTTAACTACACTAAGTGATCTGTGGTTCTGAAAAAGGGGTCAGATTATGTCTTATTAGATGGGCTTTCCCCGAGTAAATGCTTCTTTTGCACAAGAATGTAGGAAAGCTCTTTGTAGATTAATTGCTTCACCCTTCGTGTCAAGTTGCACTGTTTTGGAACAATGGTTCTGTAAAGAACACAGCAAATGCACTGGTACTACACTAAGTGGTGTTTTGCCTCATAACCCAGCATTACCTGGGTGCTACAAAGATCGTTTAAAAAATCCCTAGTGTGTTTTTAAGCTTTGTCAGAAATCCAGCATAGTTCCTGGTTAACTAAAGCTCCCCCACCACAACTTTGCCTGTGTTCATTACAAGTTACTGTCCTTTTTGTTTCCCTTTAGCTTTTAGTTCCAGTATAACTTTCCTTCTTGACCTTTTAACAGTCTTTTCTGTAAACGGAACTGTCCTCTGGTGCTCTTATCTAGTGAACACCTTGGACAGCTCTGGGTCTCTGTGATTATCATGTTGTTGTCCCAGGAGAAACCAGCTGATTTCAGAGTGTCGGACTTGTTTTGCATACAGAAGTTATAACTACTATCAGCGTAACAAATTTTCTCAGTGCTTTTTGTTTTTGCGAATTGGGGAAACTGGAGATGTAATTAATAGTGGTATAATTTTAATATAAGAACTGAAACTCTTTGATATAGTTGAATTATTATATTGATTTGGTATGGATCTGAACTGTGTGTTTATTGTACCTCTGCAGAGGCTGTGATTTTGTTTGAGCCAAATGAGGTCATCAACAAGACTGCTGCTTTGCTCAGCTGCAATTTCACCAACCCAGTGTCTATCAAGAGCACCCACTGGACCAAAGATGGCAAGATAATTGAAGAAAGCAAGAGTGATTCCGGAAGTCAATATATTGAGTACCAGTATGTTTCCAATATACCTTCTAAACTGTTCTTTCTGTCCAGCCTTGGTCCACCACAATACAGTCTAGGTTGAGTGATTGATTATAATAAATTTAAGCTGAAAAGGGCAGAACTGAAAAATTGTCAGTAACGATAAGTGAAGAAGTGTTAATCTGTTCTAGATGTCACACTGTAAACCCAGCTGTTTTGAGTTCTGTTGTGGAAGGGTAAGTACTAACATGCAGCTTTGCGTGCAGCCTAGGTTCTGAGAATGCCGTGGCAGGAATGAGCAGCACTCTGCCCTTTCAGACCTTAATTTCCCATTAGAGCATAGAGTAGAGTGCATACTGTGGTGCAGAAGAAGCCTTTCTTTGTAACTGTGTTGGCGTTTTGCCAAATGGAAGATTTATGTAAAATTGATTGCCCCCTCTCTTTGTTACACCCTAATCAAGCTGAGTGTGTGACACATGCAGTGTGAAGTGCAAGTTATTTGGTTTCTGAATGTTGTCTAATTTTAATCTCGCTGTATTCCTTTCTGCCGGGCAGGATTTCTAAGATTGATTATCACACTGCAGGAAAATATTCATGTGTCTTCTTGTCTGATCTCGAAAGTGAGGGAGAGCAGGAGGACATCTTTGTCAAAGGTAAGTCCATTTTTTAATTTTTTTTTATTTTTTTATTTTTTTTAAATGTGATGTATGTAATGATCAAAGAGATTTAAAGTACTTTGTTTCATTCTCCTCCCCAGTTCCTCCCCATGTTGTGCCCTACAAGCACTCTGAGAACAGTAACGAGAAGGATAAAGCTGTGCTGGTGTGTGTGGCCCATGGCTACCCTTTAATAAGTGACTGGAAGTGGTATAAGGTCAGCGAAGATTCTGAGGACAAGAAGGTATGAATCAGATATGACCTGTTTACATTTTTATCTTGCATGAAATGTACTGGAGGTGTATGTAAATTTTCCAGATCCCAAGTGCTCTTGTGTAGGGTACCCCCCCTCCTTTCTGTTATCTATCATTTTTCAGTAGCTATCCAAACATAGCTATCAGCTTGTGGTCACCAACCCTGCTATTAGTGATCTGCCTTCTTGCAGACTGTAGCTCCAGGCATAATTAATTCCAGTGAGAAAAAATTGTACTCTGGACATCAATGAGTCGAATCGTCAGATGGAGACCCTTCAAGACGACTGACAACAGTGCCATTTTTCACCAACCTCTGCTAACAAGTGAAGTGCCTTACTTTGCAGACTGTATGCTCCAGAACATGAAGATTTAAAAAGGACCATTAATAATTATTTAAAGGGAAATAATAAATAAATATTCAAGTTCTAGCTGGGCTATGACGATGGCTTGCTAAAAAATTAAATCCACATGACAACGTGCACTGGCGGTTCACCGTTGAAGAAAGCTAAAGCTGTGAAGCTGAGAAACACGGGGGGGGACAATGTTTTAGAGAAAGTCTAGAGGAGCTTTTGAAGAAGAGAATCCGAACAAATTAAACCAAATTCAGCTCTTCATTTAGTCAGACATCGAACAATGCTTCAAACGAGTGAGCTTACTTTCGTTTTAGACATAATGACTGTTTCTGGTGAAGGAAAAACGGACCGAAGCGGGTAATACAATAATGAAACTGGACTACCATACTTCTTTTCATCTAAAAATAATTTAAATATGGACTAATTTGGTTTTATTTAGCAGTTCATTATTTATAAGAGATGAAAGGCGAAGGGTCCTCCTACTGAAGAAGCTATTAGAAAGACTATAATAAAGCGCTATAATAGATTTAGCAAAACTAACGTGCTGAATGCTATATTCTGCTGAAAAAACAGGCTGTACCCAATTTCGTTCATCATACGACGCGCCTCTTTTAGTTAAAAAATGTTTCTGTGACTCTGCTGACTTCGTAAATGAGGATGCTGTATTTGAACTCTAATTAGATTCATCAGCGTGCTTAATTGTTATAAATTCATCTACCTGCATGTGCAAAAAACTTTATTATTGTTTATTTTAAAGTTGTGGCATTATTTTTTTCTTCATTATCTGTTTACGGAAGTGCGTTCAAATTTTCTTTTTAAATCTATGTTTTGGCATCAACTGATGTGTACAGGAGGGTAAATAAATAATTAAAAAAATAATAATAATAATAATCTGGCATGTGGCCAGAATTCCCATATTGACGCACGTTTAACCTTAAGTGACACTTGGGTATCTCTCCTTTCCCACAGCCCATCAATAGCTCTGAGAAGTATACGATTAAAAGCACTGAGAACAATTCAACGCTGTCCATTGATGACCTTGACATCAATGAGGACATGGGCAACTATGAGTGCTTTGGGGAGAACGAGCTGGGCATTAAATCAGCCAAGATCCACTTGCGTGTGCGTAGCCGCTTGGCTGCCCTCTGGCCCTTCCTTGGGATTGTTGCTGAGGTCATCATCCTTGTCACCATCATCTTCATCTACGAGAAGAGGAGAAAGCCTGATGAGATTAATGACGGTAAGTACTGAGGCCAGTTAGTTTGATGGAGCTTTGTGGTCACGAAATGTACCAATTGGTGACTGTACATGTTTTCAGTGATCAGTTGTACGTGTGGAATTTTTTTATTTTTTTTGTTTCAGTTCATTTTCAGAGATGTTGGATCTTTTCATCATGTGTTCTGTATTTTTATGTTTATTTTTCTTTTGCAAAAGTATTGGCATTCTTGTTCTTAGTGCCGTAGCTGAGTCTGTTTTTTATTATTTACACTGTTTATTTCTCTGTTTGCTGCTGCTTTTACGTTGTGGTAAGTGCTCAAAACTGCATGTCAGGCTGAAGTGGTTTTACTCGGAGAAAGGCGCAGATTTTGAAAGTCCAGATGCGCTTCTTGCATAGACTAGTTGCTCCCAGACATGTTGGAAAAATAAACAGCTCTTTCACTGGTCATTCTGATGGATGGATTGAAAAGGAAACGGAAAAATTAAACTACATTTAAATTTCTGCCAGTCAAAAATAAAGCAAAAACTGCAGCAGTCATTTGTGATTCTAGTTACAGCCAGTGAAAGGGTTGATAAGTCTGACCTAACACAGACATTGGTTTTCATGTGCCAGGGTACATGGTGAAATAACCAGGGCAATACTTGAGGGTTTATAGGGCATTTAGTGGCATCATTTTTGCATGCTCTCTGCATCATGCTTTCATTGCATGAGTTACTTCAGCTCTGGTGAACTGCAGTCATCCTCATTGCTCTGGGACAGTATGCAAATAACACTAGTGTGGTCAAATGAAGGGGAATAGCCCAGTCATCATGCGGATTTTGTTTTGGTTGTTTTGTTTTTTGAGGTTGACTGATGCATGGGAGAATATGCACTGGGTTAAATAATCTTTATATTTTATAAGCCATCATGTTGCATGGTTAATCTAACTGCGTTATTTTGCATGAGCCATCATTTGTAGTGTTTAGGTAATGACAGTCATCTTGAGGAGTATAGGTCTTTAAAGTTTTATGGATATTTTTAAGAAGCTGTTAATATTATTCAGCAGTGGTTGTTTGAAGTTCACTTAACAGGAATTATTCACAAAGCTGTGTGGTGGGTGCTTTCATTCTGAATCTCTGAACGCTTGGAGCTAGACCTGTTAGCTAGACTTTTCTCCTAACCTCCCTAATTTTTTTTTATTTATAATTTTTTCTTTCTTTTCTCCTTGTGTGCCTGTTCACTGGCTCTAGATGATGACTCAGGATCTGCCCCACTGTAAGTCACTATGTTCCTTGTAGATTTATTAACTATTTCATTAACTAGTGGAATAATTAGTTCTTTAATGGTACTTGCTCCACAAGCATGTAAACAAAGAAGGAACTGATGTCATGTCTTTCAGGAAGAGCAATTCTGCTACAAACCACAAAGACAAGAATGTGCGACAAAGGAACTCTAACTAAGAGGAATGCAGGTGAGTTGATCAGAACAAAAAGCCACCCTGCACTTAAAAGATCAGTGGTATTTATTAATATTTTTATTTATTTGTTTTTTAATTGGGGCTGACAAAATTGAGGCATATTTAACATGGTAAATTGACAACTAATCAATTATCAATTCATTTTAGTTCACTCCACCATTTTGCTTTGTCATTGTTCAGCCTTTTGAACGATGTGCTGTACAGCTGTGTGTATATAAAATAACTCCCGCACGTGTACATGATGTGCAGTCATAGGCTGGAACTTCGCAGCCACCTTTGCTCACACTGGACGTCAGCAGTTAAAACTGAAAAATGTGTTCACTCTTGAAGTTTACTAGGGGTTTGTTTGTTTTTGTGATATATGCTTGATTGCGGGTTTTCGGAAGTATGAGTAAATGAGTGTGGTAAAATTCTTTGACCTGGTTTAGATTAAGTCACTACTTAACATGCTTCTCAATCCCATCTTTGGCAACACACTTAAATTTCAGGCAAATGTGTTTGATTGCTATTGATAGGCCTAATTTTTGTAATACAATAAATCACTGACTTTTCTTTTGTTTCCTCCTGTAGGTGTTCTGATGACTGCAAATAAAGATACAAGTTGCTGAGTAGCACATTTGGTGCACCCTGCAATCTTTATTTTTTATTTTTTCCTCTTTGAGTATAAATGTCTTGAGATTATGACTGGTCACCTTTTTTCCTTGTCCCAGTATTCCTCTGTGTTTTTAAAAATGGGTTTTAGGGTGGGAGGGGGGGAGAAATTGCATGATTGTATTCTTGCTGTAGAAGTGTGTTTTAGTGAAACCCTTTTAATGTGGGAATTAACAATTGGTGATTTCTTTTGTGTTGGCTTCCTCCACTGCCTCCCCTCCCTTATGTATAGCCTAGGTACCAAGCTGTTCTTCTAGAAGGAATCAAATCGTAACCCAGCCATGTTTGCCAGCTGCCCTGATCAGAGTTCTGATGGGATCTACAGATTTGTCATTCTAACATGCCCTCCAGGCATTTAAATTATGGTCATAAACAATTTGGTACCCAGCCTATTGTAATTTTGCATCTTTTCTCAAGCATTCAAACGCCTCTAATGTATTCACTGTTTGGCAGCATGGAATTTGCAGAAGTTGAGATGTTGTTGATGTCTGTAGCTGCAGCTAAGCAGTGATATAAATATTTTAAAGTTTTTTCTGAAGTAGTCAGAAGACTCCTGATGTCATTAGTTAACTTGGCAATCTTTTTCCTGTAAGCCTTAACATTACATCACTCTGTATGCTTAATTTTTAGTTATAGGACACTAAGTTAATTATTAACTCTTGGTTCAGTGCGCACACACAACTGTCTATTTTATGCAGCGTATTGCACTGTTAATCAAGGCAGCCTCGTGTTTGCTTACTGTTTGTGGCTGTCTTTTTGGATGCAGACCGGCTTAAGTCTTCTCCTAGGTTAACAGTTTAGTCGAAGACTAGACTTAAGCCAGACAGTTATCCCCTTTTAGACTGTTCTGTTGTAGGCTTCTAAAGATTGGCTAAGTAACAGAAAAAGAAAAAAAAACAACAACGAAAAAAAAACAACAAAAAAAAAAACACAGGCTAAGAGTAAAATCTGTTCATGTGGACCAAGTATGACGTGCGTGCCATTTGCCACTCGGATATGAAATCCAATTTACTTTTCCAGTACTACAACAGAGGACCTTCAAACTTTGAATTACTAAGTAAGGGTGGCATTTAGTGGAGGTTTCTGTCTTGCGTATTAATACTCCTGTAAACAGTTCAGACACTACTTTACACAGCATTGTTTAGTATTGTGACTGAATGTGTGCCATTTCTTTAATAGGAGGCATGTTGACTAAGAACTTGTTAGAGCTGTATAAATTATTTTGCCTTAGCAACGTAGAAAGTCTGAAACACTGTCAACTGTACGGACTTGCACAATCTAAATAAAGTTATTTGGTTTGATTTTATCTGGTTCATCTGTATGACATTCATGGCATGTAGTCAAATGACTACTTCAAGCATCTATGCACCTTTTCAGGAAACACATGGAGTCTTGAACCGGATCAATAAACAATGATTTTAGTGTCCTTTAAAGGCCTTCCCAGCCACTAAAGAGTTGGGAGACGAGAATGCGAGATGTACACCATGAATGTGTCATTGCTTCTAACGCCTTTGCTGTTCTTTCAGTAAACCCGAGTTGTACCCAGTATTCCTAAGAAAGTGGCCATTGAGTGTAGATTATAGCATGTTTGACATACAAGCTTGATTTAGATTCAGTCAACCTACATGTAATGTTGATAAAAGTAGGTCTAAAAAAAAAAACTATTTGGAGGGGGAATTTTTGTCAAACCACACACTTCATGAACCCCATGAGCCATGATTTTACATTACTGTAAAATGTTTTAGGCAAAACTATTGGAAAACATTCTCTTAGGCATCAGGCAGAGTTTTCATAACCATTTAATATAATGACTACATGCAAGGGAGTTTTCAGAAGCATTAAAGTCTTTAGACATATGGTTATCACCACCACTGTAAACAATTCTGATCTCTTAACTTTTTCTATAACGGAGCATTTGCCAACAGACTAATGTGATGCACTCAGATTTAAAAAAATAAAAATAAAAAAAAAAGTGCTTTTCTGGATTTTCCCTTTATCAGCATGCAAATAGAGTCTAAATGAGAAACAAGCCAATGAGCAGGAAAGACCAGCATGACTGACTCCAGACACATCCTTTTTGATCCTTTGGGAGATGCAATTTTGAATGAAGTTTGGATCATCTGCCACTGTCACTGTATTTTATTCTAAAAATGTAATTGTCCATACCCCACATAGTAGAGGCATATGTAAAAAACAATACTGGCTTTAGAGATGAGTTTGTACAGTCTCACATCTGATGTATCTGTGATGGGAGAAGCTTTATTAACATGCTGCAGTGGAAAACACTGAATAATCACATTTTTCTCTGAATTCTTCAAGCCGTGAACAGCATATTTTCATATCTATATTAAGCAGCATTATGGGAGACCTGGGATTTTTGCCCTTGGTGTGTAACCTACGTCTACACTTATGATACTGAAAATTATGTATATGTGCTGCGCATGCATAATCCAAAACAGGCTTCCCCTTCGAATCGAATAATGACAGAGCCCCCACCCTCATGGTCAGCTGTACACGTGCATTTATGGACTGAATTAGCTGAAAGCGTGAGTCTAATCTGTAGCTTCCTGGTCCAGTCAAGCTCCCTGGACCTACTACCCTTCATCTCCGCCCTTATAAACGGTTCCCTGTCATCAGGTCATGTTCCACAGGCATTCAAGACTGCCAGGGTGGGTTCCGTCCTGAAGATTATCCAAACTGTCATCCGTTCTGAATCTGCTCGACCTGTCTGCAGCCTTCGACACGGTGAACCACAAGATCCTCCTGTCAGTCCTCACCGATCTTGGAATCATTAGCACTGCATGGAAGTGTATGAGTCCTACCTGGAGGTTTGCCATTATCAGGTAACAAGGAATAGGTCCATGTCTGCTCCATGCAGGCTCTCCACCGGTGTCCCTCAAGGCTCAATATTGGGTCCTCTTCTCTTTTCTCTTTACACTCTTTCTATTGGCAAAGTAATAACTTCTCATGGCTTTTCTTATCACTGCTATGCTGATGATACTCAAGTTTTCCTTCCCATCATCCGACACACAGGTTTGCAACCGCATCTCAGCATGCCTGACTGACATTAGCTCATGGATGACAGCTCACCACGTTAAGATCAATCCCAGCAAGACTGTGCTGCTGTTCATCTCCAGGACCAAGGTCCTCACCATGATCTAGCCATCTCATTCGGGAACTCCTTGATCACCCCGACTGAGGATGTAAGAAGCCTTGGCGTGACTCTGGATGGCCAGTTATCGTTCTCAGCTCATATTGCGAACCTGACTTAGTCATGCAGATTCCTCCTCTACAACATCCGGAGGATACAACCCTTCCTCTCTCAGGAGGCCAGCCAGCTGCTGGTCCAGTCTCTGGTCATTTCAAGGCTAGACTACTGCAACTCGCTCCTGGCTGGTCTTCCTGGCTGGTCCATCAGGCCCTTGCAACTGGTCCAGAACGTAGCAGCTCGACTCATCTTCAATCTTCCAAAGTTCACCCACGTCACTCCACTTCTGCGCTCCCTTCACTGGCTTCCTGTTGCTGCCCACATCAGATTGATGCTCGCCTACAAAGCCAGCCCCTCCCTACCTTATGGCAGTGGTCAATAGTTGATACAACTTGGCTCGACCCACCATCCTTGAAGACTTATGGAATACAAGCGTCCAGACTCTTCTCTGTCCTGGCTCCTAGATGGTGGAATTAACTCCCACTGGCTGTCCGAAGAGTCTCTTGCTCTTGCGGTCGTCAAGCGCAGACTAAAGACCCATCTCTTTATAATGCACTTATATGAGTAGGCACTAGTAGATGTGTATGTTGTAACGGTTGATTACATGCACTTTACTATTGCACATGCGCGCTGAGCTGTAGATCTCTGCGCGGGACGAAGGAGCTGGTTGTAGCCTAGCCTCCCGTCCGATGCACCTGATTCGAAGTTACTCCGGACCGTAATGGTGAGATTTGCTACCCCGCGTGGAGTGTATCCTGGGCGTGTCTTTAGAGAGTCCCGGGACCAGGGCCTTTTCCCGGGTGTGGCTCCTGCACCACACGTTTTCACTCTTACAATGTGTATGTTGAAATACTTGAGTTCCACTTATATTCATAATGACCTTTCTACTCTATAGGTATGAGCGCTGGGCTGGGGTTGCCAGGTAGTGTACTTTTGCTTTATATATGTCTGTGTATTGATCTCTCTAGGTATCAGCACTGGCCCCTGTTCGGGCAGTGTCTGAGCTCATGGCAAGTCTAGACTATAACCTTCTTATACTAGCTGGAAATATTTTCCAACAGAACACTAACCACGGTTGTAAGTCACTCTGGATAAGAGCATCTGCTAAATGGCTTAAATGTAAGTGTGCCTTCGAGGGGAAGTCAGATTCTGCCGGGTGGTCGAAATATGGCACAACACTGGCAAAGACATCATTATCAGGAACTACACACATTCACTCACAAGCCAGAGTGAAATTACAGGATTTTATAACAGGAGGTCGCAAATTTTCATGACTTTAAAAAACTGCCCACACTTTCTTGTCGCGAGATGAATGTATTTATTTGGACGCTAGCCTGAAACAGGTCAGGGCACGTTATCCAGAACAGCAAAGCTGTACAAAACTCCAGATGCCACCGATACCAAATGTCCTCTTAAAGGCGCAACCTCCCGCCCCATAGCGAGGTAGGAGCCAATCATGTTGCAGATATTTTGGAGTGGCATCTGGGATGGCCAATCAGATTTCAGGGAGGAAATTTGCCAGCCTTGCCATGTCTTGGGAGCAGGCTGGGTTTGGAGATGAATGCTGAGGAGAGTGGGTGACCACATCTCTGTTGAAAGAACCAGCGTACAGACTAACTGCCTGCTCACCAGCGAAACCAACATATGTTGCTTGTCAGCAGGAAGATAAAGTAATATTCTGATCGCCAATAAAACCATTATATCGCTGCTGCTAAACAAACCTTCAAATAGAAACTAAATTGTCACAGATACGTTCAACCTTAACGGTTATAACCTCATTAGTGTAACGGTGTGGTTTCCAGGGTCCCTACCAGGATCCACTGAAGCTCTCCTGACTGCAGTTCTGTGAGCCACAAGATGGTGCCATTAACCTGTCCAAGATGCCTAGGCGGAGCTGTGTGACGCCGTATAGCGCTGAAGACCAAGAGACCACGGGAATAGCAAGACACCCAGAACCCAGAGTTCATGATGAATAAAGAATGGTATTTTACGTCAAATAAATAAATAAATGCAAATGCTGTCTGTCATCTGAGCTGTTTTTATCAGTTCTACCTTCAAAAGATTTATTATTGGTAAAATAAATATAATAATAATAATAATAATCATCATAACATGCGTAATGTCTAACAACAATAGTAACATGTAGAATAGTATATCTCTTTTGCTACAAGTTGTTTTTAAAATAAAAGTTTAAAGGCGAGGCGGCAACAGCTGCAGCTGCCATGACAACGCGACAGCTGTCCGGCGGGAGTGGTGACATTGCAGAGAACAGCAAGAGGTGAATTTTTTCTCCCACCCATATTCGACAAGCCCAGCCCCCTGTATTGACATTGGTTGGTTCTTCATACTCACAAGCAGTCCTCCGTTCTAGAACTCCACTAGCCAATACCGGTGTAATTTCCGATCAGAGGGCGGAGCCAAGCGTTTTAGGACACTGCTTGTGCCTACGAGCTATTAGCCAATCATAGCGCAGATAGGGCGTGGTCTTAGCTGTACGGAAAAGTGAGTGTAAAATTGAGAAGGCGTGACTTGTCGGAATATGGGTGGGATAAAAGCACAACACACAACAACGTCAGGCGGTGTTGTGTGCGTGCGCGCTGTGTGTGTGTGTGTGTGTGTGTGTGTGTGTGTGTGTAGGTCCAGCGCGCGCGTGTGCGTGCGTGCGCCCGTCTCCCCTTGCGCGTGCGAAAACACACACACACACACAAATCAAAAGCGTTTTTTTACTCCGTTATGGACGAAGGGGAGGATGGCGAGGAAGACCACGGACTCCAGGGGATGAAGAATTTGACGCCAGGAGGGGGAGCAGCGGCGGCGGCGACGGCAAGCAAGACCCCCAGCAGTGGCGAGCACGAGCACGGTAAAGGCGAGCATCGCACGGCATCGGACGCGCCCGGCTCCTGTGGCCCCTCGTCCGGCAAGGCTGGCCGGGACGCATGCGAGGACGAGGGCGGAATGCGGCGCGTGCTGAACGGCGACTGCCGGAGAGACGCCTCCTCCTCCGCCGCCACCTCCTCCAAGCGCGAGAAGCAACAGCAGCAACACCAGACGCCTGACCACGACCTCCACCTCTTCCAAGACATGGATGGCGCCGCTGAGCCCGCGCCTGCCACCACGACCACAACAAGCGTCCCAGACAAGAAGGACCCTCGCGTGTCCTTCTCCAACGCGCCTAGCCGGAAGGCGTCCGTCCCCGCCAAAGTGCCCGACGACGGGCAGATCGCCGCCGAGGATGGAGAGGCGCGCGACGGTCAGACGTACATGCAGCGGCAGTTCAGCTCCATGCTGCAGCCCGGAGTCAACAAGTTCTCCCTGCGCATGTTTGGAAGCCAAAAGGCGGTGGAGAAAGAGCAAGAGCGCGTCAAGAGCGCGGGGAACTGGATCATCCACCCCTACAGCGACTTCAGGTAGGGAGCAACCTAAAAGGCAGACGAGGGCAGAGAGCAGGGGCAGCTCACACGAACACACAGAACTGATCTGAGAGTTGTTTAGGTTTGCGCAAAAGTTAAAAAGAACTGATTGTGCAGATGGTACATGGAGCTGATATGAGAGTCGTTGCGCTTTTGCGCAAAGGATATATTGACGGACAGGCGCTCCGTTCGGTTATCCAACTCTGTGCAACTTTTCAGTTTCTCCACTAAAATGGCAAAATGAAGCGTGGGACAGTTAAACACCCTGGCCAAGGCACTTCTTTAAGCGCATTTTGGAAGAGCCTATTAAAGGGGAACTCCAGCTATTTGTCAATATGTCAGCATAAGTAAAGAGTTAAGATGCTAGCAAAGTCTTTCAAAGAGGGTTGGCGTGAACGGCTCCGTTGTAGAGAAACTTACTATGGCAGAACTGTGATGGAGATGATAGTAACAGGACATCTGAAGAGTTTAATACAGTACATCTAAAAGCTCCCTCCTGATGTCCAAGTCATTTTATATAATAATTGTGTGATACAGTTTTAAACAGTTTATTTAAATGGATTCATGGCATACAAAGGGTGCTATATTGTGGTTTTCTATAGTAGCTAAAATAGCTGTACTTGCATCATAGACATTAGGTTGACTTCTGGTTCCCATCATCACCACTGTAAATACATCTCTGCCCAGTGTACAGTAAACCACTCTGAAAGACTTTGTGCGCATCGTAACCAATGAATTATATGGAACTTCTGGTTGGTGAACTTCCCCTTTTAGCAGTGACTGAAACTGATATAAGCAGGAGTTTATTTCTAATGGCCCAGAAGAAGAGGTCTGCAGGACTACCCGTTGATTTAGTGGCTGAATAGTTGTTGTAGTAGACCTTTGTTTTCCACCATTCATCAGTCGCCAGTCATGTTTGGCGATATTATCCACTTAGTGTCTCAGCAGTCGTTAGAGTACCATGCAACACATGCGCTCTCAAGATCTTTCTTTTGTAGAAAAGCTGAGCACTAGCCTGCGTATGAGCATGGATGAGAGCTCGTTCAGACGGTGTTTAAAAGACAGAAGAAGATGTTTACGCAGAGGATGGTTCAAGTTAGCCACTGCAGATTACATATTAAGCCTTTCCATGACGTCCCATCATTACATTAGACATACAGTCTCTGATTTTAAGTCAATCCGGACCTGGAGGCACCCTGCCCTGCACGTTTCAGTGGACTCCCTGCTGTAACGCCCCTCTGCAGCTCTGATAGGGCTTGCTAAGGAGCTGATGAGCTGGATCAGGTGTGTATAGGGAGTAGGGAAATCTCTAAAATGTGCAGGGCAGGGCTCCTCCAGGGGCAGAAACACCGTTCTAAGACAAGACACCGTGGTCTCTGGCTGTAGCCTACGAGTTTTTAGGGGGCTTCGTTTTGTTTAGAAGTGCATGCTGCTTTGGGTTTGGCTCCTCTGTGGCTGCGTCTCGCTCCTCGGCTGCCTGTTTGCTGAACGAGGAGACGCACCAGTGCTGCGCACACCCCTAAAATCCAGCACGGTGGGAGCAGCTTTACATCCTTAAACGACTCCTGTCGAGGGCCAGTGTGAGTCATTTCCACTGGAGTGTGTTTCCAAGCGAGCTTTTCTTAGACAGGGGCTCGAGCTGAACGCGTGCGACAGAAGGAGAGACTGGCAATTCTGCAAGCTCTCCAACGTGCGATAAGGAGCTGTCGATTAGACTTAGCATTGCTTGTGAAGGCTTTATTAACGCAGAGGAGCCGGTGCGGAAGTGTGCACACCGCTGTGGCAGGGAGGAGGCTGCACGTGTCGAGATATCACAACGTTTATATTAGGACTCTAGAAGTTTGGGCGATTTCAGCACCGCGGACAGCGCAGCCCTCATCGATAACCAGAAAGCTGCGACTGAACAGAAAAGCGCTCGACCTCTGGTTCACTGACCCCCCCATTCCCCTCACCTCAGCGTAGGTGTGCGTCCTTGTGGTGACCTTGCACAGGGCGAGGACACTCTACAGTAAATCTGCGTAATATAGGTGTCACCCCAGACACGCACCATCTCACCGCAGGCTCTGTGTGGCCTCGATGCCACAGCACTCATAGCTCTACGTGCGCGCGCGTCCTCAAGCCTCCGGTTATTTATGGGGTGTAACCCTGACGGTCTTACCGAATGCCAAGGGACGTGAGCAAAACCATCCCGCTCTCGTAAAGCCTCCGGTTCTACTGAGAGGACAGAAGTAGCCCGTTTGCCAAACATCAGAATATACTGTAGTTGTCTAATGCCTTTGTTTCGGGTGCATAAAAATACATACGTCCCTTCCATAATAATCAGCTAGTCCATGTTCCATGCCTAATAACATCAGGCTGTCATTTGAACTGTGAAGCATATAATGACATTAACGATGATCTTCACTGGCCTTTGCTACTGCTGGCCAGTATATTATATGTGGCCAGTATATTATATTATATATATATTATATTATAACAGTATAATACAGTATAAGCAGGTTAAATAGGCACAGCTGGCAAGGCAGTGACACAATGCACCTCAAATTCTGCAGTGTAAACTGTGTATATATATATACATGTATATACGTATTATTTTTATATATTTTATCACGTTTTTGACAGAATAATGAAAACTGTTAACAGACCTTACACTGAACTGAGGAACCGTTAAGGCCTTATAAGCCTTTGGATATAACAGAAGACAAGCCTAATGATTTCTGTGGGGAAATGAAAGCACAGTTTACAATGTACAGGTGGTACAGTGTTACTATCCATAGAAAAATATATATCTCCATTTCTTTTTACTTTTATGCATCATTTGAACACAGCAACTGCAGTTTACATTGAGCAAATGTTTCACGATGAATGAACCAATAGAACCAATGGCCCAAAATTGCTTGGAAATAAGTCTGGTTCCATTGACTTACATTAACCTTTTTTTTAAGATTTTGGCCCTCTCCTGTAAAGTTGCCATTTGGGAGATGCTTGGTTTTCTTTGGACAGCGATGGTTTATTATGCATTATATTTTATTGCATTATGTTTTAGGCTGGTATTATGGTTGTTGTTGTAATGCTCTTTACTGGTTGGAAACAAAACGCTTAACTCATTTACATGCCCAAGTGGGAAATGTTCCAAACAGAAGAGTTGTCTCTAGGCCTTCTGATTTGTGGGCCACAGTTGCCACTGTAGAACCACATAGAACCATCTACCGCATGTTCTTTAAATTAACGCAAAGCTTTCCTAAATGTTCATGGTTCAATGTTACCTTTTTATGTGTGTAGTTTATCGCAGGTCTTTTTCCTTGAGAAAACCAGCTTAGACTTTAGTCTGGGCACGATGCTGACAAGAGAATGGTGATGTGATTTCAGAGGTCTATTTCTGAGATCTAGAAATAGAAATATGTCTTCCTCTCTACCTCTCTCTTTCTCTCTCCATTATTATGTCTCCAGCCAGGTGTATTTTATTTTAACTTTTTGTGCATCTTTGTCTTTCCATGTGTGGCCTGTAGGTTCTACTGGGACTTCACAATGTTGATGTTCATGGTGGGAAATCTAATTATCATTCCAGTAGGCATCACCTTCTTCAAAGACGAGACCACCACGCCCTGGATTATCTTCAACGTGGTGTCGGACACTTTCTTCCTCATAGACCTGGTGCTCAACTTCCGCACAGGTATCGTCTTCGAGGACAACACAGAGATCATTCTGGACCCCAAAAAGATTAAGAAAAAGTACTTGCGGACTTGGTTTGTAGTAGACTTCATCTCATCCATCCCGGTGGATTATATTTTTCTCATCGTGGAGAAAGGGATCGACTCGGAGGTTTACAAGACAGCGAGGGCACTGCGTATTGTGCGCTTCACCAAAATCCTTAGTCTTTTAAGACTGCTTAGGCTTTCCAGACTTATCCGCTACATCCATCAATGGGAGGAGGTAAGAGCAGCTGCATTTTCACACCATATATTTACAGTTTAGCATCTGCCTGGCTTGCCCAAGAGGCCCTTGCATTTAACCATTTAAATGACACACGTCTACTGTGCTGTGCCAGATTTTAAAAGCAGTCCAGTCTGAAACACTGCCTATAACTTTGCTGAGAAAAGGTAGTGACAAACTGTAGTAGGTTAAATATACTGTATGTGTTGGATTTTGTGACAGCACAAAAACTGTGAATTCTCAATGGGCTGTTAATGCAGCTTAGTGTGCACTGGAGATGTTTTGAATCTGCTTATGTGCCACATCACACCCCTTTATTTGATAAAATGATCAAATTTAGGACAGGGTGTCATGATTTGGGTCCTGTAAGTCTAATTCTAGCTCTTTTAAATTTATTACTCACTATTCAGCAGACTGCTTGAAGTCCTTGCTGCACAGACGTATTAGTACAATCCAGTACTGGGCATATTGTTGCAGTAGGTTTGTTTGGATCCTGCAAAAAACCTCCAGCTCAGAAGAGATGGGAGTCTTAGAACTGTTATTAGAAATGGCATTCATACCTTACTCATGACCAAGAACGCTCTCTGTTCTGAGCAGACACGGACATTAGCTGCCAACCTTCCACTGCATAAGCTGTATAAGCAGTAGGAGTAATTCCTGTTAGTGAGTCTTCTCCCTGTGTTACAACAATGCCAATCCAGACTTGGAAAGCTGGATGATGGTGTTTCCTGGGTATGCCCAAGAAAGTTGCTAAACTGGCTGAACTGGTGTCGTGCTCATTAGTCATAATGTCATAATAAAACATGCACAGAGGTGAATAATGTGAGCTGCTGTGCCTATTAGTTTTTCTTTATTTCTTTGGAAATAAAAAGTGTGACATTTTAATTGTATCCTCTGTCAAGGAAAGCACAGTTTTCCTCATTTGTTAACGGAGCAGTGTGTTAGATTTAAGGGGACCTATTAGCAGAAATGGAATTTAGTATACAAAACTATGTACCTGTAACTACAAATCATTGTGTTTTCAGTAACTTAGAATGAGCTCTTCAAATCCACACAGGAGCGGGCCGTCTTCCAACATGTAGAGCCACTACAGTGCTCCAGAATGGACAAACCACACATGGGAAATGTATGGGATACACAATGCATGGGAGTCAGCATTGGAAAAAGACTGTGAAAACAGCTCCAGGTTAAAAGCCAAACAGAGTCCAAACTGGAAAACTAAACTGAATAGGATGAGATGTCAGATTAAACAAAGCAAGTTCAAATGTGGAAAAAACAAAGAGCAGACGCCGTGGAATGATGGACTGGCATGTGATTGGTTGTAGGTGTGGGCATTACATGATCAACCAAGGTGCGTCATTGACAGGAAGTGTGATTAAAAGACCTGTGTGGAAATGTGGCTTTTCATGATATGAGTGCTATAGACATGCCGTTCTTAGTGGATGCAGTGTTGGCTAATAGGCTGTTCTCCATGTACGGCTGGTCATTTTTAACGCTAGCCAGTCAGAGTGTTGGTTTTAGGCCATCCACTGACAGCAGCCTTCACACAGATTGACGGTGTGGTACAAAATGGCTGAATTGCCATAGCTTCTTTTTCTTTTCTCTGTACATCACTATTCTTCCTCACAATGCCATAGAATAGAAGGGCATGTCTTTTACCCGTGGCCTGCTGCGTGCCTTCACCTTTTGCCACCTTATAATGTTCCACAGAACAGTTTTAATGGGAAATTCTACTTATTGTAGCAGCTGTACTTTACATTACAAAAGAAAGCCCACAGTTAGTCTCAGATGAGCAACGAAGGTCATCTGCTAAAGCCTCTGGGTCTTTTTTTGACTGGCAGTCCAGGATTGTCCCTTTGAAAAGCAAAACCTTTGCACTGTCTCCAGTAATGCAACTCATTGAGTTCCAGAATAGTCACCAAAGCTGTATTATGCACTTGAAAATGTTATACGGATAAAGATAATAAAATAAAACTGAAAAATGATTATAGGATTACTGTGTTTAAACTTAGACTGTCAGCCTTGAGGGTCCTATTAGAAGCTGCAAAATAACGATTTCAAGCTCTGTGCCACTGCAGTAATAAAAACCGGCCTGCCAGTTTCGTACTGGAGCCTTTTGAAGTAGGGGGTGATTTAAACACTCTAATGTTAAAGCTTTCTTTGTTCATTTGTTCTGGAGACTTCACACATGTTTGATCAGTGATAGTATTTCCCATTGCTGTGTATTTGGACTTTGTATTCAGGTGAATGAGTAGGCTTTGAGGTTGATTAACATAGCTGGGAACGATTAGTTGACTGAAACAGTGAAAACATTAGTACAAAAACATCTTAATGTGCCACTGCTGGGAAAAGGGACTCTTGCCCTTTTGGAACGCCGACATGTTCAATTTAATACACTAAAAGCTGGCCTTTGACTTAATAGAATTACGAAGAAGAGCCAGTTCTGCTGATTCAGCTTTGAGTGCCCTTTTTAATACTTCTAACAATGACTCGGATAATAACGGAGTGGTGCTTTAATCCAGACATGACATATTGGATCAACCCTGTACCTTGTCCAGTGGTTTGGGCTTATATTGCCGGAACTGGACTTATTGCTGTCATGGTGCAGCTGTGGTTAGTTAATTATTGATTTTGCTTTAGATTTAGTAACAAATCAATATATGAAATAAAGGTATTTCTCCATACCATGTTATGCACAAGAAGATCGGTCACTGGTTAAAATATGAATGAGAAAACGTTGAGGAAAGTCTCGTCCTAAGAAAATGAGCAAAAAATCAGTTTGCTGGTTATATAGTGACCAGTGAAAGGGCAGATGATATTGTGACAGGGAAACCCCTTTGTTGCTGTGGACTTATCACATTTATTGTGTTGTTTGAGTCAGATTTGTCAGGTTTTCAGACTTTTCCTCTTTCAAGCATTTGGGTGTTCCCCCATTCAGAGAGCGTCTGGTCTTGTATGGCTTGAAATTACGATGGCATTGCAAAGATGGCTGAATTTTCTTATATGCCATTATAAAAACAATACAACAATACAAAAACAATACTGTACACCCATAATAGTTAATAATCATAATGAAAAAATCTCCTCTCCTGCTTACACACAAATGCAATATAGTTTCAATGTGTGGAATCTGAACATTCTATAAAAATGCTCCACGATCTCAACATTTTAACTGGCAACATCTGCCTTATAAATAATCGCAATTAATAACTGAGTAATCATTTTCTTTTAAGCTATCTGGCATTTCAGTTTCCAGCTGCAGCTCAAATAAACAAACATAAATCAAGATTGCTGCCCTCTGGAGGTGTTAAAGCAGAAGGTAAAACGCTTGTTGTTTTCATACAATATGCGACAATAAATATGGTTTGCCTTTTTTTATTTACATGTATGTGCAGCAAATATACCCAATTCACATTCAGTTTGCTGTAACATAAAGATTTGATTTAATTCGTGAATGGTAACGACTGTGGAACATAGGCTTAAGTCAGATGTCAATGTATCGCAATTGGGACAATGTAATCATCCAAAAATATGTTCAAGCAGCAAAAAATTGTTAAACATATTGAAAAAACTACCAATTAAGACCAGGACTGCTAAACCATGACAATTAGCATCTTATGAATGGCAAAGTTTCTGACTGCAGAGCATGTTTATTGTACTGCAGTCTGAATTCACAGCCCTTTTTTTAAGTGTGCAATGAAAATGCACTCAGACCGTGTGCTGGTGGAGCAAGAAAACTGCTTTATTAGAGCAATCTACCGCCATCCCCCCACCCACCTCCAAAATATTATCAATCGCTAATAGCTAGGAGGCGTGATCAGACCACGGCATGTGTAACACAATATCACAGTATAAGACAACTGGGATATGCACCATATATGATTGTGATCTGGCTGTTATGTAATAAATGTGACAGGCTTAATTACACCATTTGTTCTCCTGTAATTGTGGCTTTATGTTTTCTTAGATATGGTTACATTCTCAGTTATCAATTATTTTAATCCAGCTGCTTGGGTCAGCAATCAGCTGGACAGTGTTTGGCACTGAGCTATAATAAATATCCAGAGTGAGTGGAATTTCCAGGCTGTGCTATATGTGAAGCTTTCTATGCCTCATTAGCCTTGATAGCGGTTTGAAAGGTCATTCTGAGGGCTAGGATTGTTTGAAAGGAGCTGTCAGACCAGTGACCCTTTTCAGAGAGGGTTGTCATAGGGTTGGGAGAAACAAGACCACTACAGTGAAGCAACTACACAGCCCCCCATATAGCTGTTAATGGTAAGTGACAGGCTGTATGTATGCTGTAGGGGGAATGTCTTTATACAGCAGCAAAGAAGCGATTCTACAGAGAATCAGGCTTTCTTACTCAGTCTGCATGAGGAAATCCCCACCGCAGGCTAATTGTTAGTTAAAAATAAAAGCATTCTTTTAACCCTCCACCCTGCTGTTTCGTTTTAGTAAAGCGGCTGCAGAGTGAGCCAATGTACCATTACTGACACATATTTAGTCATCTTAAATATGTGATGCTGGCAAGCAGACCTTTACAAAGCCTAGCTTGAGCATAATGTTTGAGTTTTAAACGTGCTGAGTGCATTTAAGCAGCACTTCTCTGTTCTCTGATGCCTACATACACTCATCATTAAAAGGATAGCTGCACCCAGAAGGAAGTGTTGGATTGTAATGCTATTGGGAAGGAAGATAAAGGTTACCAGGAACAATCAATTATGAAAAGTTTAGACTGATATGGGCAACATTTATTGAACTACACATACAGAAGTCATCAGGTCTCCGTGTCTGCTAATGCAACATTCCAGACGACTCTGCATGGAGTTGTAGAGGTTCCTAATGGTGTCCTGGGATAATCCATCCCATGCAATTTGAATATTTTCAGACGGTTCCTGCAGATTTTGCAGTAGGGGTGGCGGTGGTGTGACGCATCACAACAAACCATACATCTTGGCAATGACCATGGTGCCTCCACCAAGAGTAAAGCAGGACTCATCACTGAAGATGACCTACTGCCATTCTGAGTCACTACCTGACAGTCTGGCATCACACCACTGAAGTCTTTGGTGATGCTGATGTGATGTTAAAAGCAGTCATTGTGACGGTCTGTGTGTGTGTAGTCCTGCATTGCGCAGCTGTTGGACTATGGTGTTGGCACTTGCTAGTAGCTAATGTTATCCAACCTAACCACTTGTTTTTCGAAAATTTAAAGGTATGAATTAGGAGAATTACATAACAGTCTAGGAATTTTGCTTTATCTTGTTTTATCACCCTCTTTTATAAATAAGGGGTATGTATTTGAAGGAGGGTTTCAGGTGTTTAAGGTGCAGAGTATGCCAGTAAACCTATTATAGGTTACCCAGTTACCTATTCTACAACACTGGTTTTGTTTTGTACTTCTTACAATGAGAGTTCCTAAATGGTTCTGGGTTTTGTTGTATGATTCCAGAAAAAAAGAAAACAAAACAACTTGTTATAGGACCTGTACAGGAGCTCTTGCTGATGACATGCTGTTTTCTGCTGTTTTGGGGATCCCTCAGTGGAACAGTGCATCAGAACATATTTATAGCAGAATTTGCACGTATTCCCGGGCGGTAAGCAAACTGATCATTAGTCATCATAGATGGGTGATATCAAGATGATATCAAGAAAGCTGCAGCTGTGTTTGTTTAATCTCGACACAGGCTCCTTTGTGTTTTCACTGCAGTTTGCAATCCTCCCCTTTAACATTCATTGCTCGGTAGCACTTCAACAGATGATCAGAACATTTCACACATATGGAGAACCAACAGTGTCCTAGTAAATCTGATAAACGATTACAGGGAAAAAATATTTTATTTGACTTTATTTATTTATTGACACCTGCAAGACCCTAGTGAGAAAGTTTCAAAGGTTTTCCACCCTTAAGCTTGCCATTTACAATGGTTCTTTCTTAATAACCCATGCACTGAAAGGTCCTCTAGGGAACTGGTGGCTCTTCTACAAACTGTTTTCTAAAACGTTCATTTTTCCATTTTCTTTTAAATATCTATTCTACCAAGTCATATTCAGCAGACAGTGACCTGGCCTTCCGTATAGAGCAAAGTCTTGACCTTGACTCCATCTGAGGCCTTTCTGGGCCAATGCTATGTAGGCCACTTTGGCTTTTCTCAGGTGTGACAAGGCTTTTTTCTGGTATGAAAGGGAAGTGTCTGGAAGTGTCTGCACCGCTCTGCAGACTGAAGCAAGGCGAGAGGTCCTGGCCCTGAGCCAGAACACTCAGAGATAGGAGCCTTCTCCACTTTGTAACCACAAACAAACTGCACACACATTGCTGTCTCCTAGGTACCATCTCCATCTCCAGGCTCCTTGCTAGCTTTCATTAGCTCTGCGCAGCATTACAAATTGGATCTAGATGCTGTGTCTCTGCCCTTAATGCTGATGTTCAAACTGTGTAGTAGAGTTTTATCTGACTGTTCTTGATGCTAAATCATAGAGGATATGACACATCAATATTCTGAACATGTCTTACTTATTTTAGAACCTTTAGCATAAGTAGCATACATTTCTTGCCATGCTACAATGCATGCATCTCATTTAAGTTACATTCTATCCAGACCTAATAATACACTCACATATGTATATATATGTCTCTCACATATGATAAATATCATATAAATGAAAATAAAGCATTTGGCTGTCTATGAATATCAGTTTAGACATGCTGGGTCTATATTTATAGATTTCTCCTTCACCACACTGACTTTGGTTCCTCTTGATTTATTGACAGATCTTCCATATGACCTATGACCTTGCGAGTGCTGTGATGAGAATCTTTAACCTGATCGGGATGATGTTGCTGCTGTGTCACTGGGATGGCTGTCTGCAGTTCCTGGTGCCGATGCTGCAGGACTTCCCGTCCGACTGCTGGGTGTCCCTTAACAAGATGGTGGTAAGATTAACCTCTAGCATGGTCCTACCATGAATTCAACATTATGACACTGCAACCTTATAAGGATTTCTCTGTGTGATTATCCAGGTGCATACAGTCCCGATTTTTTTTTTCATTTGTCAGTGTTTATCACTATTACATTTCGCAGTAGATTTTGATTTAGTCTCAGGCTTTTGACTAAAATGTAAATTAGTTTTAGTCACATTTTAGTCATCAGACTAACAATTATTGTTTTTCTGGATTTGCTGTCTCAGTGATTAGGGCTAGAGGCAAACAAAAAACACATTTAAATCAGAGACGTTATTGGTGAAGTATGTTACTGGGTGAAATATGAATGGAAAAGTTGTAGTACTGATCATGGTGTCTGCTTACAGAGAAAGTCCCGCCCTTCTAGAAAAAGTCAAAAAGGACCAAACACCATTTAACCCAAGTGGAGAAGGGTGTATAAGGTTGTGGAGACCTGTGTATCTGCAGTAGCCAAAACAACCAAAAAGTGTTTTAGTGGATTATTGAGGCAAACGCTAAAACGATTCATGATATTTCATTAGTGATCTCACGTTTTCGATAATAATTGGACCTTCAGTTAGAGTACTATGGTCTCTTTCCTTTTAAAAGAGTTTGGTCTTGCATGGCTCAACATAACTGCCCAGCCACCAAGCGGACAGACTTTTCTAAAAGGACTTTAATTAAACTACCAGTTCAAGTGGCCTCAGAGTCAGCTGATTCTTTATATAACAAAAAGTGATGACGATATTAAGATAACACCAGACCCATCTCATTAAGTACTATTAAGCACATGGGAATATAATATTTATATCAACTTCGTATTATCCTGTATCTACTTTTTTGTTTTCAACAGATGTTGATGGCTTAGCAGGACTTAGCTTTGTAATAAACATAATCAATGCTGCCTACGTTTACAGTATTTTAAAGCAGCAAGGCACTGAGTCATGTCTGAATCTAATGTTTGAATAAAATGCTGCCAGCTGATGTTCCTCCTTTCAGTCATTTTTCGAAGGCAGTATATTTTGCTGTCTTATATTTACCATAATACTCAGTTCAGCAGCAGTGTGGTTAAAAAATAGCAGCAAACAGGATCACTGACATAGTGAAGAACGCTGCCTTCTAAGTTATAGGTTATGGAACAGCACAGCCGGCAAGGCATTGGGACCCACCCCTTGCTTTTATGCTTTAATGTCTTGAATTGAATTGGTGTGATGCAGCCAAGACCTGGATCATTCCATTGTAATTGACAGCTATCTGTGATTAAATACAGTATAGCTAAGTTAAGCAATACTT
The DNA here is from genome assembly GCA_024036415.1 of Prochilodus magdalenae. NCBI lineage: Eukaryota > Metazoa > Chordata > Actinopteri > Characiformes > Prochilodontidae > Prochilodus > Prochilodus magdalenae. The sequence continues at coordinate 77,599 of JAMWET010002742.1, read as the reverse complement.
AGAGTGAATAGAGTGAATTCCCTTCTATAAATGACTAAACAAACAGCTACTCCAGCATTAGCAGGCCTGTTCGATTCTTATTCATTTAATAGCATTACTGGAAGTGTGGCACCTGTCATGAAATGCTGAGGCAGTCAGGGGTAAGTGGGGGAAATTACAGATATCCTTTATCCAGTATGAATCAGCCTGCCCAATCAATAATAACATTATTGGAGCTATTCTGGTAATACCCTGAAGCTACTGCAAATAATGTTAAAGTAACCTAATGTAAAGGCTAATTTAGTAAATAAAGGTTCATCCCAGAACTGTACTGTCACAGCAAGAACAATTTAGGAGCTTCTATTTTTGAGATTGTGTGGAGAGATGTTTCATAGAATAGCATTTATTAGTCACAGTCTACTTCTGTTCTTCCAGTCATCCCAGAAAATGAGAGCTATGAGACTCTCACTGTAGAGAAAGCTCACTAAAACATACCTCAAAGGTCTTGACGCCCTATGAGGAGCTGAGGAGAAGAAGAGTGTCTTGCAGGCTGTCCCCTGTGTATTGTGTAACTCAGTTCACAGCCACTGAATTTTGGAGCAGCTTCTGCCCACCTGCTGGTGTGCAAATGTCTAAGGCTGAATACCTTCGCCTTTTTTTTTCAATCAGATAAGACCAATACCATGACAATTGAATGACATGTTATGACATTATTACTGTAGTAAAACTGAATTAGAAAATCAAACTTTAGTTTTCGACTTGTTAATTCCAGAGCATCTTTTGGAACCAGCCTCTTATATAGTGTTTTTGTTTGCATTCTTATTTTAAAAAGTGCTTTTTAAATGACTGCTGGTTTGGGAGCATGTTTAATTGGCATACTCTTTAAAAAATATTTACCATAAATGCTTTCTCGAGTAATAGCATTGATGAACCATGCTTGGTTCTGTGAAGAAGCATGTTTGAGAGGGGGTTTGTGAGTATGAAGAATCTTTTAAAGAATTTTCAACTAATAAAAAGGTACTATACCTATTTAGGGTTACTTCTAGAGCCGTTACAGTACATTAGGAAAGCTAAATAGACCATTTTAACCTTAGTTCAAGTTCATGGTCACAATAAAGCACAACGCATAGCGACAATTCTTGTTTCCTTGTAATCTTTGATAGTACTGTAGTGATTTCTGTCCACCTCTAAATGCTGCCTGATGTTGCATCAGTTTATACTAAGCAATAATATCTTGGCATCATCCCATCATCCTGACTAGTCATCACCACCCAGCCAAAAACACCTGTCATCACCTCTGCTCCCAGCTGCACGTACACGTATGGGGGTGGAGAAGCTGCTTTCTTATCTTCAGTTTTCTCTGGACTGTTTGTGAAATAAACACATGTGAGTTATTTTAGCTTGTTTAGGCTGGAAACCCGTAGTCATGTTAACACAAGTAAGGTAGTTCAAATATATGGCAGTATTTGGACTGTTCTCTAGCTTTCTGCCATGCTGAGAGCCTGAGAGGCTGCGATGGGGGCAGCTGATGATAGACTGATTGTGCACATACAAACACACACACGGTCCGCCTCTTGGTCAAACATTTGCTAATTGCAGTCGTACATGGATTTATTTAACCTGACTCTTTCCGGTTCATGTTGACTTTAAAAGGTCACTCACGTATAGCATTCATAGAAATGTTCCTCTGAAAGGTTTTTAGGAAAACTAAAGTGGTTCTTTTTTGGCAGTATATAAAGGATGCATTTTCCTGATATTTTATTTTATAATAAAGATTAAGCCTAGGAACTTCACATTAAAAGTTCTAAAATGACTCTTCTCATACATATGTCTGATTCGTTGAAATACTCTTTTATTGAACTAGAAGAATGGTTCTTTAGGTAATCAGAAGTAGCTCTTCAGTGGAAGAGTGCTTTGCACCTTTATTGGTCACATCTTTTTGAGAACGAATTACAGGTGGACTACAGCTGACCAAATTTCAAACCAGGTTTAGGGGTGGGTTTAGTTTTTGGGTTGAAGTTAAAGTTAGATTTAGTTTTGGGGTTGAAGGTAAAACGTAGGGTTACTTAGGGATTTTGGGTTGAAGTTAGGATTAGAGCTTTTTGAGGTTGAGTTTAAAGTTGGGGTTAGTTTTTGGTTTTGAAATTAAAGTTAGGGTTAGTTGTGAGGTTGAAGTTAAAGTTAAGATTAATGTTTGTGTTAAAGTTAGGGTTAGGGTTAGTTTTTGGTTTGAAGTTTATCGTAGGGTTAGGTTTGGTGTGATGTTAATGTTAGAGTTAGTTTTGGGGTTAAAGTTAGGGTTAGGGTTGGTTTTTGTAGTTTGAGGTTTATCTTAGTTAGTTTTGGTGTGAAGTTAATGTTAGAGCTAGTTTTGGGGTTAAAGTTAGTGTTAGGGTTTTTTGTTGGGGGTTTATCTTAGGGTTAGTTTTGGTGTGATGTTCATGTTAGAGTTAGTTTTGGGTTAAAGTTAGTGTTAGGGTTGTTTTTTGTGGTTTATAGTTTATCTTAGTTAGTTAGTTTTAATGTGAAGTTAATGTTAGAGTTAGTTTTTGGGTTAAAATTAGGGTTAAGGTTGATTTTGGGTTTAAAGTTTAGATAATAAGCTATGAAAGTTCAGTGATTTAAAAGACATGTTGGACATTGTTGGTGTACTATAATACAGTTTTAAAGAGTACAGTAGGCTATAGGAAAAAGGTCGCAAATTACACCATACATTTTAAAAGGTAGATATTTGTTTGGATGCACATTTTACACTGTTCTTGCTGTGACCAAGTGCTACAGCCAAGTATGAAAATCACTTTCCACTCCATTCAGCTGATGTCATCAGTGTTTGACAGTGTTAATCTTGTGGCATGGTGGGGGGGAGAGATGCCATCACCTGCTCCTCTCACCTACTTCAGCTTGCCAGTACCAGACTCTTACTGCCCCCCTCCTCTCTCTGCCTGTATCCTCCATCTGCTATCCATCTCCTCCCAGCACTGCATAATGACACTGGCAAAAACTTAGAATGGACGAAAGCTAAAAGATTATTAAACTTGTGTGTGAAGTTTGGGTGGGATTCTGTAATTAGGACATTTAGCCTCAGTTTAAATTCCATCAAATAGCACAAAGCTGCATAGATGAATAGTTTCTACTTCTTGACTAAAAATGCTTGTAAAAATACAATCATAAAAAATAAAAGTGCAATATAAAAAATGAAATTCATTTTGCTTCTTGTATTTTCCCATCGCTATAAAAATGCAGACAGACGTTTAATGGCTGCTACTATTTATGTAGATTTAGAGGAAACATGGCAACCCATGTGCATACCATCATTCATTTAGGAGTGCTACCATACTAGTCTTCGGGATCATTCAGCAAACAGGGTCAGCAGCTCTGGGAAAAAGGAACGAGTGACACCACATTAAATGATCCGTCTCCATGCGTATATACCTGAAGTGGCTGGCTGCTTTCAGCTTATATTCTTCACTGTGCAGGAACATAGCAGTTCTACCACATTAGCTCACACAAGAGGGAAGATGACAGGCGGTCCTAGAGGTTTTCCAAATAGAAAACAGTCAAGATCAAGGTGATATTTGCAAAACTACTATGATGTGCAGAACCATACGTAAAACAAGGGATTGTGGGGTAACGAATAGAATCACTTTGGGTCCAGTCCGACAGCTTTGATTGTCTTTGATCTATGTGTGCCCTGTGATCCATGACCCCATATCTGTCCTTGGTGCATGGAAGTCATTTAGCACTAGGAAGAGTTATGCCTCTTAAATCCATTATGTAGTCATGTATTTATTATAAGTTCAACAAACATAATGTATATTAGTTCATCCAAATTTTCCACCATTCCCTGTCTCTCTCTCTCACACAATCCATGTACAAAAATCCACTGCACAAAGTTCTCTCCTATTCTGCACACTGTGAACAGCCCACACAGAGAGACTAACAGGCAAACAGCACCACAGGCAAGCCCTCATGCATTACAGCTAATTAGGCTCTGTTATTTATTCAATTACAGGAGCTATTGCAATGCCTTGCTGACCCATCACAACACATAAGAATAATAGACAATGCCTGTTTAGCCTTTTCTTTCTTTTTAAAGTATTGCCAGTCTTTCAGCGACCTGTGAACTAGCCTTAGCCTTAACCTAGCCAAGAACTAAATATGTTTTAATGCATCTTATCTAATAATCTGAATTACCTGCTTAAATGGGTAAATCTTAAACTTTGACCTCTTCAGCTCATATTTCCTCCAGGGTCAGCTAATCAGGCTAGCTGCATTAAGACCAGTGTCTTTTTAAAGTCACTATACAGAATAGAGGAAATTCATCTGGTCTGGTGGAAAGGTTATCAACAGAAAACAAGAGTAGGAAGTTGGCAATTTGCACAGAACCATGGGTCATGTAGATTCGAGCAAATGTATTATTTTCTTTTGAGAGTGCAAAAATATGAGCAAAAGCCACTCGTTCTGTACCTGCTAGGATATAGGCTAATAGCACAAGCATCATAATGCATGAACATGAGTGCTTAGTGGACATGTGCTAGTGATGATTTTATCCCCACCTGAAATAGTGAAACAGTGCTAAATAACCCTTCTTGTTTTGCAAGGTAAGAATTTCAGATACACCCTAAGCTTGGATAAACACTCAGTACTCACTCACTCAGCTTTTGTTATTTTTAATAAATAGGTTTTCTGTTATCTTTGATTGTTTGTAGAGGGTAAACTAATTGTTACCCTGCTAAAAAATGCAGCTAGTCTATCAGAATGCAACTGGCAGAATCCGAATCTTAACCTAATCCAGGTTAACATGCTAAAGATATCAAACTGTCCTACTATGTCTCAGTGGAGCATCTGTGGCTGAGACTTGTGCCTCTGTGATAGACAACTACTCTCACACTAAAAGCTCAACTCTGTCTGCCGCATGTGTAGCATATGGTCGGTGATTTTAATATGCTTCCCTGTACAAGAAACAGAAACCCAATTAACTAGTAATGCAGGTATAATTAAAGCCAGTGTGCAGGTGCTGAAGCAGCTGTCTATTGACTTCTATCATAAATGTTTATTTCTTTAAGGGGAAGGCACAGCCTTTACATAAGGCCACTGAGGTCAATTATTTGCATATTGCACTCAGAGGAGTGTGCCACTGTCCCTGTTCCTCTGGGAGTTCTACTTTCTATTTACTGAACTGCCACAGTGTAGGCCACTGCCTGGCAGCAAACTGATCAATGTCTCCCGCACAGCTTCAAGAAAGCAGTATCAATCCAATTGATCTGCTTTATTGATAAAGCAAATAGATCTCTGTGGCATGCGGTGGCCCGGATCAGTTTGCAAATGTGAACAAACAAAGGCAGCTTGAGGAAAGATATATTACACTGGCTTTATGTACATTTGCTTGGTGCAACTCAGAGACCTTTGGCTGCCAGACAACACATCACTACTGTAACAAGACTTACTTAACAGGTAGCTAGTGTTTAATAATAGGTAAAAAAAAGAAACATAATTTTGTTTATTTGTTTGTTTTGGGCAATAATAATAAACCAATAAAGTCTATTTTAATTACAATAAAATATATTTTAATTACATTAGCTTAGCACAGACACCTTTAGCATAAAAATATACAGCTGTGGCTTTTCTTTTACATTTATTTTACCTTTAGATTTCTTTTTGTTGTACTTCCTTTATTTATTCAGTGAACTCTTGATACCTCTGCCAATTGGTAGAGATAGCACAGTCATGTTGCAAATGTAGGGTTTGTATTTGAAGGGGGTGGGGGGTAACACTATTTGAGGTTCGTGGTATGGTAGTTGTATGACACCTTTAAAAATTACATTTATCTGCAAACTTTTTGCAAGTTTTTTTAGCATGTTAAAAGTAAAACAAAAAATAAAATGTACATTTTCTTCAATATGTAAAATTCAGTATAATAACTGTGAACAATAAGCAATAATATACCCTCAGATATTTTGTACATATTTGGGGTGGTAATTACTTGAAAATGGAATTGTTTAAGGGCATCCATAAATTTGGAAGAGGAGGTACAGTGAAGTGAATGTTCAATGTGTGTAAAACGGGTCAAAGCCAATGTTAAGGGTTGGCAAAAAGGAGTCATTTGGGCATTCCAAAGACCATAGTGTGAAGGACGTAGCTAAATTGCAGGTGTATGGAAGGCTTACGACTATGTGGGTCTACAAGCAGTGGCACAAATCCCAGTCTACAGGAAATCCTCCTCAGAATTGTGGCAGGAAAGGCATCCAGCAAATCTATCAGAACTGCACTGTTATTTGATGCACGAGTGGCTGAACATTGGTGTCCCCTACATCCTAAAACTTGTCCAGTCCATGCCAAGTCAAATTGCAGCTGTTATTTGTGCATGAAGTAGGAGAAGTAGGGCGTTATTAGGTATGTTTCAGTTGCAGCTGATTAATGTGGAATAGTGTGCTGTCTGTAGAGGATGTGTTTAGGGATAAGTGACAGTGTTTTAAGTTGAGGGTGCTGAAATGCTGAGCAGCGTAAATGTGATGTGACCAATGACGCCATTCAAAATAATTTACCTTTTGAATCAGATTTTTTGTCTAATTTACATTAAACAGAAGGAGCAGAACGTGTCATATAGTATTATAATGAGGCGAGACATGTAAGTGCTATATATATCCGACAATGATACATCAAACTGCTGATGCTCATTAGCACTCTGTAATCTTATTCACCCAATGAGTGGTAACCATGGTCTACAACTCAGCAACTACAGCTCTTTCTCTTTTTGTTCCTCCACCAAGGGAGGGTCTAGAAAAGGCGAGAGCTAAAAACCCAAAAGATCCACTCTGTTATAGCCTCTGAGGGGACAAGATGACCTCTTTAGTTCCTTCCTGTAAAACAGCCTCTTTTGCTCATTCTTTACACTAATGGGAGCAAATGGGAATGCCTATGCGTGCATGACAAACATGCGTGCACTCCAAGTGACTTCACACTGTAGCCTGTGTGCCCAGTGGGCTATAAACCCGAGCAACGTCAGGACGAAGGGACAATTTTCCAGGCGTCTCAGCAGCCCAAGTCCTCTCCTCTATTTCCCTAATTACCCATCAGTCTCTTTCTCCAGCATCCCTCTTTCTTTTCCCCTGTACCTCATTTAAAATCAATCACAGCCTCCTTGACTTTATCTCCTCGATACAGTGTTCTGATCTCCTCGCCTGGCCTTCATCCCGCCAATAGAATGCAAATTTTTGATGGGAAATTTGCGTAGAAACCCATCAGGCCGGACCAGAAGAAATTTAGAGGCTTTTATAACGAGGTGGACGGCGGCTCCAAGCAGCAGCTGAGGCCGTATGCAGATGTCTGGGAGAGACAGAGACAGAGCGAGAGAGAGAAAGAAAGCCTAGACATAAGCCTGGCTGAAAAGATAAACAGCGCCGTGCTCATAGGCTGCCTTTTTAAGACTGAACAAAAGAGTATGGGTAATGAATCTATCAGGTTGAGCAGAGGGCAGACTTTAAGACTCCTAGTCACAGAGGACAGAGAGTTCCTCCTGAGCCAAGATTATGACACAAAGGTTGGCATGCTGCAGGAAACCAAGGCGAGAAGAAACATGTGCAGGCTCCCAGCAGTCAAAAAAAGGATCGCTCAGATGCACTTCAGCAGCTGTTCCTGATGTGTTTGAAGGGATCTGTCTGTTCTGTGGTTTGGGGAAACTAATTGAGTGGATACAGTTTAACAAGACTAAGCAGGATGCTTTACCGCTTCTCCAGAGAGGATGTGGTTTGAGGAAGAGGGAGTTTAGGCGATGATACGACCAGCACTGTTAAAGTGAGAACCTAGGACTATGTTGGGAAATGTGTGCCTTGTAGCCTCTTTCTGCGGTGACGGTTCCCCTGGCAGAATGAAAAGAAGCCACTGTTAAATAATGTAATCACCCTGTAACTCTGTCGTCTGATCAGCTGGGACACTGTTGAACATTGTTGGACATGGTTGAAATGTTGTGATTCTGTATTGACCTGTATAAGGTGAAAACAATACATGCTTCCACAACAAACCAAAGAAAAAACATTTAAACCCCCAAAACACTGAGTTTGAATGTTGACTTGCCTGCTCACCTAAGAAGACATATACATATTTATTCATTCCTTAAAAAACAGACCTCCTCAAAAATCATGTGGAAATAGTTTTTTATGGTTATCACGAAAAGGTGCAGAAACTACAAAGCCCTATCCAATTCCAATTTCCATCTTTCTACCTTGATATTCATCTTTTGATGTCAGTGATGCTCGAGGGTATGAGTGCCAGTATGATAACTTAATGCACCTTTGTCTTCTTCTCTCTTCCCCCTCTCTTTTTCTGTCTGTGCAGAACGACACATGGAGCGAGCTGTACTCCTTCGCCCTGTTCAAGGCCATGAGCCATATGCTGTGTATCGGGTACGGGCGCCAGGCCCCGGAGAGCATGTCTGATATCTGGCTCACCATGCTCAGCATGATTGTGGGAGCCACCTGTTACGCCATGTTCATCGGCCATGCCACCGCCCTCATCCAGTCCCTGGATTCCTCACGCCGCCAGTACCAGGAAAAGGTGGGTAGAGTCGGGGGCATCACATGCCTAGTTTTCTTGAGGGTGAAGTGTGTAGAGCTTAAATTTGGGTTTAAGGTCATTTTTGTAATATGTGTTGTCTATTATGCAAGCATGAAGACAATATCATATATAGTGTATCTGATGTGTGGATGCTATTTACCAATACTTGGACTTTGATACTGATTCCTGAACAATTACAAACAAAAAACAGGTCTGCTCTGAACCATTTACTGATCACAGTGGACTGTATACTAATGGAAGGTTCTGGCATTAATACAGGATGTCATTTATACAGTATTATGCAATAAACTGGATTATCAGCAGTCTAGGTTGTGAAACAAGCATATTTACCTGCTACAGGCCGCAGATAAGACTTAGTTATTGAAATTTGGTGTTAAATGGAATGGAATTTATATATATGAATCTGATTGAGTCTGTTGAAGTCATTTGGCCAGTACTGTGTAAATATTGAATTTTCCATACTAAGCCTTACTGATAACATTGTCACTACAAGTAAGCTTTGGAAAAGAATTTGATTGGTTCCCTGATTGGTATTGGTTGTTTCAGGTTGAACAAAAACAGAATTTTGTCAGACTACATTTATATACAAAACCTGATGCCATGAGTCTTGCAGGGCTGCAAGTTGTACAGTTTCACAACTTTATACCCATACTATATTGCTACATCTCATAACATATAACACACAATCTATTTAGTCTATATGTGTTAACAAGATTACAAGTGTTACAGATTTAAACATTGTATGAGTCGAGTGGCCTAACCAGCCAGTCTTAATATGTTGCTAATTTAAAGTCAGAACTAAACCACTAAACAGTTCATTTCTCCAGATCTACTACATTTTATAACTAAGGGATAGTGCCCATCAAAACACTGCTAGCAAAGGCTGTAACTGGCAACGACTGCTTTTCAGACGAACTGTGTAGGGATTTCAGGTAGTAGCTTCCATATTGTGTTATATGGAATTCATGTTCTTTAGATGGAATGAAAGAGTCATGGAGGCAGGATCTAAGTGCAAGTTTATTGAGAGACCTTGACAACCGAGTCCATGAAGAAGCATAAACAAGGGATAACTAAGAGCACAAATGACCATAAAACAAGGAAAAACAAATGGAAGGTAAACAAACCAAGAGCAGGAACAGACAAAGAATACTGACTGTAGGGAGATGTACATGGAATAGGGCAGGGAACTAAACTCGAGAGCACAGGAACAGAAACAGCAGCCGCATGAACAAACACAATGCTTGACAAAGCCAGGACTGCAAACAGGAAGCACAATGGCAACTAGACACAGCAAAAAACTCATGGGGGGTGGAGCGGGGTGGGTGGGAAATGAACTGACACCAGGTGAGGAGCGTACAAAAGGGAGGAGCAGGCAGAAAGAACTTTGGAAAACTAGGAAAAACTACCTCTTTGACAATGCTAGTTTCTGAACCAATGCAGATTCCTATTAAGATTTCTTAGCCTTTCTACAGTAAACACAAACAGCTTCCATATTTATGTAATCACATTAACTTATGAGCTGCTGCTGTTATCTCATTATTCGCTATTTGCAATCACTGACATATCTAGGACTTCATAAAGGCCTACATTTTTTTTTCTTAAAAAATTGGTCCCATATATTGTATATCAGAATGATGACAGGTTGATTCTACAGTCAGTTCCTTGTTCCTTATTCAACTCCTGACATCCTAGTCAATGGGAGAGCTTTCTCGGCTGTATCTACCTAAATACCACAGAGAGAAAATATACTGACGGTGTATTTTTCCTTTGCCGTTTTTTCTTTGGTTTGCTTTTGTTTCCACAATTGCTATACAATTTTCAAAGTTAAAATGCAAAAATTATGATCATTTAAATAAACACTAAAAATTGGTGGCATAAGTTAATAATTTAACTTAATTTAAGTTAATATTTTACAGAAGGGACTTAGCGTTCCCTAGTGGAAAACAAGTTTGGTTTAGCAAGTTCAAAACGTAGATTGACTCTTTCTGTAAAAGTGATGTGGGGGAGCATGTTTGAATGGAGATGACACCTCTCGGTACAGTTCTTCTCATGTAAGGTGCACCTGTAGACGTTTCATGTGTCATCATTTGTTTGATCTAGGTGGATCAAAAGCAGAGGCCATGGCCTTTTTAGCGAGGATGTGCCTGCTCAGATGGGCCGCTGATGCAGCAGGGAACTCTGGGTATTCTCGCCGACCTGGCATCCTTCTCATCTGATCCGTTGCTCGCTCCTCCTGCCACAGTAATTGGTGGCTCTTTGATTCTAATAGCGGCATCTGGCATTTGTTTACTGCAGTGTCCCCGCTTTGCAGCGCCTCTTCTCTTGTCACCAGCTATTTGGCTTGCCGTCAGATCTCCATGTTGTTCTGTTTCGTTCTTACTGCTCACTGTACATGACTCCTCACTCTTCATGTTTTATTCCTGGAGAGAGGTAATCATCACGTTATTTGGGTCACAGTACGACCTCAAAGAAAAGCAAGTTTCTAGAGACTGTATTTTCCAGAGAGCTGAGGCCACCATGAAAACTGGGAGGAGTGTATGGGCTAATATTATTGGAGACTCCTTGAGGTCAGCAGTCAGTTTGAGTCAGGGAGGTGACAGTGATGTAGACAGTGCAGATTTTCCTCTGGTTTTGCTACCAAAGGAAATGAAACAAGCAACCTAGTCAAAATATATACAGCAAAAACAGTGCCCTGAATATGAACTCCCCCACATCCTCATATTCCACATGTAAAGTGGAGCTACCACATTACCTTGGAGATACTGAATGTTAGCATTATGGATAGGACTGACCTTTAAGATGTGCTGCAAGCTAAAACATTGCATTGCCAGCTGGTCAAATGTGACATGCAGATTATGCTCTAAGTATTCATTCAAAGGGATAACGGCGTATACATAATCTTGACGTGGATAAGTTGGCTTGGTGTACATCTTGAGGGATTGCTCTACGCACTGTCCCTGCTACCAGCAACAGCCCCCCTCACAGCCGGTTATAAAGATCAGAAATGAAAGCAAACTTTGAATGGTCCACTCAGCTAATGGCTGGCCGTGTTTGTTTATTATGCACATGTAAAGTGAGGTAAATCGAGTCATAACTCACACAAGCATTGCTAAGTGGATATCCAGTGGGTGGTGGGTTTCTGGACACAGATTAAGCCCAGTGTTGGTGGGCTAAATTTCCCTGTTAATGGGGATTCTCCATTGCAAATCCTCATTTTTTTATACCTGGATTAGGCTTAAGATGCTTCCGGAAGCATGGCCTTCAGTCTCCTAGCAGCGTAATATCACCACAATGAGAGGCTGTTTCCCAGAACCCCGCTCAGCCGCTCCAGATTGTTTGATAAAGTCTGAAATAATGATGTAACGTAGCACGGCAAAGGGCCTGTCACGAGAGCTCATCAAATCTCCCCACAGGCGACAGACATTTCTCTTTATTAATCATTATCCAGCAGAGCTGCAGAGCAGCACACAGCCGGGGAGCCGTCTAACACTCGGACGATTACGGCAACACACGCGGAATGCTCTTAAGAGCCTGACAAAAGTCATTCTTTGAACAAGATAACATGTACGCTGGAGAAAGCTGCCAGGTTTGTTTCCATGATACAGAGCAAACAAGCGCTAATGATTCCTGTGTTGGAGATGAATAGACAGAGCAAAGGGATGGTGGTGGTGCTTGAATTGAGTCAGAGATGGCTAGTGATTAGTGGAACTTTGCTACTCCTCTAGCAGCCTACTTTTAGAAAACAGCCTTTAGTTATTAATATAGCTTCACGATGAGTAAATACAGTCGGTAACACTTGAGCCCTTCCCGATAACTGACACAGACCTCCGTAAACATGTTATTCCAATAGTCATTATCTTGCATTAGCCAATGAGCCAATGATATTAAGTTGTTTACTCAGCTGACTGCATTTAATCTGGTGGTGCTTTTTTTAATGTGTGTGTGCTTTGTGCACTACTTCATTGCTCACTGTTCTTAATGTGTTCATTTGGATCATGCTGCAAGATGGATTTCCCATACAGGTGAATAAAAAAGGAAATCACGATCACGTCTCACAATCCAAGTAATAGCTTGTGGATTTAGTGATGTTGACCACTCATTTCTTCTGAGGTGACCGGCTCATTTCTTGGTGATTTGAACACCATCTGTTTTCCTCAGTAAGGTCTATCAGAATGACTGCTTCTGCACAGTGGAAGGATGATCAGAAACATGTATAAAATTCTTCAGATCTGAAGCTAGAGTGGAGCTTGCTTTTCTCTTGTCAGGCAAAGTTGAAAGCTGTAGGTGTTGTTTTATTTGATGGGGACAGTTTTGGTGGTCTACCAGGCCTTACTTACTTGTTAGAAAAATAACTAATGTACTCCTGCGAAAAACACGTTTTGAATGGTCATTTTGACTGGAATGACCTGAAAACTGACGTAGGACGGTCTCTGAATTGTGCACAGTGCTGCGCAGCATGAAATTACAACTTTGATTAATATGAGAAGTGATTTCAAGGTTTGGAACGGTAGTAGGGCGGATCAAAGAGGTGCTCATTACTGATATTGAGCACATGGCAGATGGAATGGCATTTGGGCAGTGTCAGGAAGTTCACAGACAGTCTGGGCACGAAAGCTGGAAGTAAGTGAGTGTTTACATTTCTAAGTGTGTTCCCATTTTGTTCTAGGCACGAACAGTATGTTCTCCAAACGTCCAAACAATGCACATCTCAACACACACACACACACACGCACGTAAAGGGTCTATCGTACTGAGCTTATTAGGCCAGTTTCAGGGGCAAATCAGATGCATTCTTATGTCCCATGCAGACATGGCGTACAAGTGTAAACTTGCAGTTTATAGGCTGTGTGCAATTCTGTTTCAGGCCATGTAAAAACACAGTGCAGATATTATGTTAATTGCATTTTCCAAGAGCAAATCATGGCAGCTGGTTTTGAGTCAATTTCACTTTTGCTATATTAGTGCCCTTTAGTTATTAACAGTATAAGCTGATGCAGTGTTAATTATCATTTACCTGGACTGCAATGGCTGATTCAAAATCCCTCTGATTGTTTCCCTGTTGTTGCTTGTTGTCCCCATCCTCTTTTACCTAGTTTTCTTTGGACACTATTTTCCTTGGCTGCTGTTTTTTTTTTGTGGGGGCAGGGGCAGTATTTATTTATTTTAATTTTCAGTTTTAGGTAAATGTTGAAATTCCCCTTTAAAACTGTATGTTTAAAACACTCATCATTATTAGAATAGTTGGACCCATAAGAAAGTGTTGGATTGCAAACCTATTTAGAAGTAAGATAAACTTTACCAGGAATAATAAATTCTAAAGAATTTAGACTGGGAAATTTTATTTATTGAACAGCATATACAGAAGTAGTGTCAGATTGCTGATGATGTCAGATGATTGCTAACGCAACATGCCAGATATCTCAGCATTGAACTGTCCTAATGGTGTCCTGTGATAATCCATCCCATGCAGTTTGTATATTCTGACACACTTCCGGTAGATTTTGCAGTAGGGGTGGAGGTAGAGTGACACCAGGCCTTCTGGACATGTGACGCAAGACAACAAACCACTCATCTTGGCTCTGACCACAGTGCCTCCACATATGGATTTGTTGGTCGTCTCCACCGAGACAAAAGCAGGACTAACTAAAGATGATCCACTGCCATTCTGAGTCACTTAACAGTCTGACATGACATCATTGCAGTCTTTGGTGATGTTGACATGGTGTTAAGGGCAGTCGTTGTAACGGTCTGGGTGCATGTAGTCCTACATCGCGCAGCTGTCAGCCAGTGGTGCTGGCACTAACAGGATGACTCATGGAGGACATCACTTCTCGCTGAATGTCTGCAGTTGTGGCTGTTGGGTCAGTCAGGTACAGTGATAAGGCCTGTCCTTGCTGCGCATCAAGGAATATTCCTGTTAGTTTATTCATTCTGGATACAACTATATGTGCAACCTTTTCTTTGATAATAAGCATTTAATTTAATATACTATCTAAAAAATGGGAATCATATTGGACAGTAAATCACTTCAAATTAAACCTATTAGGACTGAAATCTAAAGTAATTATAAAATAATAAACAGATTGAACTATAGAAAATATTACTCCCTAAAATACAGAATTTTCCATATAAGTCAGACCCTAGTTTAAACTTTTGGGACCTGATGTACCTATATAATACGACACAGTGCAAAGCATGCTGTAATATGCCTGCACAGTCCTTGTTGTTCCAGCAAACCTTTTTTAGTAGAATGAAACCCTTGCAGAATGATTTGGGGGAAAGCTCTTCATTTGTTAACACTGCTATCCCTTCAACACTAAACTTTCTGCTTTGTCTTAAGGTTGTTGACTACTTCAATGTTTTTAAACCCTCCACCAAACGAGTGCAGTTGGAAAAGTCTTTGTAAATTAAATGTTGAATTCAGGATTTGTTGGCGCATATTGAGGTCACAGTGAACCAGGTCTTGTGCTGTGCCTGGACTTATACATACATCTGGCCCAGAGTGATATACATAGCTGAGGACTATCTATAGCTGTGGGATGGTCTGCTGCCTCCAAGTTCCACTTCATTACAGTGTGTGTGATTTCTGTGTGATGTGCGAGTCTGTTTGCACTCCCTCTTTTCACCCACCACTGCAATGTGATGAGACAGCAGCACACTGTCCCTCGTAGTCCCCAACCCCGTCACACAATCACGTCTCGGCCCTCTGCCGCTTTGTAAAGAACAATGCTATGCCAGAGGACATTAGAGGGCTCGGACATTAGCCATTATGTAATGGCATTACTCTCACTCAGTCTACTGGCACAGCTCCTGGAACAGTGGCCACGCCGTAAATGCTCATAGAGTATAACTGCCATTACTCAAGAGTCCATGCCTCTGTTTTACAGAGGCCTATTGATCCGACATCAACTGACCATGCAGTCACTTAATATCAATATAATGAGGTACTAAAAACTATATTTCATGCCATGCATAAAAAAAACATTATTAAGACTTTTTAAAAAAAAATTATTTAAGTTTATTTTATCCTTACGAAGTGACCACAAATTCAACTTTAAATATTTATGTTTGCAAAAGCAGGTAAACCTTCCAGTAACTGGCGTGACCCCTTTAAACAGACCCACACATCAACTGTTACAGAACTGCTTTGACCTTCTTATATTTCTAGGCTACTGCTCTGCCATTTAGACTGGACCTAGGCTAACTGGTGTTTTTAGGATCATTGTCTTTCTGCAGGGCCTAGCAGGTTCAGCTCACGCATGGATGCTCAAAGATTCTCCTGTAGAATTTCGTGATCCAATGCAGAATTCATAGGTAAATAATGGAAAGCTGTCCTGGTCCCATAGCTGCAAAACAGCCCCAAACCATGACACTGCCCCCCACCACGTTTCAAAGTTGGGAAGAGGTTTCTTAGATGTTGTCCACATTTTCATTGTGATCTCTCAGAATGTTACTTGCCTTAGTGTTGGATGACCACCAACTCCTGGGAAGTGTAACAACGATGCTGAATTTTCTTCATTGGTATTCTGTCTGCCTGTATATGCTTGGCAGTGGATCTGTGAAGTGCAAACCATTCAGAAACGTTTTTGGAACCTCTTGCAGCCTAATCTGATGTTCCTAGAAAACTAATTTGACTAATTTGACTAATTTGCAACCACACATTTGTGTGGTAAATACCATATATTGGTGTTAAAGATTTAGGTTGATGTCTTTTAAAATGGCATTCTCACACCTGACTGAACTTCTTGACCTTAATTATCACCTTTACCAAACATCTTATTCTAGAGATTCATGTATTTACTTTACCCAAAATATATAAAGTTGGAGCACTTTGTTAAATAAGTGATTACAAAACTGTATAATTGATTTTATTTGGCTCTATTTATATATTGTTAGGCCTAAAATAAAGAAATACACATAATGCTAAATAGTTCCCCAGCTTCAAACACCTATGTAGACATGAAAGTATAAATATGTAAAACATGAGACGTGAATAACGTCTATAGTTGAACAGTTTCAGTGAGAGTCCTATCTGGCTTATATAAGGAGGTTTCGCTCTTCGGCAGGCGAGTGAAGACGTGCGTGTGTGCATTAAAGCTCCTCTCTGTCACACATAACCGCAGCACTCACACACACTGGGGTCACAGGTCAGTCTCTCAAAGCCTGACAGCAGCCTTCTCGCTGTTTCCACAGGAGCACTGCTTTTTGTCACAGCAGCACCTCCTTTAAAGGGCTTTTTAGGGGCGGTTTTTCATGGAAAACAGAAGCTTGATGATTTGTGATGTAGTATCAGTTAAGCAGATAAATAAACATTGCTTTCTGTCTTGGGGGTCTGTGTAACAAAATACTGAAATATGCATGCTTTATTCATGAGTTTAGTCCCAGTGCATGTCCTCAAACCTCGGGACAGTGAAGAGTATACAGAGAAGGATCTTCAAGTATGCTTCAAATGCAGTGATTTGTCTCTATAGACGTCAGAAGTCAGAATTGTCCAGGCTGAGGCTTCTTTGGGGTTCTATATGGATGCAAAAGCTGGACATTAAACAAGAGAGACTTACATGATATTAGTGTTTTGGAGTTATATGACAAGAACCAATTCATTGGAAAGGACTGTTGTGCTTGGAACAGTGGAAGTGTACATTAAGCTAGAAGATGGATGGATAGTGTTAGAGGAATCAGTAACCAAACAGAAGACATAATGTTCTGTTGGGGAAACACTATCGATATGGTTTCCAGGAGTCAGACTTCGCTTGACAGAATTTCCAGAGGGTCTGCAGTGACTTTCAGTCCAACTCCTAAAATCCTAACCCTCTAGCGAGGGGTCCCCTCTAGTTGGCATGTGGCTGATGTTGGTGAAGTTACCCCACTGGCATGTAATGTGGACTCATTAATTACCACATTACCACATTAATGCTGTGTAATATGCAAGCCACTACGAGAAAAATGATCATCTTCTTCCAGACAATCCACATTCGCCCAGATTTTCATTCCTTTGAAATTTCATTCTTTGAAACTGATTAGCTATTCCAGTCTGAAAAAAGGAGAGAAAGAAAAGAAACGTGAAGCGGAAAGGGAAATGGTAATGAAGATGCTGTGGGTGTTGCGGCAGATGTGGAGGAGGTTGTCATGGCGATGTTTAGCCATTCAGGAACGGTGGCGGTCGGCAGGGTTTTTGAAGGTCACACCTCGTTCTCTTTTTTGAATGATCAGATATAACAAATGCGCTGTGGAGGGCCACGCTTGCTGCGGCCCCTCTTATTTCCTCCTGCCACGGTGCAGCTTACGGTTCTGCTTGTTTCTGGCGAACTTACCGCAGTGTTGAGAAATGCAGTACATGTAGCTCAGCCTTTCACCTATCCAGCAGCTATATGGAGTTTGGAGTGTGAATTAAGAGAAAGACAAACAGATACACCCACGCACACGGCCCTCCTCCCCCCACACAGTTACACAGGGTATTACTCATCATCCCCTCAGGCGGAGGGAGCTGATGTTCAGAGGTGAAATAATGGAAATCCCTATTATAAAACAATTTCATGAAACCTTTTGTTTCTGTAATCCGCATCAAATCCTAATCTAATTAAATCTTAATTAATTGCAATTGGATAAGAGCTTTGTCTGAGCAAAATAAGCCAAGAGGCTTCCAAAATGTCCTTCTTCCTTATCCGTGTGCACTCCTGCCCCGGCCCGTCTGCTAATTCCACAGCTTGGCTCAGAAAAGGAGGAAAAGTCCTGACTCTTGTTCTGCTCAACAAGATCAATTACAGTGCAAGCTGCATCACAAAGGCTAGGCTACAGTCTAGGTGTACTGCATTTCCACACGAGTACACTATTGAAAAGCTCTCCTAATCAGGATTCTTCAACAGAAATTCAGTCTGAATTTACCTGTTTATTGTGAATGCACAGGAATCTCCTTTAGGCTGTTCTCTCAGTCATGAAACCAACTACTACATGTTGTTTAAAGAGGCTGGTTAAACGAATAGTTTAATATAGAGTCCTCTCTTCAGTCCTCTTACAGCAGCTCTGTTTAAGTGGTTGTTAATTGAGTGCACAGTATTAAATGGAGACCTCCTCATTGAGAGGTCGTTGCATGGAAAGAAAGCCTATTATTAAACTTCTTAGACTGTTATATACCAATATCAGCTACTCCAACTGCAGCCAAAGCCTGACTTTAAACAGTGAGAATTTTGTGCAGCTAGTTTCCCACAACATGATTCTACACTTGGCAGGAAGTAATTACTCAAAGAAATTAGCTGGTAAATTAGCTCTTCTTTTATATACATGGCAGTGGGAAGCACTGCCACCTTAAGCAAGAAAGGCCTGGGTTTGCTTTTGTAACGGTTGATTACATGCTCTTGACTGTTGTGCATGTACACTGAGCTGTAGCTCTCTGCGCGGGACGAAGGAGCTAGTTGTAGCCTAGCCTCCCGTCTGATGCAGCTGTTTCTAAGTTACTCTGGACAGTAATGGTGAGATGTGTGGTTACCTGGGCCAATAAACACCACTTCTACCCTGCATGCAGTGTGTCCTGGGCATGTATCCTTAGAGTGTCCCGGGGCCAGTGTCTTTTCCCGTGTCTGGCTCCTGCACCGCACATTTTCACACTTACACTTCTCAGCTGGGGCATCCGTGGTCCTTTCTATGTAGTGCTTGCATGTTCTTCTGATGTCTGCATGTGTTTCCCCCGGGTGGTCTGATGTCTTACCATCATCCAAAGACAAAATTCTGTCAGGTAAATTCAGTATATATGAAAAAATTTCAGTCTTTTTATTTGACTTTCCATCAAGGCCTCTTTATTATATAGTTTATAATTTTACATAAACTAGAGTTACATACATACATTCTTAAAATTTGAAATTCAAGTCAGCTGATTCGAAATGTCTTGCAAAAGTCAATGTAACTCTTTGTTGAACTTATGTGGAATTGTATAATTATATGTACGATAGATAGAAAGATGAGAACTTCAGTAAGTAAGAAGTCTGGACTGCTAAAAGATTAATTTGTTTAATCAAAGGAGACACTCTACTGCAGTAACACTGAGTCCCAGGTCCAAACACAAGCAGGTCCAGCTCGTTTCATCAAGCTGGAGAAAGCCTGAGTAATTTACTGTTTGTCTCTCTCAATCAGATCAAAGTTTCCTTCTCTTCTGTGCTTCACTCAATCAGGCTTGAGATAAGAACAGAGGTTCGGCTGAAGAGTCAAACGCAATTACCTGGACTCGGATACAATTACTGCTTCAGCCTCTTTTAAAACAGTTCCTGACAAAGTGCATCTAAGACTACAGAAAGAACTTCGGGAAGCCGTTCAGTTTTGGAGGCCTTTCTTCCTCTCCTGCTATCCTCTCTTGCCTTCTTTTCTCCTGTTCTCTAGCCCCCTTATTCTGTCTTTTTTATTTCTGTCTGACCAGTCTTCTCTCTTTTGATTTTTCATTTTGTTTCATCTTCTACTCCCTTTTCTACTTTACTGTTTTCTCCTCTTTTCCTCCCTTCTCATCACCTTATGTCTACTCCTACCTTTGTTCCTCTTCTCTTCTCTATTCTCCTTTTCTCTTCTCTATTCTTCTCTATTCTTCTCTTCTCTATACTTCTCTTCTCTTCTCTTCTCTTCTCTTCTCTTCTCTTCTCTTCTCTTCTCTTCTCTTTTCTACTCTTCTCTTCTCTTCTCTTCTCTTCTCTTCTCTTCTCTTCTCTTCTCTTCTCTTCTCTTCTCTTCTCCTCTCTTCTACTCTTACACTCTTCTCTCTTTTCCTTCCTTCTCCTTTTCATCTGCCCTCTCTCTGTGACTCACTCACTTAGTAGATCAAACTGAGCATAAAACTCCTTACGGCCCAAGTGTGTGTGTGAGAGAGAGAGAGAGAGAGAGAGAGAGAGAGAGAGAGAGAGAGAGAGAGACAGAGACAGAGAGAGAGAGAGAGAGAGAGAGAGTCTGAGGGAACATGATGGGTTCATGTTGGAAGCTTTATCCAGTATGCCAGTGATACTATTTACTGTTTTGTCATTGTTGTTGGGTTGTTATTGTTGTTTGCTTAATAGTTTGTTTGTTTTAATAGAATGTTTTGAGCCCTCAAATGGAAATTTATGTTCATTTTTGTACGACAACACAAATTAGAGATTCCTTCAACTTTTGAAGGACATCAGGTACAAAAAGTTGTCTTCTTTTCCGTCTCCTGTCTTCTTTTCAGGAGACTTGCTTTCAGTTTTTCAGCTGCAGGAATTTTTTTTTATGATGTCATAGAGGTGCTGCATTTTCTGCATGTTTACAAGCCAGGTCGTTCCAAACACCTCTTCTTTACCTGTTTCTTAGTAAGGGCTTTCTAACAACCACACATCCTTCCCGACCCACAGCACTGAATTGTCCCCTCACAGTGGACAAGAACACCTGTAGATGTTTTTCCTATCTGATACAAAAAGTGGTTTCTGTTGTGGCGAGTTTCTCCCACTGGTGTTTACTTCTAGCTTTATAAATTTACAGACCATTAGCATAAACAAAAAGCTACGTAACACAGAAAGGAATGGAAAACCAGAAAAGCATAAGAGGTTCTTTTTAAATAAATGAAGGGTCATCCATGTGTTACTGCACAATACTATAGGTTAATTTTAGGTTCTGCCGACTGAGCCCCACATAATTTGCCTCGTAGCCGTGTCCACTAGTTAGGCTGTACAGTATATTGTGGTATCAACAGCTCAGATAACTGGGCGGGTTTGGAGAGGTTTCATATCCAGCCTAAATCTAAATCATTTCACTCCGCTTTGTGCTTAGAAAAGTACGACTGGCATCAAACTGAAGGCCAAGCGCATCAGATTATGCAAGAGGTTATTTTAAAGCTTAACCACTGCAATCTCTACTGCCATGTTACGGATAATCCCCTTTATCCTTCCAACAAAACATCTTTATAGTAATTTTATCTAGCAGTAACCTTTAGCAGTATAATAACATCAATGCATACTTTATAGAGTATGCGCTACTACCACCCAGTAGAAATCAGTTTTACAGTCAGCATGCAGGCATTTAATGGAAAGCTGACCTTTGGCAGCGTGTAGGAATGATGCATGGATGTCCAGGACAGTAAATGAAATCACTCTGCATCCAATGACATACTAGTGACAGGTACATGTACCTTCACAAGAGTCGCCAAGCATAAGAAACATGTGACCTACTAGACAGCCTTCTACCTAGGACTTTCAGTAGTCTGCTGAGAGTTCTGATTAGTTTTAGTTTTTATTTATTTGGATTTTATTCAGACTGAGAGGTAGCTTAATATTTGCTAAAGTAAAGCATTAGCATAGCATAAATGAAAACACCGGAAAGCTTGGAACTGTGATAAGTGTTGGGATCACACCACATCCCTCATTGTTCTTTAAAGTAAACCTGGTTAAACCTTTTTACTGAAACAATTGGGTGAAATATCTACAAACATTAAAACATGCCATGTGAAAATGGTTTAGCAGTTATGATGTAGGTGGAACAGGAAACCCTGAACAAGGAATCCTGATCCTAAGGAATCATTAGGATATTCTGATAGCCTACGTCAGCTTATCAGGGGGTCCGTTGTAATAGTCTGTACTAACCGAAACATTTTGTGCTGTGAGAATTTTTAGAACACAGTGTTTGAGAAAGGGAGGATCATACTTATTACTTACCATAGAAATGCTAGGAAAATCAAGGAAGGTGAATGCTCACTGTCAAAGAGATGAAAACATGAAGAAGCACAACACAGTAGGCAAAGGCACTGATCCAACAGCCGAAAAGTCCACTGTAAAGGGAGTGAGCTGGGGGTTCAGTAGGTCACATGCTGCTCCATTAACTACTTTTATTCCACTCAAATAAATGCTTTGAAGAAAACAAACATAGGTTAGATGAACACTGCAGATCAACTTTTGCCCTGTTCCACTTTTTTACAGTGCAGCATGGCATATTAAGTCTTTGTCCGAAGCATACAGTCAGAGCATACAGTCACGGTGGGTGGTTAACTATTTAGCAGGGTAACAGAAATAGAAAAACACTCTCTTTATTTGTGCAGCTCTGCTTTGCCAACGTCAGAATCTCACATGCTTTAGAGTCTACCACATCCACCATAAATAACCCACCCTGATGCCTTCTAAAATAGCAACAAAGCCCATACAGGAAAGCAAGGCAGTGGTTTTAATTATGTAGCCTTATCTGTAGGTAATGATAATCAGCAGCATGCTTTGGCCTAAGTGAACACGGTGGATGGTAATTGACAAACTGCTGTACTGACATACTGAAACGATGTCTCCAGTGAAACATGCCATGTAAAGCTGATTAACCTTCATGCTGTGGTTCTGTTTTCTTTTTTTTTACGTTGTTTTCCTCAGTACAAACAAGTGGAACAGTACATGTCCTTTCACAAGCTTCCAGCGGACTTTCGGCAGAAGATTCACGATTACTATGAGCACAGATACCAAGGCAAGATGTTTGATGAGGAGAGTATTTTGGAGGAGCTAAATGAGCCACTGAGAGAGGTAAAATTTCTCATTAGTCATTTAGAAAATTAGAAAGTCTATTTATTAGACATTATCTTTTTAATGTAACAGGTTTCTAATGAAAGTTGTTTTAGTTGCTACAAACGTATTCAATTCATAAATGAACACCTGCTGCAATTTATAGTTTATAAATCTGAGTAAAATCTAATTTGTACTAATGTACAGCAATGCCAATATTTTTTTTCCTCTTATACAGCTATAATTTTGGAGATGGATAATATACTTTGATATAATAGCAACAGTATACTAGTATATGGTAAACAGTGTTTGGTGCCACTGAATGTCCTACCTGGAAAACAAAGTGAAATTTGCCGCTGTCTGACTTGACCTCGACCAACACATCTGGCTCAACAATGCCTCTCTCTTTTAGGAAATTGTAAACTTCAACTGCCGCAAGCTGGTGGCCTCCATGCCGCTGTTCGCCAATGCTGACCCCAACTTTGTGACAGCCATGTTAACGAAGCTCCGCTTTGAGGTCTTCCAGCCAGGGGATTATATCATTCGGGAGGGAACCATTGGCAAGAAGATGTATTTCATTCAGCACGGGGTTGTGAGCGTCCTTACCAAAGGCAACATAGGCATGAAATTATCGGATGGATCTTACTTCGGAGGTAAGAACTCGGAAGAACGTATATATTTGTTTCAGGGTAGTTACTGAATAACGAGTCCTTCTGGTTTAAACACTAGATAACTGCATTTTGAGGATTTTTCTTGAAGGTGGGATGAGCTTTCAAAAACACCAGCTGCTTCAAGCCAGGTGATTTTTCTCACACGAAAGATCTGTATGTCTCTGCTGGCTTCTAAATCAGTGCATTGCTTTATCACCCTTGAATGGGGTTTCCATTGGTTGCATGACACGTGCATAACGCATGCTGAATATCGATGGGCATAAAAAGGAAACATATTAAAAGGTACTTTTGGACCACTTTTATAACAAACCTGCTACTTAATGGGTTTAGCTCTTGAAGTATCAAATGATCTGGCTGACAGGAAGATTGAGATAAAAGAAACAGCCATCATTAGTTCTCATTTATCATTATCATTAGTTCCCTATTATAAGCCTGTAGTACTAATTCGGAGATGATCATGTTTCTGCACCCACATGGCCCAGTGAGAATGGCATGAGAGCATCGACTTCAAAAGACAATGACTGTATTGACTGTCACATCTTGCTTTGCTTCCCACCTCCACTTTTTTCCTGAACCACTCACATTACACCAATAATGAGCCAGAGAGAAAAACAACACTGACATTTCCACATGACTCCTCAGTATCTCCCTCCAGCAAGCTTTGTCCCACTTTAAAGGTCCGGTCTCCAAGCTCATTTGGTGGGGCTGGCATTGTTGATCCAGAAAACAGTTTTACCAGGGTGTTTAGGGCACAGCCTGAGAAGGAGCAGGAGTTCACTACGGCTGTGAACGGGCGGGCAGCCAGGGGTACCAAGGCAAGGCCACAGATACAAAGCGTACAGGGCCAATTAATAACACCTAATTAGTCCAGCCGGATGGCGATGACAGGGCAATTTGTAATGTCAGCCGTGGAGATTCCCCTATTCAAAAAGCATTAGAGCATTAAGTAGCCAACCTTTACAATGCATCACCAAGTAGGACTTAATTAGGATGCCAGCCTAATTTTCCATGGCTCGTCTTTCATTACATTGTGCACTGCACTTTAAACAAAACAATTCGATGGCCTCACTTTCTCATGGGACACTTTAAACTTTGTTCACAGTAGCCATATGCCTACGTTCCTTCATTAAACTATTCATTTTTTTCCAGTATTCATTTTTTCCAATATATATTGCTGGCAATCTGTATGATTTATAAATCCACAACTGGGCAGCCGAATCAGGGTTATAAAACGTTCTTTTGTTTGTTGCATTTGTACATGATTTCTCAAAAAACCCTGCCATCCATTTTATCTCAGCACAGTTGTCTTTGTGGAGAGCTGGGAATTGTTTTCACAGCAAGAGAATCCCTCCAATTTCACCCCTCATTGCTCACTAGCAACTCAACGTAGAGTCACAACATTTCACACACAGAGAGCCAACAGTGTCCTAGTTAATCTGAGAACCATAAACATATTGTATTTCATTATATTAATGGAATGAATCGCCGTAAGGGGGATGACGAAAAATCTTGCAGCTGAAATAGTAAGGAAAAAACATTTAAGTGGGTGAGACAAGTATTTAAACATGCCTACGTCAGAATAGCCTTACTTAGCTGTGCTCACTTCAGATAGGACTGTGGTGCAGATTGAGTTAGAAAGCTTCGTACACAGTAGATTCCCTCTGTAAGCAACAAGCATCATTAATCTCCTCAACTGAGCTGTAAATATCACATCTGACAGAAAGACGCATATACACACACATGCATGAACCTCATGCAGATGTTCAAGGTCATATGTTAATAATCCCTTCTGGCAGGCCTTCGTAATACTTTCAGAAGAATGAATAGCTTTGTAACATTGTAAAGCACTTGATCTGGCTGTCTTGTTCTAAACAGGCCTGGCACGGAAGGTGTTCATTCAGCTTTAAGTGCAATTAACTTGACCCTTAACGTACACGTAAGCAGTTTATAAATTTAAGTTAGCAGGTAGCAATTACACTTCTTCATATGTACAAATCAGAGACCATATATTCATAGGATTTCATTATGTTGTTAAGAAGATCCTGTCAGCATTCAGGAAAGCAAGCAGAATACAGATAAGTAAAATGAACCAGAATGAGTGGAAAGGCTGTGTGGACACTTTAGATGCAGTCTCCAGAAAACATGACAAGGAGATAGCTAGGTTGGTGGACTAGATCTGTGTAACCTGCACACCTAGCGAGTCAAAAGAGCCTACCAAACTTCCAAAGCTCCAAAAAAATGTGTGTATAAAGCTGGAGTTAGCTTCCTACTCACTTGCTTCGCATTTTCTGTTTCAGCTTAATGGTGCTGTAGTTAAATAGAGGTGTCTTTAATGTAGAAACAATTTTAAATAAGAAGCTAACATTAGCTTGCCTCAATAATTACATTAATCCATTAATCCAATTAATTATTAAAAAATCAACAAATATCTTTAACTTTTGCTTGGAGGTGTTTAATAATCAGCTGCTAGACAGTTGAATCCAGCTAATGCTGCATGCCAAACCGCACTACCTGCTACACCAGACAAGAGTCCACATTTAATGGCATATGGACAATTTTATTTAGTAATGAGGGGGCGGGAAATATCAGACATTACGATTTTAGATTTCATTTGTTAACACTACAGCAACAAATCAAATAGAATATATATATATATATATATATATATATATATATATATATATATATATATATATATATGTGTATATATATATATATATATATATATATATATATATATATATATATATATATACATATCTTACATATAAAGTATTTGAATGCAGTGCTTGATATGTTGTAACCCTCGGTTTTGGTGTGTTGTGAAGTATTCCGAACACAATCTTGTTACCGTCTTCAGAGGAATAGGAACGGAGTCGGGTTAAATTGAATTCGCAGTGTTTATTCAACCAAACGGCTCTGGCAGTACAACGACACAAGTTGAGCCTCTCTGTGCTCTACTCTCTCTCTATATATCCTTTTGCTTAAACTCGTCCCTCAGGAAACAATACATAGGAACTGAAATACTGACGTAACAAAAATGGACATTAAAGTAACTTTCTTGTTCCATAACCGCCCAGAAAATAACAGAATAAATGCTTAAAGAAAAATACATAAAATAATTCAATGAACTTAGCTCCTACATGCTTAATAGCTTTTTAAACAATGTAAAATTTTAAAGAATATTAACGTATGATGGTTTTAGTTCCAAATACTGCTCTGGCTGGGACAGTTATGGCTTCGTAACCTCATAACAAACTGCCACTGCACTACCTAGCTTGCCTACCAAAAGAGACATGACGTCAATGGAATACTATGAATATACTGTTGATATAGAAAGTACATAAAAGGTAAACATAATTCATTATGTAACGTACTGTGTAATTACATGTAAATAGTACATCAAGTGTAAAATAATAAATGAATAACAAATAAATAAACTCTCAACTTTTAAGAGTTAATACATGGTACTGTGCTCCTTAAGATCCTGGCAACTGTAAGCATGGATCCCTCTAAGAAAGTTCCACTAATTAGGATACAGTCATGATCTATAATCAAATGTTTATTTAGCTTGACAACTTGCATCCACAGAGGAATAGCTTCCCTCCAAAGACTTTTGCTAGCAGCAGAAACATCAGCTTCAATGACAGTGAGTTGTGCCAGTGCTCACTTTGAAGCAGGGCCACATCGCCGGCTGTGCGGATTCCGCTTGTAGAGGGTCCTCTTGACTGTATGATAATTGAGCTGGCTCTTCTTAGCACAGTGTATCGGCTCCCTGACCTTGCCTCCTCTCTGGGAGAACAGAGAAACCCGAGCAGCAGAGCCAGTTAGGAACATTTGAGAGCCTGAAACGTCTTCTTCTGTGCACCTAAACTGTATTACTTTGTATGCAGGAATGAGAAAGACATTTGCAGGGAAAACTGTAGCTAAGGTTAAGACAATTCAGTGTCCAAGGAACGCTTTTAAAGTACACCCACCGGACTCTTCATTAGCTACACCTACTTGTATCAAAACAGACTATGCAGCAGCAGATGACCTATTGTCTTTTACTTTACATCTACAAGGTGGAACAGCAAGGTAGTAGTGTCTAACAGAGTGGGCAGTGAGGGTGTTCAAAAACTACAGTCTGCAGCTGTAGAACTGCAACAGTAGAGCTGATAAAATGGACAGTAAGCTTGGATGCAGGGAGGTGTGCCTAATAAAGTGGCCGGTCGGTGTACGATATGAACTTTTTAATAGGTGTGCAACAAAGGAATGGATTTGGTGTAGTTTATGATATGACCAACCCTTAGGATTCTATTTTCTAACTACCTATCTTTACATTCAACCATTTCAGAAAACAGTATTAAGCAAACAAACAAACAACCAAATAAATGTCCTACTTGTGGAGCACCCTAGTGGCTCAGGGGCCCTGTGCAACTGCTTTTACCATTTATAGCAAGAAACAGCCCTGAGGAGCACGCTGGAATAAGGCAGCAGTGTCTCCAGAGGTGTGTTAGGTTGTAACCCCGACAGGGAGTGGTGAAGATAATGAGATGTATTAATTAATGTGCTGCAGAAAAACAGGGCTGTTATATGGCAGTGTTTCTGGAGCCTGTTTCTGTAAAGTAGCATTAAGATCCTTAATTGCTAGAAACTGTGATCAAAGTGATACTTGGCTGAACATCTTATGATGCAGGGTAACTATCCCTTTCATGTTATTTTGGGCTCTGCTGTACTGGAATTGTTTATCCGGTTTATGATGGGACCCAAATAAGAAGTAGTCTTAAGGGCTATCACGAAAATATTAAATTATAAAAGGACAGGGCTTTAGGGTGCGTCCTTCTATTATAAGTATATACTACTATTCAAAATATCATAATATAGATTGAACTATGAAATAAAAGATACAATACATTTATAGTCTATTCCAAACCTATCCCAAAATGTTTGTTGTTAGCTTTGTATGTGTCTCAAACCAAATCGTTTTTGTAGAAAACCAGAGTGTATGTATAAACAGAGTGACGGCTACTGTTTTAATGTGGTGTAGAATTGTCGCATGATCTGTTTTGATTTCTCTGACCCCACCAGAGATTTGCCTGCTGACACGTGGGAGGCGCACGGCCAGTGTGAGAGCAGATACTTACTGCCGCCTCTATTCACTGTCTGTGGACAACTTCAATGAAGTTCTGGAGGAGTATCCCATGATGAGGAGAGCCTTTGAGACGGTGGCCCTTGACAGACTGGACCGAATAGGTGAGAATGCAAATAGGCAAATGCCTGTCTGGCTAGCTGTATATCCATCTAAAAAACACTTTGTATATCGTCACTGTCCAATGAAAAACACGTATCTCCATTTTTGTCCATTTTCACTTTTATGCATTATTTGACCACAGCGGCTGCCGCTGACACTGTGTGGAAATCTCATGATAAACGGACCAACAGAAATGGCCCAAAAGGGCTTGGAAAGATGTCTGGTTCCATTGACTTCCATTAAAGTTAAATGGGGATTTTGATCTCTTCTGTAAAGATGCTATTTTGGAGATACTTGTTTTTCTTTGGACACGGACGATATTTAATTTAAAATTTAAACACATTTATCTTTATTGTGTAGGTTCTGATTTTGCCATCATGACCACCACACTCGCCTGTGGTTGAGGTTTTATTTTCAGGTGATGTCGTCACCTGAACTTTCTACATTTCAAACCACACCCTCATCTTTGAGGAGTGTGGAATTTTGTATAGTCTTGTTAGTATATCCACTCGTTTTTTTGTGGGTTTTCCCTTTTTTTATAAACAAAATGTATACAGTTCTGCTCTTAAGTTTTCATACGTCTGTCCTACCTTGAAAGGCTGGCTTTATATAGTGAAGCTTTCATGTAACTAGTTGCATGTTATGTTCACAGAGCTAATAACATGGACAGTGAGATTAGATACAAGGAGGTGCAACAAAGGTGTGGATTTCATGGATTGGCCTATTTATAGGCTACTAATTTCAGTCATATGTGCCTGCTCACAAATTACCAATTTAATATGAGTTAGGCCTATCAGCTTGTACCCTGGAATTCCTGCTGCATAAATAAACAATAAAAAGTTGCACAGCGATACAAGATCTGATCTGATTATGTGATGCGTTATCAGTATCATTGTTATGTTTCTCTTTAATGTTATTATACGAACACATTTATTTAGTAATAGCGGTCAGATGAAGCTATTTACCCTCACAGAATAATAATAATGTAATGACCACCAAAAAATGGTTTTGCGTAATTACTCATTTTGACGATGGTGACAGGGGGTTATAATTACTGAGCAAAACTTTTAAACAACAGAACAGGCACTATTGGGATGACAATCTGCGAACAACCAATATATCATATAAGTGCCAGTATATCAGTATATGCTTAAACTTGTGTTTTGTGTATGCCAAAGGTCATGCACTTTGATTTGCCAGTAATGTAATGACAACAGCAAGACTGTATTTAGTTTCCATCAGCGCCTTTACCATTCAATTATTCCTACAATTGAAATCCGGTGGCGAACAGTGTGTAAACATGTCATTTGCTAAGCCTCCATGCTCTTCTCCTCCTCTCTACGTCTTCTGCTCTTCTCCCAAGGTCAGTGTGCTGCTGATGTCACTCCCAGTCACATGACCACCTCAGCTGTTTACAGAGGGCCTGCACGGCCGCTGTTGCCATGGCAGCCACATTCCATACATGATCCGTTCAGCTAGCAGATGAGTTGGGATTCCAGACACTGCAACAGCTCATCCTGCGACGTGCACCCTGCCTTTGGTTATTTGGCATTAGGAGAGCGTCTGCTGGGGGAAGTGTTAGCAAGGCTGTGATCAAATTGGCTAGCTGGTGTTGTTAGCTGGTTTTAACAGCTGTCATGAAGATGTGACAGTGATGCTTTGGACCAACAAGATGACTGAAATACGTAGAAACAGGGACGTGTCCAAAACAAGCACGTCCATTTCGCAGCTAATGCAAACCTCTCTTCACATCTTCCAGAGCGCCACCAGCTGTTGCGCTGTTTACCTTAGAAAGACAGGAAGGTGGATGCAGCAGGATTGAATCCCCTCCAGTGTTATTTGTGAGCAGAGCGGGAGATGTCAGGGGGCTGAGGAGATAAGCAAGATAGAGAGAGATGCTCAGGCGCTTGTCTGCGGGAGGTAGGTCATTTTAGCTGGTGAACCGCTTTCTCTCGGCAGCAGAAGCAGTGGGCACCCACTCATGTTAGTATGGGCAGCACAATGATTCAGCAGAAAACAGGGAAAAGGCCCCCAGTCTGCTCCTGCTGTGCTGGGTGGGGATGGCTTGTCAAGAGCCAAAGAGAAGTGATATTTGCATCATTAAAAATGGGTAGTCTGCTGACTGTGGGAGAATTTGCATGTCTATAAACACATAAGCCCCGAGAAAGACTGAATATAAACTTAGTCCTGGTTATTTAGATGTAGATATTGAGTTAAAGCCACAGGCTGAACTCCACCTCGTACTGGTCGGCTAAGCGGTGGAAAAGCAATAAAAGTGCAGGTGTAATAACAATTGTGTAATAATAGTGGAATCTAGTCCTTGGTTACATAGTTTACAAGCGCTTGTGTAGAGCTTGTGCCTCACAGAGACCGCAATAAAAGGATGACAGCATATACCAGAACTTATCATTGCGAATCACAGCTACAGGTAACACTGTATTTGTTTGATATGTGGACAGTTGTGATCTGCCCATTGGAATAAACCCATACCAGCTTGGTCTACTGTGGTTAGAATATGTCCTGGATGGTGATACAACACAAATCAGAACATGCCTGTGTTAACCACTTGTACTTAAGTCTACATCAGTGAGTGGCAGGCCCCAGGGACACAATAACCCAGGTGAACAAGTGCAACTTTATCAAATCGCTTACAAGAACAGTCAGAATGCACCATGCGTGCTGTATACATATATCAGAATTGCTGCAAAACTTTAAAAAACTTCTTTTCAATGTGTTTGATTTTCTTATCTGCTCTTCCTCCATCCCTCATTACAGGACTGCTGTCAGCTAGATTGTTCAGTTGGCAGGCTATTCTTTATTAGTTAAATGTACAAGATGTTCTTTAAGATTCATCATAAAGCTTAATTAAGGATGTCCTAAATTCATTATTTTGCCATCCAAGGTGATCCTGAGACCTTTTATACTGAGGATTAGTAGATAGCAAGGCTGTTCTACAATTTGTGTTTTAATAGAATATGTACATAGTTAGGTGAGGTAATATTAATCTGCTCATTACACAGCTACAGTAAAATCAGTAGGGCTGCTCTCTAAAAGTCGACGATTCGAATCGTCAGTCGGCGACCCTTTAAGTTGACTGAGACCCTTCAAGTCGACCGACAACAGTGACCTTTTTTTCCCTGTAAAACAGACTAAAGCTTACAAAAATGCACAAGAACTTTAAGAATGTAAAAATACATTTTAATAATTATTAAAGGGGGATAATAAATATATATATGTAAGTTCTAGCTGGGCTGTGACGTATCCTTGCTAAAAAATGTAATCCACGTGACGGCATGCACTGGCAGTCCACCACTTAGGAAGCCGCGAAGCTGAGAAACACGGTGGAGCGATGTCTCAGAGAAAGTCTGGAGGAGGTTTTGAAGAAGAGGATCCGAATAATATAAAGCTAATACTGCTCTTCACTCAGTCAGATATCCAACACTGCTCCAAATGAGTGAGCTGCCTTTGGTTTTAGACATACCGGCTGTTTGCGATGAAGGAAAAACGGAGCGAAGATGTTAGCTTTATTATAATTCCATTATTTTAGAATCTAAATTACAGATATTTATATGTATCCTTCTACAGCTAATATCATTTTTATATCGTAAAATATCATATTTATATCAATATCGTTTTTATTTAAGGATAAGTACAGTCATTTAATATGCCTGCCGATAAACGAGAGAGAATTATTTCAGCGCGGGGAATGTATTTAAACAGGTCTACTGTTCTTCTTTTCATCTAATAATAATTTAAATATTGACTAATCTGTTTTTATTTAGCAGTTCATTATTTATGAGAGATGAAAGGTGAAGGGCCCTCCTACTGAAGAAGCTATTAGAAGTGAAATTAAAAAGACTAGAAGCTATAAGCGCTAATGTTTAGCATAAATATGCGCTGCTGCCCGGCGCTGTGTTCTGTAATTAAAGGCTCCTGATCATCGTCTCTTTTAGTTCAGAAATATGTTCCTGTGACGCTCTCTGACTTTCTAAATGAGGAGGACATCAGATCTGAAATGTATGCGTGAACGAATAGTCGAATCGTCGACCAAAACGGGCGAATCCGATTCGACTGACAGAATTCTGAGTCGGGTACAAAAAAATCAGTTATACATTCTTAACTGATTTTTCAAAAAGCCCATTTAGTATTGTGTTTAATATAGATCTTAATTTACTGATCTGGTCATTTGGTAGTTAAATCCTGTAGGTTTTTTATTATATGGGAGGCCTTATACATTCTGAACGGATAGCTTTAGTTTGGACTCCTATGTGAAATATGTAGTTTGGACTCCTATGTGAAATATGTAGTTTGGACTCCTATGTGAAAGGGTGTTGAATGTACTTTGATTGCATACTGCTCTAATGTGTGTGCTTTCTCTCATCTTTGAACGATCTAACATTTCAGGTCACCACTAGTTTTGTACCACAAACGTCTCCCTCAACTAGTCCACAGAAACTCCTCCTTTATACGCTGTATTGTAGCACACTGAACTTTATTTATTCCTTCTTCCACTTTCAGGCAAGAAGAACTCCATCCTGATGCACAAAGTACAGCACGACTTAAACTCTGGAGTCTTTAACAACCGTGAAAATGAGTTGATCCAGGAGATTGTAAAGTACGACCGGGAAATGGTGAAGCTGGTGGACCTACAGAGGCCTCGGGCCATGTCAGCCACTCTCTCCACCCATGGCTCAATGTTCCCTCCTTCTAATCAGCCGCCTACCAGCTCTGCCATCGCCACCCTCCAGCAGGCGGTGGCCATGAGCTTTTGCCCCCAAATGGCAAACCCTCTGACAAGTCACGGCACACTCCAGTCTCCACGCATGGTGCGTCGCTTCCAGGTGGTACAAAGCCTTGCCAGTCCCGGGACCCAGCAAACCCCTCCAGGGTCCCAGTTCTCTGCTGGAGCTCTGGCCTCTGCTCTTGCAGGGACACCTATCCAAAGTCCCTTAGCCACAGCTGGCCGAACGTTCCAGTATAGCTCGAGCCCCATGGGTGCCCCCTCTGGGTCCCAACTGTCCTTGGTGCAGCAGCATGTACCCAGCCCCACCCATCGAGTGGCAGGCCCCAGGAGCACAATAACCCAGGACGCCCGAGCCCTATCGGCCTCCCAGCCATCTCTGCCTCATGAAGGAGTGCAGCCGGCAGCCCCAAGCCCACCCCAGTCTACACGAGTATCCTCCACTTCCATCGGACCCCCTCAGAATCTCTCTGGACCCACAGGCTTCCGGGCAGCAATTCCGCCTAGGATGGCGCTTCCACACCAGATGTCTGTGGGGGCATTTCCACCTGCCTCCCTGCCCCAAATGAGGCCAAGCTTGGACTCAGGACTACCCAAGAAAGATTCGGTTATTAGCCTTCCAGACACGGACCGTCACGTCAGATCTAGATTATCTTCCAATTTGTGACCTTGTGACAGAGCTGGGGGGATCCTGGCTGTGTGCTTTAGGGTGTTTCTTCCTTGAGCAAGTACGTTTCTCCACTTGTTACACCCTGGATCTTACTCTAAGAATGTATGCAGTGTGATTGGTAACAAAGGGGGATGACAAGAACCACCAGACTTGACAACTATTAACCATATAAAGTCTGTAAAATTAATGATCATGGAGATGTTTCTGTTGAACCCACAACCATAAACAACAATGTAGCTTCCTCCCACACAGTTTGCCTCTCTTCATAAATGCTTTCTTTATTGTGGTTGTATTTACAAACATTGCAAGAAAAACAGAAAAAAGGAAAAAAAACGGCTCCCTATCATACTATAGTCCAACCGGTGCAATGTCGAGTGGGTTGGGACCCAAAGGGGGAAAGCTGAAATGCTTCTAATGACGACGTAGGAGCTAATTTTTCACAACAGTCTTTTATGATGCAATGTGAAGTGGGCTGTGACCGAGGGATGATAGGTAGGGGAGGGGCTCAGGGTCTGATGACATGCTTCTGATTATAATGGAGAAGCTGACACTTAACAAAAGTGTTTTTTTTGTTAGGCCACAGCCCTTTGACATATAATTCAGCATTATTTAAACTGCTGTCGTTTTATTGTAGAAAGGCTACAATAAAAGTCTCTGTATTTTACATCAACATTCTAAATAACTTTACAAATGAAGTGATTAGTCCTTCAGTTTTTAGTATTGCATTTTATGACAGATCAACCACAACCTTCAGCTCACGCAAATGTAATTTGCTAGCACTACAAAATAGTAGTTTAAATCAAGTTTACTCCGAAATATACCAGTGAAAGTGTTTGCTACCTTAAAAGCTATAATGGTTCCCCCTATCACACTGTCCCGCCAGCCTGGACAAGTGAGGGCTTCTACTTCTCAAAAATAAGAGCACAGCTGAGAGTAAAAGTAAAAGTTAAACTCATAATCTATTTGAACTGAACAGTTGCATTACTTATTAACGTTTCTTCAGATCCTGTAAAAAAGAAACAAAAGGTGAATTAGGCAAAAGTGTTCATTGTTATCATTCGATAACAAGAGATAAGGAATTCAAATTCCAGCCATGCTGTAGCCCTTTGCAGTCAGATAATCCACCACCAGCAGGTACTATGTGATGGGGAAGCCATAACCAGTGGTGAGGCAATCCCATTAGCTGTTTATTTCTGAGTAACCTCTATTCAAACTGTACTTTCTAATTGTGAGATGGAAGATGAAACATGTGAGATAGGAGAACTCATGACTGAACTGATGCGACAGTCGTATGCAAAAGTGTGAAACCCCCCAGATTTTCTAAGTTCACCCTCTGCATGAAGCAAGCAAGCAGTTTTTCCTCCAAATTTTAGTGCACAACTTCTAATTATTTGTGGCAAAACATAAAATATAAACAGTGTCACGCCTCTGCACAGGCCACATTTTATGTTGTAAGTTGTTTTAATATATTAAATGTAACAAATAAATAGTAATTGTGCATTAAAAATGTGTTCCTCTGTAGAGGAGGTGTTAACTTACGCTTACTGAGCACTTAGTTACCGCCTAGTTTCTATACTCATTGTTCATTTTGTCAGCTCCACTTACCATATAGGTGCACTTTGTAGTTCTACAATTACAGACTGCAAGCGATCTGATTTCCTTTATAATTTGTTAATCTCTTTTCCCTTGTTCTTCAGTGGTTAGGACCCCCACCGAACTACCAAAGAGCATGCACTGCGTTCTCAGTGTGTTAGTGTGTGTTGTGCTGGTGTGAGTGGATCAGACACAGTGGTGCTGCTGGAGTGTTTAAACACTGTGTCCAACCACTGTCCATTCTAATAGACACTGCTACCCTTCTGGTCCACCTTGTAGATGTGAAGTCAGAGACAATAGCTCATCTGCTGCTGCACAGTTTGAGTTGGTCCGTGGTCACAGAACGCTGTTGGCTCGATAGATTTCAGCTGGTGAACTGCAGGGACACTGAGGTGACACTCCAGCAGCACTGCTGTGTCTGATCTGTCCTGTGGTGGTCCTGAACGTTGAAGGACAGGGCGAAAGAGGGCAAAATATGCATAAAAGCAGATGGACCACAGTCTGTAATTGTATTGGATCTAATAAAATGGATGCATGTAGATACAAAGAGGTGTACCAAATAAGTGCTCAGTAGGTGTATTATTGCTATTGACAGTGTTTATAGCCTATTTGACAGCTAATCAATCAGGAAGCATCTGGGAAGGCTTTCATTTTTTCTCCCTCCAGACCAAAGCTGGACCAAAACAGAATCAGTGTCATTGTGTTTAAATGAAAAGATGGAAACAAATATAATTTCATTGCCTTGATTTCCATTTAGAAGCCATATTCTTTGTCCAGGCCTGTGTGTGTATGTGTGTGTGTGTGTGTGTGTGTGTGTGTGTGTGTATGTGTGTGTGTTTTAAATATTCAAATATATTCAAATATTTGCCCGTGTTTATGCCCATGAGGTGTTTATATAAGTTACCCTTGGCAAATGAAAATTATTGGGTTCAACTACAGTGGAGGCCGAGAGCTGCAGGTAAAGAGATGATTTGCTAATAAGGATTTGTGCAAACCAACAACACTGTAAATACATTTTTATCTATTCTTATTGGTGGGTGTAACACTTAGTCAACACTTTTGCAGTGTCTGCTGCATCTAAACACGTTCACATTCCACTTCACATGTGAATATTCAGCGGGAATTAATGCAATTATTCACGCAGGCTAGCCTCTCGGACTCCGTCACTTACTTCCCATAGTAATGTGAAGAGAATGTAGCAGCATCCAATGTGTGAGGACCTCCCCCCATCCCCCTTCCATTAACAAAGTCACATGGGATGCCAGGCACCAAATGCTCCGAGCTAGCTCTGTCCACAGCCAGGCCTTGGCATCAGAGGAGGGTAAGCGCAATTACGTGAGCTGCTGCTAGTGATTACCTATTTCCAGTGACGAGGCAACAAGGAGTCTTTCTGTGCTCATCTGCTATCTATGGTTTGGCTTCAGTGAATAACTGACTCTCCGTAGTTGTGTAATGAGGTGACTTCCATACAGTCACTTGTTCCATGAAAGCCCTTATTGATCCTGCTGTTTCTTTTCAGCACTGCATCGTTTGAAGACGGCTGACTGTAACCTCCCATGCGCTCCCCCTCACTAGCCCCCCTTCCCCCACAGATTTATCAATATGTTGTCTCCCAGATGGCTCATCTGTAATGGTACTGAAGGCCTGCTATGTGTTATTTTCTCAGTTCATTGTGAGGAGACCTCCGGATTATACAGGCCTCCTTCCCTCCTTCACCTTTCAGAGTGGCTTTTATCCGGGAATAAGGTGAAAAGTAGCTACAGTTTATCAGCTGGGGTGGGCAATATGGCAAAATGAAATATCACAGTATTTGAAGACATTTGATGTGTTTGATGTATCTGATGTGTCTTGAAGTTGGAAAACTATGAATGCATTATACAGCATTTTGCACACTGCCCTGCATAAAATCCAATTGAACAAGATTATTATTATTTTTTGTAATAAATATATTAATTAATAATGTGATGATTAATAATTTCATATTGCCCACCCCTTTTCTACAGTACAGTGCAAAAGAGACCACCCATCATTCATAAAATTTCCAAATATTGAATGATTGGACTGATTAATTGGCACAAATTATTATTTTCTCAGGAGATATTACTGATCTGGTTATATATATGCCCAAACAAAACCACAACTTTCTAAATTTGGAGTTCTTTTATTTTTTTTTTAAATATACATCCAAACAACCATGCAGCAAAAATTAATTACACTCCAGACTTAGGAGAGGAGAAAATCTGGCCACGCTTTGTTTAGATGTGAAAGCTCCACTGGTGTAATTAAATGAAGGGTGGTCTCTGATCTTTGCCCTTAACCTCTTCTGCAAAAGTTAAAGTTTAACAGTATTGCTGATAATAACCACTTTTGGCTGGTAAGCCAGACCCCCAAATCCTTACGAGCCCTGAAAACACTGCTTACTCTAATTCCAGACTCAGAGAATTGTCCTCCACTGTCTGGTGTTACACTTTGCCAAATTCAGATGTCTGAAGCAATAAAAGATCTTTTGTGTCGTCCAAGGGAGGCAAAGAACACTGACTGAATTGTTGTTGACCATTGTAAAGAAAATGTGCCACAAGTTTTGCTATGCATTCAGGCTGGGGACAATTTCTTATTTTCTGTAGTTTGATTTTGTCTTTGAATAAAGAGAAGAAGGTTTTGGTGAGAGATTCTGTCCTTGTTGATTTCACCCTGCTATGGTTAAATAAAAGTGGACTTTTCTACTATGTTTCTTCATGTATTGTAGGTGAGTTAATAAATAAATGCTAACTTGGTAACACTTTAGCAAAGGGCAGCGTTTATTAGACATCATGATAAAATGATGAAAGCGTCTGTTTTTTCTTTTTTTTATTGTTTCCACCTATAACATTTGTCTGGGTTTTTGTACCAAACCATTTGAAAACGGCCTTTTTACTAGCCTTTCTTTATCCCCTAGAACGAAAAACTGTGTTACTCTGCCTTACTCTGACTGATTTGAGATCTGTTCTGATTGGCTGCCCTGCTTAATGCTTCATCCGGAAAAGCACTCAGAGCTGAAAAACTTCACCATGAGTGGGAGGGTATAAACTGCTGTAGGCTGAATAGATGGACATATGTGAATGATTTGGTTCCTGTAACATCACAAAAACAATGAATTCGTAACAAGCTGTTCTTGCAGCTTAGTTTCCAAATATGGACTGTATGGAGTGAGCGCCAAATACTGAAACAATGTTTACTTGGAACGAGGTTTATGTATTACTTCAAAAAATCAAGGCTTTCCATGCAGAGCTCTTAATACACAGCTACTATTTTTTTGTATTGCAGTATTACTTCTGTAATGCACACACTATAGCTGAAGCAGTGGGGCCAGTAAAGCAGAAAACTACCACACTAATTTATTTAGCAGCTTAGCACCTCGCAAGAGAAAACCAATGCAGGACTGTGTTTAGAAGAGGGATGCCTCAGGGTCTTCTAGGCCTTGCAAATAGCATTGCTATCCAGCGCTTCCTTCTGTGTTCAGCTACTGTTTTGATGATGAGTGAATTTGCTCATTGTGACCACAGAACAGAAGCTTTCTTCTGATAATTCTTATCATATTTGTGCAGGTGCTGCAGCACAGTAAAACAGCGCACCACCACTCCAGAGTCTGCTAAATTCTCCTAAATAGGGGTTTTGATTTACGTTTCTAGCAGGTTGCCAAAGCTGATTCTTGGATGATTTTAACTTTAAAATTGTACAAATCAAAAATAATACAATATCCTGCTAAAATGCCTTTTGGAAATCAATTTTCCTTCTACTCACTCAACTACTTACAGTAGCACAAATGACCAGGGGTGCCCAAACTTTTGCACGCCACTGTGCATCCGTGGTTTTAGGACTATATGGTAGCCTCCAAACCCAGCAGATCTGCTTTGATGAATGACAGTAATAAATGGCTTACAAATAAGTGCATTTATTAATAGTCCATCAAATTCATGGAAAGAGTGTTAGAACCAGTAAGGTCACTATTGAATTATCCATACAGTGACAGCAAGGGAAGCTTTTTCAGGTCCACATAAACTGTTTCTCCTAATTCTGATGTCAGACATGTGATCAGTACTAAAATAAGATCTTTTTTATTTCGCTTTTTTCCCTGTTTTCTTACATAACCAGAAAACTCCTTACCTCCATTAGACAGAATGGGGCATCCTGGTAATTAAGGCAAACCGGTGGAAAAAAACTGGTGAAGAAACAGTGAAGTCTTTCATTTTCACTTTACACATCCGAAGTTCTTCTTCTGACTTCATTCATCGCAGATACAACGCTTACAGGGACATCTAGTGCAGACTCCTCTAGTACTGAAATGCATTTGTAGATCAGCAGGTTTTTGTTGTAGTGAGAGCTATTGAACTGTCTGCATGAGGTGCTTTAATTGCACCCAGTAAACCTGCAGAGAATACATGTGGCAACTGGAGACATCTCATTTAAATAGCAAGCAAGCTTCATAAAGTGGCTACAGGCTTTATGTTCCACAGCTAACATCACATCAAATATCGCCTGTCTGTATCCTCTAAGCTTTGCTGTCACGGTTGCTCCAGGGCATCTTGTTAACGGACAGCAGAATGCTGTTCTTATGCTCTCCTGTCCTCGACGGAGAAACTGCTTTTCTTTTGAAGTCATTGGAGTGGCTCTGAAAGCTATAAAAAGAACGTGTCTTCTGAGAGGTGAAATATTCTCCCAAGATGATCCCCTCCTATACGTTCTGGAAGGAGCTGACAGTGAGTCAGCGAATTTAGCTCAGCCGTGGATTCTCTCTTGATTTGGAAGGATGCTTTCAGAAGGTCCTTAGCACACTGATATCTCTAGTAAATTAAGTTTGTTAAGGTCACCAGATTAAAAAAAAAATGAAAACCAGCAACATTACCAGTTCAGCGATCAATATATCATTTAAATAGAGTTATAATTATGAAATATGAAAAGGGAACAGTTCCAGTTCTGGTGTTATGTATTTTGTTAACTGTGTAATTAAGATACGTGTAATAAATAATGCTGACCGGTAAGATTGGGAACTTTGGGAACCTTGCCAGATAATGATACAGTAGCCTACCATGGTGAGTGAGTCTATGTTTGGGGTCCACTAGAATAGATTTACATGCCTCAGTGTTTCAAAAGCCCATTCCAAAAGCACATGCACCCTCTGTCTGAAACTTCACCTAAAGCTCCTGTGTCTTTAGGACCCCCCTCCAGATGAGTCCAGTGTGCTCTGATTGGTAAATCACCAGAGCAGTTGAAAGCAGTAACAGCATTCTGCCACAATTTCTGCTCCTTGAGCGGGGTCCGCGGATGCTGAGGCACATAGTGTGCAAATGTCACCAACTTTCTGCAGAGTCAGTCGCTACAGACCTCCAAACCTTCAGATTAGCTCTGAAGCAGTGTGTAGCAAGCTGCATTGAATGGGTTTCCATGGACAGGCAGCTGCATCTAAGCCTTACATAACCAAGAGCAATGCAAAGCGTTAAATGCAGACGGCCACTGGACTCTAGAGCAGCGGAGACGTGTTCTCTGGAGTGACGAATCACACTTCCCTGTCTGGCAATCCAGACAAGAGATTTTGGATAATTAGGGGAGTTTGGGGATAGCCCCTTCCTGTTCCAACATTACTTCGCACCAGTGCACAAGGCAAGGTCCATAAAGACATAGATAAGTGTGTTTGGTGTGGAAAAACTTGACTGTCCTGACCTGAACCCGATACAACACCACTGGAATGAATTAGAGCAAAGACTGCGAGCCACGCCTTCTGAACCAACATCAGTGGATGACCTCATAAATGCGCTACTGGAAGAATGGTCAAAAATTCTTATTCCCAAACACATTCCTAAACCTTCTGGAAAGCCTAGAAGACTTGAAGCTGTTATAGTTGCAAAGTGTGGGCAGA
Organism: Prochilodus magdalenae; assembly: GCA_024036415.1. Classification (NCBI taxonomy): domain Eukaryota; kingdom Metazoa; phylum Chordata; class Actinopteri; order Characiformes; family Prochilodontidae; genus Prochilodus; species Prochilodus magdalenae. The sequence goes on along the minus strand of JAMWET010002742.1, from coordinate 35,786 downwards.
CTAGCGAATACTTTAGGCAATATAGTGTAATCAGTAACCAAAACAAGAAAAAAATGTATTTTTTTTTTTTTGAGAGCTGCAAAAATGCTGCTCTCTTTCCAGCGGTTTTGGTCTCTCCTCATTCAGAGCAAAAGGGAATTACTGCCTGGGCAGCAGGAGAATGGATAGCCTTTCCTACTGCCACGCTTCCAAAGACCCAAGTGTGAAACAGTAATAACCTTTTACTCTTTTGTGTCTTTCTGGAATCTGGAGCCCTCGCTTCGCTTTCGGGCTGGGTGCGACCTCTCAGCTCCAGTGCTGAGTGTTGGTGGGAATGAGACGCCCCACCAGAATGCACCAGGGTCAAGAGGTCAGACCAGGGATAGGCTCTGTGCTCAGGCCTGGCAGCTCCTCTCCTGCTCCTCACAGCCACTCCAGGCAGCCCTGCTGAGAGGTCGGCACTCAGCGAGCACTGTGCATCCAGATAGCTGCTGATATCATGTCCATTCACTAATCTCTTTCAATGGGTAAAGGAGACTGTGTCTGGCAGCGAGGGGATACATGACTACTCTCACAACAAATTCCAATCAAGCCTTCATTGGTTCAGTTTGATGCATCCCACACGAAACACTTTGAAACGAGAATCTAAGGCCTCAGTTTAAAGATGGCACATCTGGCAAGTGTTACAGTCTCTGAGGTTCCAGTGTGGATGCGTTCACTGGGCAGTTGATACAGGACGCTGTAGCTGCAAGAACATTAGATTTGGGCACAGTGCACACATCATAGGAGGAGGCATTGCATGAAGTCAGCCTTTGGAGCCAGATGAGGAAGTCAGTATATCAGTTGCATATAAACAATGAGCACGTTTTATAGCTGCTACGTTTATGTTGAAGAATCCCAGAAATAAAGGATATGATCAGCAGGTGACTGCTAGCTAATAAACTGCAACATTAATTTCACAACCTCTGTGTTTTTATATCGTCGCTGTCCAATGAAAAACATGTATCTCCATTTTTGTTGATTTTTACTTTTATGCATCCTTTGATCACACAAGCTGTTGTTGACATAGTGTGAAATTGAATGATGAATGAAACAACAGAGATGGCCCAAACCTGTTTAGAAAGACGTCTGGTTCCACTGACTTACATTAAAATCAGATTGGGATTTGGCCCTCTCCTGTAAAGTTAGCATTTTGGAGATACTTGTTTTTCTTTGGACAGCGATGATATGTAACCAACAGAAAAACGCATAAAATGCATGCGCATAATATGTTTATTTACATATATAAAGTACATATAGAGTCATCATCAAAACAATAAAGGTGCAGTCAGGTAGAATCAACCGTCAGGAATGAATATTGGTGGGTAGGTTTGATATTGTGAATGTTCACACTTGACCGTGTCTATGACAGAAGCAAAGACGGGCATTATCGCCGCACCTGACTGACCCAACAGCCACGATTGTGGACATCCAGTGAGCAGTGATGATCTCCATGAGTCATTCTAGCGTCAGCACCTTCGGCAGACGACTGCACAACGCAGGACAACATGCACACAGACCATTATGATGACTGCCCTTTACATCACGTCTGCGTCACCAATGGCCGCAATGATGTCATGCCAGACTGTTATGGAGTGATGCAGAATGCCCGATTGTCATCTTCAGTTATGAATCCCACTTTTGTATTGGTGGAGATGACCAACAAATCTATGTAGGGAGGCACTGTGGTCAGCACAAAGATGCACAGTTTGAAGGCCTGGTGTCTCCACCTCTACCACAAAATCTCCAGGAACTGTGTGAGAATCAAACTGCATGGGATGGATTATCACATTACCATTAGAAACCTCTACAACTCCACGTTGAGATGTCTGGAATATTGCACTAGCAAACATGATGGTCCAACATCATACTATGGGACACCACTTCTGTATGTGTGTATCTAAGGTGGCAGAGAAAGCCCAACGCACTGCAAGCTAAAAACGCACTGCAAAGTCTCAGTAAATATTACCCGTATCTGTGAAACGTTATCTTCCTTCCCAATTGCAATCCGACACTTCCTTTTGGGTGCAACTATTCTATTGATGATGAGTGTATTTGATTAATATATCATTATAATATCCAGTGTTTATATCTATGACATAGAGGACAATTTGAGTTATTTTGACCAGGGGAACTATTTTACTGTAAGGAATCATGGTGAAGGCCAACTGATAAAAATGCTAAGTAACTTTATAAACTAAACTATGGAACACTTCAAAGAGTATAAATACATAAATAAAATAATAATAAAAGATTGTATTTCTTGCTTTCCCTATTTCAAAATTTGTGACTTACTTGCTTTTTTAAAATAAAGTCACTAAAGAACTAAAGGCAGTATTTTAGGCAGGGATAAAGAAGAGATACATATCCTCAGAGGAGTCAGCGGTTGTGGAAAGCCCATAATTCATATTCATATTAAATATTTTGGCAGTAAAACAGACCTGTGGCTACAGTAAACAGAGCTGTGGTTACAGTACAACAGGGAGACCCTACTGGGCTAGGTCCAGGTCTGAACAGACAGAGACAGCTGCCATCAACAAATGCCATATGTTGTATATGATTGGCTGAAACAATGACAAAAATAAATAAGATCCAGTATTTGTAGATGGCAGCTACATTCAAATAGACAGTATTTTTATACAGATCAGACAGCCCATCTATCATCTGGTAGTATAACTCAATACCCCGTAGCTGTACCCACAACCCTGGGCTACCTTGTGTCTTGAAAAAGCAAATGCTTGTGGTGAAGTTGTGGACTCTCTCGACTAAGCAAGCAAGTGGTGGAATTGGCTTCAGCTGTCTATTTTGCTGCCAGGTCTTTCTTAGGGGCACCCAAAACGGGGATATCTGGCCAGTCTTTGGCTTCAGCTGTCCCTGAAAATGTCCCCGTTGTTAACTGTGAAATAAAAACAGGGCAGGGACCGGCCACGAAAAACAGGGGCGTCGAGCTACCTGGTACTACACTGCATGTCTGCTTTTGATCACTTGCACTCTTGCCACTTTTCCATAAATGCTTAATAATCACCAGCAGCAATTGTTGCCATTGTCTCCATACTGTAACAACAAATATATGGTATAGTTGCTGGACAGAAGAAAGTAAAGCTCTGTCCTTTAAAAAAAAAAAGGACTAATTCTATGGTGTTACTGGCACAGCATTTTACTAGTAATAAAAGATGAGGGTGTTTTTATTGCTGCTCTGTTTTGACAGTCGCTTGTCCCAACACATCATGCAAAAACAATGACAGCAGCCTCTGATCATTCTACAGTCAAACTTTTTTTTTTTTTATACAAATTGCATCTTTAGGCCAAATTTAGAGCCAAAACCTACATACCACCTAGCAACAGGCAAAATGTGTTTCATCAGCTTAATGTCAGGCTCTACTTCAACTTTACTTTACTTGCAGGTCTAACCTGTATACGGTAGATTTCACACTGCTGCATGTACAAAAATCAAAGATGAATCAGAGCACACTTGGTGGCCAAAAGTGCACTGTGCCTGCCCTGCATGGTTTCAGTTCTAGCGACTGTCTGAATCATATTCCTGTCTTGAATACCAGTAAATTATTCAGTGTCACAACCTGACCTTTGTCTCCTTTGTCCCAGGACATCCTAACAGAGCAGCAACACAAAGCTTTAGCCTCTCAGATGTCATTGAAAGTGACTGTACTGACAATAGTGACCTTCTTTTTTAATGTTCCATACTCCTCTTTCACTGGGCTCGGGTTACTTCCCTAGCGTAGGCGCTCAGCATGAGTCAAAACAGGGCTATTCCGAGATTGAGACGGAATTCAAACTCCAGAATGAGCAGTAGTGAGTGGTCACTCTGAGGTCTAGTGCTACATGAATCATGAGGCATGTTTTTGTTACATCAAGCATTCATGTGCACTGGTGGTTCTGGTTTTTGTGCATGACGTAGAGAGCATGCAAAATAGGTAGGACACTTTTTTACAGAAATAAAATAAGAGGAAAACCACCAGTGAAAAGAAAAACATATCCCCCACGTCCACAAGCATTTCCACTTTATCTTTTTTTAATAGCATAAAAAATACAGACTTTATTACACATTGTGTGGGATTTGCACATTTTGATTAGAGCTGTCTTTTGCACAAAAATAAATTATACCACTTATGTTTACAAAATGGGATTATTCCATTAAGTGCCTGTTGACATTCCTTTTGAGGAAGTCCTTCTGAATAACGTCCATAACATTCACATGAGGTCAGCAGCCATCCCTTCTGCTTTTCCATGCTTCCATGCCTATTTCTGAAAGTAAGAGCAGCAGGCTGTAGAGGATGATGGGGTGAATGAAACGTGGAAATGGCAGGGAGGGCCTTTCAGTGTGGAAGCACAAAGATCGATGAGAGACCAGATTGTGTGCTTAATCAGCCTGGTGTTAGCCCCGAGGAGCAGAGGAGAGGATCACAGGCCTGCAGAGAACTCAGAGGAATTTGGCCCTGCACCAGAAACACACCAACATACAGTACTGTGCTAAAGTCTTACACCAGTCAAGCAAACTGTTTAAAACTGCTTATCTGGCCAATAAATCTGATTTTACTTGTAAAAATACATTTTAACACCAGAATAAGTGATTCTTAAATACTACTAATTATGTACATTGTTTGGGGTTGCACCCAAGTTTACACGGCACTTTGGTTTTGGGGCAAAGTGAAAAAAGGCTGAAAGTACTGACTGAAAAAGATTACACGAGTCTTCAGCAAAGCGTCAAAATCATTAGACAAGTGGTTTATGATCTTTGCTCATGCCAAGTTTTAATAAAACGTGCAACATCCAGGAACCTCTGTCCTACAGGGACGATACCTTTTGAAACCAAAGCATCTCACAGCAGAGGCAGAAAGGAAAGCGCATGCCATTTGTAATGATGGCATTTAGTTTTTGAAATTATGAAAAAAGTTTAAAAAATAGCAAGTAGCAAAGATCTAATTCACTTTAAATGACCAATTGTTCTCCATTGTTGAGGGCACTGGGTTAGTTGTATTTATGCTAGATGTATTTTATTTATATTATAATTGTCATTTTTTGTTTTTTGGCGGTTTAGTTTTCAGTTTTGGCACTGGTTTTTAATTTTTGTGCATCACTAACATTAACGCTTCTTAAAAGATTAATAGTAGGGGTGTAAAAATGCATTATGAGGAATCAGGCTGAAGGTGATAATTACTACAATATTCCATCACTCCCCCCCCCCCAAACTATCTTTATCTTATATTGCATTAGTAAGCTGTAGCAATATAAGCAAATCAGACCTCTTCACTCAAAGATAACACTAGAAGTTTCTTTAAGCACTGAATTATAGCCAAATCTGAAAAATCAAAGATTTATACCTACACATGGTGTAATAAGCATAAAAAAAAAAATCCTTTTTGATGAAATAAGCAATAAATGTGTTGTGAGCTGTTTAGAACATAGGTGTAGTTCCTCATTCTCTATGGTGGCACAAAGATTATTCACAGCTTGAGTATCTGAACCTGGGATAACAGGCCGCACTGGTCAGGTTTTGTGAACAGCCTTGTGGTATTATGTGTGTTAACTACTATTACTGGTCTGCTATAATACTAACACACCAACAGACAAAAGAATCCCTGTAGTATTGTAAAATACTGCAAGTTAATCTTCTTTGTACTGATGTATGTATTCTTCCAAGCTAATAAAGACGTACCGCCAGTGTAACAGCATTAAACTGCACTTTCTGTGTTAAGACTTTGCACAATTCTGTACATAAGGACTCCTCGCTCACTCTGTACGAGGACTTTGCTGAGGTGTCTTTACAATGAGGGGAAAAAAAAAAAGACTGACCACCCACGCACTCATGAAAACATAACCCCCATTCACACCTCACCAAGTCAACATTTACACACACACCTGCCTGACTCAGTCTCTCCCTGTCAGACACAAATCGAGAACTGTCAGCATCTCTGGATGCTGTAACAACAGTAGTAGCAGCAAAGTTAGCAACTGCTGGTTCACTCTGTAGAGCTATGTGCCTGGTGAAGTCTCTCCGTCTAGCATGTCCACATGGGGAACATCTGCAAAACTCCCCGGCTCAGTCTGTGCAGGCTCATCACCCATATCAGCTGAAGAAATAGGTGGATTCCTTCACTCTGTGCAGATCAAAATCACCTGTAGGAAAGAATGAGACAACAGCATTACCACCACATGTAATAACTGCATTCAGATCTCTGCAGCTTTGACACCACACAGTGAGGCGTATTTCTAGAAAACCGCTGAGAAAATCATTCGGCAGAAAGCAGATTTAAACGAAACACTCAATTCCACGCGAGGTCTCATCACTGACAGCATGTACCGCATTATAGAATGGCATTAAATAAAACAACAACTTTTACGGCCTGTCAGCAATTATTATGACTGAACAAACTGAAGGCAGTGTCTCCATAGCTGGAAGATTTTCAACAGAAGTGTGAAAAACAGATACTGATGCATTACTGCAGCTCTGATTGCCAGCATTAAGGCTTGTTCACAGAGGTAATCAAACCAACCGGTCCCTGGGGTCTCCCAGATGATCCAATGCATAGGGAAATGGGAAAAATGTTGGCTGTCCGGAGCTCCCTAAGAATCAGTTTGAGGACCACTGCTGTAGACGTCTAGTGAAGTCTAGTGCAGGACTTCCCAAATTGTGACCATGAGGACATTTGATGTGGCCTACCTAAGACCACGCCCTCACCCAATAACAGAAAACCATAGTGTAATACTACATATGATTGAAGTATTTTAGTTACATACTAGAGTGTAACTGTGCATTCTTTTGTCTTTATATGGGCATTTTTTTTGTTCACAACCCTTGACCTTCAACAATCACTGCACTGTTGGCCCTCAAACACATAGTTCATGCAACCCCTGGTCTTATGTATGTATTACGAGATTGAAAGTCACCATTCTAAAATCTGACTGCCTAGGATACACTGAAACTGTTGCTCTCATCCACACAGTTCCTGGTTTCTTGTTACAGTAATGGCCCATTTGGGGTCTTGGAGCTTTATACTTTGCTGTAGCTTCAGTTAGTTTGTTGCTTGTTAATTAGTTCACGTGTGTCCTCTGAGCCCTGTTTAGTGTAGTCAGCTTAAGATCTTGGTTTAAAAGCCATTTAAATGTCAAAATTGAGAAATGCATGGATACAATCATGGATCTCAGAAACATACAGCGGAGCTCCAGCCAAGACTACTACAGATGCTACTACAGAATTACATAATGTGTTGATTTTTTTTTTAAGGCCACATTTAATGCACGAAACATACCTATTTATGGTGATGTACCAAGTCAAAATTGTTCACAATGATGATGTCTGAAGAGTGTAATGTTTCTATTAGCTCCCTTACAGAAGGTTATCCCATGAAACAATGAACACGAACGTTTACAAATCCATTACGGAGTCCTTAGTTGTTGATTCATCATAGTTTCGAGAAAAGCTTTCAGTCTGAAATGCGTGTTCTAAAATCCATTCACAAGTGGAGAGGTACAAGAAACCATTTTTAAACAGTTATGAAAAATACATTTAAACTAAAAAAAAAAATCATGTGGGTTCACTGATAATCTTGGACACTTAATAAAATTATTATCTTTGTATAGCAGACATCCTGGTTCCTACTATCATCACAGTAACTGTGACAATGAACCAATTTACATCAAACCAGTCTGAATGAGCGTTCACAACTCAATTAAAAAGCAGTGGAATTCCCCTGTAGCAAACAGATTCATCTGCCAGCTTTATACAACTCCACAAACAGTTAATGTAAGCTACATTAGATAGCTACATAGTACGCTGACTAGCAGCGGAGTAGAACACATTCATGTATACACATCAATCTGAACAGACTAATCTGAATAAGGCCGTTTAGAATTTTAGGACAGAAGTAAAAATTCTGCAGAGGAGACATAATTTAAAGTACTTAAAATCAGCAGCATGGCTGTAAAGTATTACAAAGCTAAGAGACAGAATAGTAAAAACATTGAGACTGGCATCTAGCTTGTGTGTCCCAGTGTGAGTGTGATTGTTGCAGGATGAATGAAATACATTTTCTTGAGTCTGCCATCATTTAAAGCAATTAAAGACAGGTGTGCCAAGTGAAAACTCACGTCTCACTCTGACTGAACTCAACAAAGCTTATTGTTATGGTCTTTTCTACACTAAGCAGTGCTCTACACATGTGTAACACTGCATCTGACTTCATCAGCTTATTAGAGTGTGAATATAAACAGTTCAGTCTTCATCTGTAAGCAGTATGAATCAAATTGTCAGCAATTTATTGAAATAAATATTCCAACTTGGTGTGTCCTTAGAATTGATTCAGAATAAAACCCATAACATCCATCACACTTTTCCCCTGCCATTAGAAACTGCTCATTATAAATTCGCTACATATTGACAAGTATAACTACTAATCAACAATTTAAGCTACGGAGAACTAAATCTGCAGAAAGGTCTACAGGAGTTTCTGTGTCCACACATCAAGGTGCCTGTTGTCACCTGGCTCTGATAAAGAACAGAGACGTGGACAACAGCCTTATCACTGACACACACACACACACACACACACACACACACACACACACACACACACACACACCAACGTGCATATACACACACACACATATGCTACCTCCAGCTGTCCCCTCTGGGAGCCAATTTCATTAGTGACAAAAACGGGAGGAGGGGGGGGGAGAATAGCTTTGGCAGAATACTAATACTAGAGGTTATCCAACGACAATAGGCCCAATATGCCTTTGTTTGACAATCAAGCTACATGCTCTATCATCTAGCAAATAAAAATTGTAACATGATAAACTGTGGATAGTGTACATTCAGTGTATTGTATCAATAGACAGCAGAAACTGCACTACATGTGTACAGACATGTGCATGTATGTGCCATAAGGTCAAAGGTGACAGCGCTGAAGCATGACACTTTACAGGTTTTCGTTACATAAGCAGATTAACTATTTAACGTAATTGTTGATACGTAATGCAATTCACATCTCTGATGAAATCAACCTCTGCAGATGTAGCCCAATGTGGACCTGCGGGCTGTACCATTATTAGCGATTATATAAGACCACAAAGCTGCCTTAAAGCTGATGAGCTGTCTATCAAGCGTGGGGCAAAGAGGTGAGCTGTCAGTCAATGGCAGTGTCAACGCCACTCACCTGTCTCTGGAACCCTTGCTAACAGCTGCATCATCCTCCAGTACTCCAAAAACTTCTTGTTCTTAGTTTCACCCCTGAAAGCAGATAGATAATTTTGCAGTTGGTGGGATGAACTCCAGTAAACGAGCTTCACAGTGCATTAGCCAGGAAAGAGGAAGATTCAAAGGCCCAGTCCCCAGAGCTACTCTCCCTTTCTCCTCAGACACAGACTGCCTTGTTTCCAATTATATATTAGATCAGTGGTTCCCAACTGTGGTCCTGGAGTTGCATTTCCACAGGTGTATAAAACTTGAGCACCTAGACATGCAGACTGGTTCTACAAACATTTGTGAAAGAATGTTTTACCCTCAGGAGCTCCATGAATTCCAGTGTGGTACAGTGATTGTATGCCAATTGCCTCACTACTAAATATTCCACAGTCAAGTGGTATTGTATCAAAGTGAAGTGATTCGGAACGACAGCCACAAAGTTGTATGCCACATAAATGTGTCAGGGGATGCTAAGGCACATACTAGCTCTGAAGCAGTTTGTTGAGAGCATCATGGAATGGGTTTTCATGGCAGAGCAGATGCATCCGAGCCTTACATCATCAAGGTCCATGGAAAGCGCTGAATGCAGTGGTGTAAAGCACGCCACCAATGGATTTTAGAGCAGTGGAGACAAATTCTCTGGAGTGATAAACCACACGCTTCTCCATATATATATATAATATATATATATTTTTTAGACAAAATATTTTATATATAGCATTATTTTATACACACTTCTCTAGACATCTATGCCTACTGATGTAAAAAGTAGGCCTGCAGTTAATAAAGCTCTGTAGCCCGACACAATAAAATGGACTATGGGTTGTCAACCACACTGTAGTGATGTCTCTGGGACGTGATTCCCCGCTGGCCCTGCAACCGGAGAAATATGACCCTGAGTGATTATGAAGGTATTTCAAGATTTCATGAGCATGGCTGTAGCTGGGCAGGTTTTGGAAGGAAAACTTCTTTTGTGCTCTTTATTAAACCTGCACAGGGTTAGAATGGTGAGATGGCTTACAAAGGAACATGCCAGCAGGAGGATTTCATTTAAACTGAGTAAAAATAAGCATCACTCCCATGCTTTGCTTTGATTCCCTTGGCTGTGAGAAACTGCTTCGACATCAGTTTTAAAAGCACCAGAGACTTAGTGGATACAGTCACAAATCCAGGGCAGAGATTTACACTGAAACTTACACTGGTCCTGAGCAGTATTTCTGCAGTAGGAACTTGGACAGGTCCTGTAGGATGGGCTGACTATGCAGGGCCACAAACTGCTCACGACACACCTAAGGGGAGACAAGAAAAATGCTCATAGAAATTATAAACTGGAGACTGAAATAATTGTTTGCAGCCAATGGAAATGTGACAGCTGACATCAGGCTGAGGCATCTTTTAACTAACTTGGAGTGGGGGTGGGTAAAAATCTCATATTCAGGTTTTCGCAGCATGTCTCCCTAAATCCCCAAAGCCCTGTAAATGCTTTTTGACGTTTTTGTGCTCCAATGAACAATTATACCAAGCAGTAACATCTTTCCACTTTAGTATTCTGTTTAGGGCAAATTTCCAATTCACAATGATTTAAACTTGCATTTCTCAGTTTTATTTTTAATATAAATAATAATATATAAATCTATTGACTATTTCTCAATTTATAGAATAATCAATCCCATTTGCATTCTACCGTTTACCCTCACTCTACCCTCAGCACAGTGCCAGCATCATTCAAAGTTGTCTGTGCATTTCTTCTGTTCTGGGAGAAAAGTAATGTGTTAATAACGACTGTTGCCATTTCCCACAATATGCTTTTGCAAGCATACCGAAGGTATCTCCCAAGTCAAGGGTGCCCAAACCTGATCCTAGAGATCTACCACCCTGCAGATTTCAACTTCAACCCTAATCCGTTAAACCTGATCAAGGCAGTCAAGGCCCTCAGGGGCACCTGAGTACCTGAGCCAGATGCAGAACTCTCTGGTGAGGTAGACCACCAAGGCCAGGACTGAGCATCCCCTGTCCTAAGTACCTAAAAAAAGCTAGGTTTAATTAGCAAAAGATTTTTTTATCCTGTTCAATGGAATGCAGTGCGTATATGCAACACTGAATAAAACACAAACCTCTTGATAGTAACTCTAAGGTGAAACTACTGATTCTTTTTTGCTTGCTTGAATAAATCTAAGAAGATGTAAATACTCTGACAATCATAGAATGTCTTTAGGTATCGTAATGTTACAAAACAACAAAAAGCACAAAGTCTAAGTATTATGCACACTGCAATGAGTTGCAATGAGTATCATATAAACATTATAGAGCGTTTATGTGCACTTTTGCTGTTATGTAAACAATATGACCACAGTGATAGATGACTAATTACAGCTCATCTGCTAAGTTTTCTTACTTCCACGCTTATTTTGTAACGCCTCAGACACAGACTTGTCTCGCACTTCCCATCTCTCATTTAAATTTTCAAAGGTGTCTGTGATCACAAAGCACATCAGGGGAATAGTCCGAGAAAATGAGCGAGAAAAGCAGAGGGACAGAAAGAATGAGTTGTCTTAATTCAGCACGACGAACCTCTCTATACAGGCATAAAATGGGCCACTGAGTTTCACTCCTCCTCAGAAGCAATTTTATGCATGCTTGAAGACACATAAATGACTCTGAGACAGTTTACAGAAGCGTTCTGCAAAGTGTATCCAGGTGTTGACCAAGTGAACAATACACCTGCCTCCTCCATACAGTTCAACAGCCTGTTTAATGAGGAATGAACTCCTGGATTTCTCCCAACATATAATGCTGTGTGAGATAATTGATTCAATTGTGGATTTAAATCTGAGGTCCAGAAAGGTTCATGCAGAAATGTTCTCAAATTAGCAGAATGTGGTGTGCTATACAGTGTCAGCTGCAGGTTGCATTAATATCTCAAATGGTTTATGCCTATTTAAAGGCAGCAGATACAACTTGCAACTGGGTTTAGCTGCTGCGGAACATATGGTACAGTCGTCACAGTAACAGATGCACGGCAAGACTGAGGTGGCTGGACACGCAGGGGTCCTGAGCGAAGCCAGAAGGGTCCCTGGCTCCAGAGAAACACGGGGCAATGCACGAGAATCACAGCATGGCAGATAAAACCAACGTACCTTATTCATGGTGTCTACTGTGAGAGCATGGGTCCAGTAGCAGTCATGGACGGATACAAATGTGAGGCCGGCACTAAAAACACAAAAGGTATAGATTACTGTACTGTACATGCTTCCAACCTGTGGTAACAGTTTACCTGTTCCAACATGACTGTACCTCTGTGCACAAACTACGGTCCATGAAAACATGGTTTGAATCCAAGGCCAATGTATACATTTGAGATCAACTACAATGTTGAATGCAAGCCAGGCTTTCTCGTCCAACATCAGTGCCTAACCTCACAAATGCCCTATTGACACAGACTGCCACAGATACGATCTACAATCTTGTGCAAATACTTTACCGAAGAGTGAAGGCTACCAGATTGATGGATTAGATTAAAATGTACATTCATCTTATCAAAGAATAAAGGATAATGGTGAAATCTGATGCCTCTCAGATACAATATGTCTGCAGCTGATCATGAGTCATTGTGTTTCACACTGTAATTTGTCTTTGCAATATTGTAATGGAAAATATGATCCTAAAATAAACCAAAACAGCGAGAAGGAAACTGCTCAACAAACTACTGCTCTGTAGACTTAAGGTTACTGATCTGTGTCCCAAACTTTATGTTCAGCAAAGTGTAATTGTAGTTTGCTGCGTTTCTCAGGAATTAAAAAATTACAATTTAATAAATGAGGGAATGTGGCAAGCAGTGGACAATCACCTGTAGCAGTAGAGTGCAGTTAGCATCATGTGGGTGGAGTCCAATGAGTGAATGAAGTTGGGAGGGAAAGCATTCTTCTGCTTTACAGTGTCCGGTCTCCTACAAGAGATAATACAAAAACAAGCATTTGTGCACATACACAGAGGAATTAAAGTCAAACAGACACCTGTAACCCTGTAGAGCCCATACATCACAGCACAGGTAGGTCAGACAGGTCTAATGATTAGTCAGGATGGTTATACTGAGCACAAAGACTAATGTGGCTGCTTATTACGGCAAAGGCTCAGGTGGTCTTATGTTAGATTGCCCCATTTAGCTTCTGCATTTTTCTTCAACAAAAACAGCACTACTCCTGTTGGCCTCTCTCAATGTGCAGTCTAGCCTGGGGGCCACTTTGCTCATTCAAGATTTTTCATGTCTTATTCATTTAAACAACACCGTGAAAAAAAAGAAAATCAATCGATAAATGGCTCTGTGCCTGACCCACTGTGATGAGTGATGGTTTTGTGGTACTTCTGAGCCGAGAAAAGAACAGCTGTGGTAGTTATGATTTACAATATTAAAACTCATTGACTTGGCAGCATAGAGGGAGGCTGCTATATGATTTCCTCACAATTTCCTGAATGTGCTGGTCAAACTCTCCTCAGGGGCACTTTAATGGTCACTGAATGGAGGAACTAATAGTGTGGCTCTACTCTACACACACTTTGGCCACAAATACAGAAGTCTGCTCCATTCCCCTGTGAGGCTATGTAGGCGTCCATTTCAGCTAAGCATGCAGGCTCCACTTCACAGTACAGGAAGAAATGACGCTTGTGGCTCACATTTAAAAACCCCACTGAGGAAATCAAAGGGTATCTGAGGGTGCTGTCAAGTTAAATGATCTGACTCTACTTTAACAGGTGTCATAACACTATGTATCTGCACTCATTATCCCTTTCATAAACTTCACTTACCATATAGGTGCACTTTGTAGTTCTACAAGTACAGACTGCAGTTTATCTGTTTCTCTGCATACTTTGTTAGCCCCCTATTACTCTGTTTTGCAGTGGTCAGGACCACCACAGAGCAGGTATTATTTGGGTGGTGCATCATTCTAAGCACAGCAGTGACACTGATATGATGTTGGTATGTTAGTATGTGTTGTGCTGATACAAGTGGAGCAGACCCTGCAGAACTGTATCAGAGCCTTGTCGAAATACAACCCAAAAATGTATTTTCTTCACAGAAGAGTAAAAGACATGTTAACTGCCTTTTAGCTGTATATTTATCAGTTGTGTGAACATGCCTCGCTAAAACCCCTAAATGCTGGTGAGAAGTAAACAGTAATAGTACTGTTTTCTAGCCAGTGGGGGATTTTTTCCGAGAACTTGATAGTGGGTGGTAACCATGCTTAAGTGAATACTTTAGGTCCTTGGTCACCAGAGAGCCATCAGTAAGCACTTAATCTCATCATTAATTCAGGTCTTAGCACTAATGAGCCTTCATTCAGTCACTAATCACCACACTTGGGGGACTTGCAAGTCCTTTAGATGTCTACCCATGTCCAAGGGAGGACCATTTTGATGTCTGCATATTTGAAAGAGGTTCAGGATCACAAGTTATCCTTTTAGCTCAGGAGTACCCACCATTAAGAAACTCCTCGGCCGGCGCTTTGTAGAGGAACTCAATCTCAGATCAGGTATAAAAAGCAAATTCAACATATGCTGATCCATAATCAGTTTCCACAGCGACATCCCAATCTTACTCACTATTGCGAAGTGCAGGGCTCAGATCAGCATAACACAGAAAATAACCAATAATTACAAGAATAAAAAAAAATGAAGACCAATTTCAAGCTTCAAAATAATCTTGGAGGATAATGTAAATTTAGAGTAAACATTCAACAATACTCAAACGGCAGTAATGGAGTAACATGAGTGCCACAGAACCTTACATGGTAACTTAGATTTTCCATAAAGATAACCAACAGTTCCTAATTTTATTAGCTTCTAATATCGCTTAATAAATTGCAACTGTGTATAGAAGCCTTGAGGCTAAGAGTGTAATATGCTGTCTGTGCAGGGAACACATTATTAGCAGAGCCCATCTCAGGATGCATCATCCAGATCAGCAGGTTAAACACTGGGTGTGGTCCGTAGTAGCGGCGAGGTCCTGTCAAATCAACTCACCGGCAAAAACATCCAACTAGCATTCTTATTCTGTACAAGCTCTTTTATTTTACTCTCTACCCCCGAGCAGACAAACATAAGATGTGAACTCATGTTAATAAATGTAAAGAGATTTTATTCAAAGTCCTTTTGGAGCACTTCTATGGATCCAGTCTGTTTAACTCTTAAAGATAAAGAAAGATGATGCAAAGATGAAGAATCAATAATCATTTTTGGTACAAAATCCAAACAAATGTTCCACATGAAAAAAAACCTCAGACATGCAGTCTGATGTTCAAGCATATCTGTGTAAACGAGATTTTTCACTGAGCTATTTCATTTCTATAGCTTAAAGACAAACAGCAGCAGTGAGCAGCAGAACACCACAACAAAGCCTGAACTGAACGTCAGAGGAATTCTGTCTCAGCACACACGATCGATCTACCTTTGAAGCCAAAGTTCTAACATTGTTTCATTTAGGCTTTTTGGTATTCCTCTCAGGTTGATACGGGAACAAGTGTCACTGAGATGGCAATGGCCGTCAGTCTAGGTGCGGGCCCCTCTAGGCGTTCTTCGTATCTCTGGCCTAGCTCCCGTTAATGTGATTCCTGTCTTGGCCATGTCAGCAATGGCTGGGACAGTGACAGATGTGTATCAGTGAGTGAAGCTGAGAGGCGTCTTAAGTGGTTTTTAATCAAGACTGCATGGCGAACGGGCAGAACCTCAGGTCACTGGGTCAGAAAGTTAGAAAGCCACAAATGTTCTAAGCAAAAGCCGAGTGGTGGTGTTCTGCGAAGCCACCGCCATCATTAACTCAACACCTCTGTAGGTGTATATAAAGGCTATATAAAGGCCTTCAGCTACAGTAACGTCATTGCTTTATCTTTACAAATATAGACAACCATATTATTAAATATCCAAATAGAAAAACTTTAATATTAAAGGGCCCATATCCACATTTTTCTTGTGTCTTTCCCTCAGTGTTGTGTGGTTTGATGTACCAAAAACAACTATAATTAATTTTATGATGACACAAATGAGACAGGCTGTTTTAACAGATTAGAAGGTAAAATGTGAAACTTCACACACTATATCAAACGTCATTTATCTTAATATCTGCACTCAATATTTCTTATTATGTTACTCCTGGAGCTCTGTGCTATGCCTTTATGTAATTCAATATAAAAAGGCAGACTTAATCTTAATGACACGTCTCACCAATTTAAAGAGTGCTAAAGTGAGGCATTGTCCATTCTGGATAGTCCTCTACTGGGTAAATGACACACATGATATTCAGCGGTGACATTTCAGCATAAAATGCCATCCTCCTTGGCTGAGGGGCCGTGTGCCTCCTCAATTTCCTTTGCGGATTCTCCATATGTGATAATGAACAAAGACTAGATGTTTCTCTCTCACTCTCTCTTACTCTCATTTGGCACTGGCTCTCTGTCTTGCTCACCCTCTTCTAGCCATCCGGTTTCTAGCACAGACGCCCCGGTGCTAAAACAGCAGATGGCAAAGTGTAGATACTATACCACATACAGTCAAAAGGGAAAAGTTGGCTGTTTGCTACAATAAAAAAAGTTGAAAGACTGTATGTGGGAAACGAGAAAGCTAGAAAAAGGCACTTACTGATGGATGTCGTGGCTTATCTGAAGACTCAGGAGTTGAATGTTGCTCTTTAGCTGCAAAAAGGACAAGAAGGGTAAAAATTAATTAGCAAGTATTCAAAGCTGGGCCAGAATGGACAATAAACCCCTTCCACATCCACATTATCCCTTACAACCCATGTTACTGCTGTCATATTACTATACTATTTACATATACTATTTATAACCAGAGTGCCAAAAGTATGTGTAAACCTGATCATCACACCTCCTCTCAGATCCACCTGATCATCATCCCATTTCAAAACCATTGCCAATTATATGGAGCTGCCTATCCTAAACCCAGCCCCAGACCAACATCCTTCCTCCACCAAACAATTGGAACTATACATTGAGGTAGGTACTGTTCTCCTGACCTTCAGCAAACCTGGACTCCAGTGATGTTTTACACCACTCTAGCTGCAGATAGGCATTGCGCATAGTGATCTCAGGCTCCTGTGTAGCTGCTCAGCCATTAAAACTTTATGTTTAGCATATTTTGCAAATGGCATCAAAGTGGGTGGAGCTTATGGGTGCTGCAGCCAAATATTCAAAAAATTATTTCCTCTGCATGGTTCAAGGATTAGAAGTTAGACTCAGGATCACTTGGCTGGCCCGATTAGAAGAAGGGAGTACTACCACTTGACCTTGTTCAATGTCTAAAACTTGTGACACATGCTCCACACAATATGTTTCAGCAGAGAATCATACAGGCCCCTTAATAAAAATATGGAAAATAACTTTTCAGTTACGTTATAATCATGGACACAATAGAGATCTCAATTCAGTCCTTCACAACATTTCCACTTATTTCTAGGAGCCATGAATGAGCGATATGAAATCACAGCATGCTTTTGTTATTGCAGATAACGAGTATGATGTTTACGGGCAAAGGGTCTCTAAGAGTCTCCACTGCAGTGTCTCTCAGAAATTGACAAGCTGAGCTCGGTCAACCTCAATCTTATTAGTCGTAATAACTCAGATTACACTTCAAGTGCTACGATATTGATCTCAGACCTCTTCACAGAAATGTGTTCTATATACAGGTCAGATTCAGAGATGGTATACACTTATGAGGTGAATCATACTTGTATGTGCAACAAAAACAACCAAACATGGACAGTGTTCTCTGAAAAACTCCTGAAACCCCTCTCTAATACAGTGTCAATAGAGGAGAGGAACTTAACAAGAGTAATGGCTGGAAGGCATGAGGCGAGAGCCATTATTTATGATGACTGACTGCTTTCAGTATAGTATCTGTCAGTGCTCTGAGCTCTTCAGTACTTTTCAGCATGGATTGGTCTCCCAGCTCTGCCCACATCCCCTCCTGATGCACCTCAACTCAGCAGACTCCTTGCACAAGGTGACAGCGTGCCAAGCCTGGGCCACTGACAGACAGAGGTAAACAAGTCTGAGATGACCAAGAGGAAAAAGTGTGTCTGCTGAGAGAGATTATGAGGTAGAAGGCTCTTACCGGGAACTTCTATAACACCACAATACATTACTCTAGTTCTGCTTAAAGAGCTTTAGGTTCAGGAGTCCATTTCACTTAAAGTGCTGACTGGATATGCTAGATAACCTAAGAGCTTTCAGAAATGTGAGACAGCAAATCTTGCTTGCTGCTTTTTGCTAGTTTAATAAAGGGCATACCATAAAGTGTAAGGTAAATCAGGCCACAGAGGACTGCCATGTCAAGCTGTAGTGTTCCTAATGAGTTCTGATATAGGGATAACGAATAAAAAATAAATAAAAGCTACTATTTCAAAATGATTACAGCTTCAAAAGTTTCCATTCCCATTAGCCCACAACAGCTTAGCCTGACCATTCATGCAGAAGTGACAAGGAGAGATATCCCTGTGGACTGGGGGATAAATACATTAAATAGTTTTGACAAGCGGCCAACTTCTGATTGCACCTTTACTCCTTTGGACAGGCCTCTCTATACAGCCTAACTGTCTGATCAATTTAATGCCACCTGTTATTAAAGATAGAGACTATAGAGGACAGCTTGTGCACGTCAGTTTTCAATTCACCCTAGATCACCATCTCATGAACAAAATACTAATTTCAATATTAGAGTTAGCATATAGGCTATATGTTTAAACATTTCAGCAATGCAATGCAAGGTTGTCAGATTTCAGCATTAAAAATATTAATGGTTTCTTTCATTGGTTTTTATATTTTACCTCATAATTTCTATAATGAGCATTACAGGTTTATATAGGTACTGTATATATAGTTTACACTCCATGTGCTGACATTTGTAGCACATTTTAATTTTTCGGGCATTGTGTAGAATAAAACTGAGAAACAATCGTCTGTGGATAATTCATCCGTAAAACATGAAAATGCATATTTAACTGGTCTATAAAAGTAATTTGAGTTCATCCCAAAACTGGAACGTCTGGACACTCTATTTCAATAAAGTGCTGATTTTTATTAACAGGGCCGTAAAGCTTCACAAATTATTTTGTGTTTGTGATCAACGGTATTACACTATACTGCTACTCAAACATGATCGCTTTAACATCAGCATGCTGCCAAGAATGCCGTGTTAAGCACATGACAGAAGGCAGGGAGTCTGCGGCTGGGTATGACACAGCTTTCTGCAGACTGGATTAAGTAGTCCAGCTGAGACTAGCTAGGTGCTGATCAGTAAAAATATATATATTTGACAAACTAAAAAGTTGGCACAACACTCAGTGTGAATAAATGGCCTAGGGTAGAAGAGAAGGGGCCCTTATCAGCATCTAACGCCACTGCTGGCTCTTCTAAAGAGGCAACCTCATCTGATACAATTATTCTCAATCAAACATCAACATTTTAGACGTCTTCCTCTGTTTTACTGATGTTTTAGTTTCCTAACACCAGTGTTTTTTTCTGAAGCTACAGAGCTGCACTAATTTGCATCAAAGCACTTTTTTATTTTTGTTATTGTTAAGCTACAGTTGACCAAATATTTGCTTGCTAATTGTTGCAGATACATTTGATTTAGAATGCATAATCATAGAACACTGTTTAAGGCTGTACTCCACCATATCAGTTTGAGAGATCTGAAAAAAGGCTTTTGGACAATGAGTTGGGGGTGGGGAAACCTTGGGTTGGATTTGTCCTCTGAGCTACTACTTATGATTCCAGCTGTAGACATTCTGTAGCAGTTACTGGAGACAGTCTAGAACAGTTATTAGCGCAGAAGATTTTTCCTTTCCTTTTGTGTTCAAGCCCAAACATTTACAATGTCAAAAGGAAATGTGATTACCCTAAAAGGCTGTACACTCAGCTCACACAAAGGTACTTGGGCATCTTGCAGAACACTGAAATCTTTATGGAGGCCGTATAAGTGGGAAAACAGTAAGTAAACAAAAACAAGCTCCAAAACTGCTTGTGTTTTCTCTGTATTTGTGAAACCACATCCAAGAACACATTTACACATGACACATATACTCACCCTACAATATAAACAGCCATTCACGGCAGTGATAAGCAGCGCTGTAGCCAAGACAGCCTGCAGAGCTATTGGAGTTTAAGCTACTGGGAATTACAAATAAACGTTGTGCTGTTCCTGGCTGTCACTAAGCAAATGCATCACTGTGTCTTTCAAAAGATCCACATGCCACAAAGAAGGATATCACTCTGACAGTTCGTTTCAAATTTCAACCTGAGCTGGCAATCTGAATAACAGTCACTTGCATATATCAGTCTTACAGGCCCAGAAAAGCAAAGCACTTGGTCAAATGGTCACGATTTCAGCATATAAATCCACAGGAAAGCTAAAAGTTATATATTAAACAACATTTCAGCTAGAACTAATGGTTGAGAAAGCACAGTCTAAAAATCATTAGGAGTCACTCAGCTGGATACAGATCTTTTAGAAACTCTGGATAAAAGGAAGAGACTGAGCCGGGCTACGCTGTCACCCTGGCAGAATGCCTGCAGCGTGAAAAGGGCTTCCTATCTGAAGGCTGATAAGCTCCAGTTTGGACAGCAGCTTGAGCTTCCCCCGTTCCTCATGAGACCACATATAACCCAGACACCACAGTATCTTAATGTTTCACTGTCTGCCCCTGCAGCCCTCATTCTCTGATCTCAAAACAAAGAGGACTGCTAACACCCCAACATTTAGCATGAGTTGTGACAAAGTGGTCTCAAATAATAACAGAATGGGGGTTATCCTGGCAAGCCTTTTCCCACCGGATTTACCAGTGCATAAACACCCTGGAGTTACATTTGCAACAAAGGACTACAGAACATAGTGTTTCACCTAGAGACTAGCACGCTAAAATCTGTTTTACTATTAAAAACAAGTAACATGGAACATATTGAGAAAATCCATACAGTCCTCCTGAGCAGTCCTGGTCAAAATACAGATACAAGAAAAATAAGTGAAGGTGAATGTGGTCTGGAGCTTATAGTTTACAGTTACCTTTTATGTCTTTTATTGAGCACATTAAGTAAATATCCTCATTCCAGGCTAGAAAAAGGGAGGGGCCCCTTTAATTATGCAAAATCCAGTTAATTCATAATAATTTGCATAATAATGCTTTTTCTTGCACTGTACAAAGTTTCCTGATCTTCTAACAACAGTTAACATCCTCTACTATAAACTTAATTCCACAAACTTTATTTTATTAAGCATTTCTATTTACTTGCTGAAGTTAACAAATCATAAGTTATTTTTTCTATGTATTACTTATTATAAATAAACTGAAATGTGAATAGAAAATTAGATCATCATTAAAATAGGAAAAATGAACAAAACACTTTTTGGAAATGTGAGAACATGCTAAACATCACTTTCTTATGGAGTACGGTGACTGTCAAAAAAACTATACATCCACACTTGTACATAAGCACATTTATAGTACAGGGGTACAATCATGGGGTACTGGGCCAAAACGACTGGTCCTCTACTTGATTTATTTGGGCGTTTCTCACTGTTTGATCTGCATTCATAACTAAGAGGTTGTGTTTGTAATTCAGTAATAAATAAATAAATAAATAAATAAATAAATAAATAACTAAAAATAGGGAAAATGGATTTCAGGATTACGGATATAATATAGTGCAGGCTGTAAATGTAACTTTGTGAAGGTCACCGGGGGTTGTCACAGGAATGCACAAAGAGCCTCAGAACAGGAGCATAAATCCTGAGCCCTGTAAATCCACAGCACTGACAGTCATGTGCTTGTCACAACCCACACTCTACAGCCACACAGACTAAACAGCCACTTGGTCAATCAAACTGGCATATGGCTCCACCGCTGCAACCCTGGCATGAAGACAAAGCAATTATTATAGCTTTATATTATTTATATATATATATATATATATATATATATATATATATATATATATATATATATATATTATTTATTATAGCTTTATATTATTATTATAGCTTTTAAAAAATCTATACTTACTCTCGGCTAGTGTATATATAGTGTATAGTATAGTGTATAGTGTGTGTGTATATATATGTTTTTGTTCTATTACATAAAATGTATCTGTAAATACTGTTTAATTGATCAAATACTGTCCACATATTTAAAAAAGACACTTAGTGTGCACTTCTTTACATAACTGTAAATAATTTGTCACCATTGCTTTCTAACAAATATTTAAATTTCTACACTGTTACAGTTGGCATCCTACTCACCAGCTTTCTGTTCATGTTTTTTGTTCCACCTTTAAATGGAACAACCAATGCGTTCTAAAATTTGTGCAGATACGTTCACGTAGGTGACCAACTTCATGTTCAATTAAATTTTCAAGTCATTTGTGTCATACGTTATTCCCATACACTGACACCTCAAACTGTCAGATGCTGCCGGAATCTGAAAAATATCACATGGTGATGCAGTTGAGTCAGTAGGGTCCTTGCTCAATCATTTCTTTATGCTTATGCTATGCTTATGTTATGCTTTATTATGCTATGAAAATAAAGTGAGCTATTTTAGATGCAATGCACTGGATGGTGGGACGTGACGAGGGCTGCTGCATTTTCATTTTTATTTGAAATGTGACTGAAGGCTAACATGCTAAACTCATTATCCGCACTCTCTTGTGGCATACCAGTATAATGATATACCGGTTATGATAAAAACTCACACCTGAGTTTCAAATGATATACCAGCCACTAGTACTCTCAGCCATTATCTTCTTTAAACAGACATGATGTGGTACTGCAAAAAAAAAATTTTCAATAAATAGTTTGCAATGGCCATTGTTTTAAATTATACTGGATATAGAGTCAAATTACAAAAATAGACCTGGGACCGTTTCTAAAAATAGCTGGGAAAAGAACATTTTATTGCAGCCATTCAGTTTCTATAACCATTTTCTGTAGGATACATAGCTCGGTTAAACTTAGAAATAAATGTATCTTTACACTCTCCTTAGCTTTAATCATGTGGCATTACATTAAAGTAAAGCGTTTACACTCTGTTAACCCATTCTCATACTCCTTGACAGTTGACAACAGGCTCCCTCACTAACAAGCACCAGACTGGCCATTCGCCCTATGAATCCACCAAGCTGCCATCTCTTTTATTGATTGCTGCTGTCACAGCCTCAAGAGATTAGGTACAACACTGTCTAATTATTCAGCGCCCCCCAGAGAGAAGCACCACACAACTCCTGACCCTCTCCTTGGCTTATTCCTCTGGGTGTGTCCTTGAAACTTCCACCGCATTCATCAACATGGCCCTCAAAACAGCTGAAGCATCTGCTGCCAGATCAATGCAATGACGATCCACTTCACAGGAAGGCACAGCAATGCTGAGCTTAAAACATACCCGGTAATGATATGAATACTGAAGCGCTCTGTTTTGATCTCACAGAGACCTCAAGAGAAAACACGAACTTCAGCCAATTAGCATGAAGTAGAAGTCAAAGAGGAACAGCTTGTTTTTAAAATGGGCCCATATTTAATCATCATTTTCTGTTGTCTTGTTCTCCTGATGCCCACTTACACTTACTTTGTCTTATCAAACCAATAAGGACAGCAGATACAAGATAAATATTTAGTAAAACATACAGATCTTAACAATCTCACAAGACCTGGTAGACCACTAAAACTGTCGCCATAAGATAAACAGCACTTACAGCTTTCATTCTGGAGAGAGGGGAGAAAAATCCAGGTCCACTTTTCCTTCAGATCTAAACAAACATTTATTCTTCCACTGTAAAAGAACAACTCAACGCTATGGGACTGAATGTGTAGGTGTCATGGCGCACTTACTGAGAACAATAATAGAAAGGCTATCAGATAAAGAAAAACTACTGGTGTTCTCAGAGCAATGGACTGACCACCCCAGAGTCCAGACTTCAACATCACTAACTGTGTGTCAGAGTACTTGGATTGTGAGAAGCAGAAAACGCAACCAACCTCTACGACTGAAGCCTGCAGATTTCTTTGAAAAGCTAAAAGCAAGTGTCCTGAAAAGAATGAAAGCTACAGAAAAGGTACTGAAAACGACTGAACACACTGTTATTACATTTTATACAGGCTTCTGTCTTCTGTTCCCATTGTTTTCTAGATCTTTGAATTACTTGTTTACCTCCAATGGACATGTACATGCTGACTGGATAATTGATTGGACATCAGATAAATAAAGACTGATAGCTGTTGTAAATTACATTTGTTCTGATTGACTGCCTTTTATAGTGCTTTGTACAAAAATGATCAGAGCTGAAATGTGGAACTGTTAAGTTTGGATTTAAATGTTCAGGGATGTGAGAAAGCTTCATACTCTTCTGTCACACGTCTGGTTTATTCAGAGGGGTGAATTGAAGCACTTTCCAACAGTCAGGAACAGCAATACATTTTTTTCCCAGTTTCTACTCCAGCAACTCTATAGACTGAAGTAAGAACACTCCTTATCACTGTAATGCGAATGAGTAATTGGTAGTAGGTAGCGCAGCCAATCGTGTGGTGTTTGCTATGACATCAAAACCATGACAATTTTTAAAATAGGCAAATGGAAACTCTATTTTTACTATGATACAGCCCTTTAACAACACAAGCATACTGTTCCACCAGCTCAAGACACCCTTTATGTGCACTCCTGTGCCTTGGGTATATAGCACAGCCCTCTGGGGTAATCACATTTTCCTCTGACAAGGGCACTGTAAATGTCTGGGATTGAAAACAAAAGCCTAATACAACTGTAAAAGCTCAGTTTATATAGGCCATCTTTTTCTTGCAAGAACATGAAAAACAAAACCACTTAGGAATAAAAAACTAAAGAACCCCATAAAAAGCTCATAAAAGTGACCCTCGAACTGATTAGTGGTGTACAATCACATTAGCTAGACTTATTGATGTATATCCATAGCCTGAAACTCCCACTGTGCAATTTCCTCTCCTCTGCCAAAAGGGACATGACAGCCCACTGATTAAACACTGGCGATTTCACCCCAGCTTAATTTGTTTATTTACCGTATTGATATGGAGGCTTTATCCTCCCATCCTCCCCTTCATCTAATTAATGCTGCATTTCCTATGGAAAGAACGTCCAAGGATGGATGGTAGTAGAGAGAAGGAATGAAGCGGAGGTGACCTCTACTCAAGAACGAGCCCTGTAGTTGCCTGGCCATATATTTTCATGATTGCATTTAAAGAGTGCCTGCTGTTTACATTGACCGTAATACATTTTCATGACTGCATTAAAGCAGAGCAATAAGCCATACGTAACTACTAGCCTGTAAAATGCTTTCAACATGGTGATTATTCACGCTCTTAGTGCTGAATGTATTAATGTGTTCAGCAGTATGGGCTACTGTCACTATAAACCAATATGAGAAGTTTTTTTAGGAATTCAATTTTATATGTATTTACCTGTCTATATAAAACTATATGTATGCATATATGTATTTAGTAGTTTTCCATTTGTGTTTAAATGGAGCAGCAGCTTCAGAATTAGCAGGATGGGCTGTGACAAAGCTGCAATATGAGACTGTAAAGCTATATTTACATAGCACTGCATTTTGTTGTAGTTCCAGTGTGGATCCACTGCTCATTTCTGCCAGTCATACTAACATTAGTGGCTCCACTGATGCGTTCTGTTGGCCTGGCTCTTTGCGCCTCCACTGCCCCTTCGTTAGGCCCCTTGCCCACTGTCTGCTGCCAAAACTCCCACACTCTGATTCTCCTTGCACAGTACACGGGTGTCAGTCCTTGTTCTCTGATAACAAGCTCAGAAAACTAATTCGCAAAACTCACTTTTTTTGGAAGAAGTCTAGCAATCCTGACAGCTTGTGTGTTCTGAAACCTGTAGAGGCTTTTTCCTAAGTTTCCTCTTTGGTAGTGTACAGGAGCGTTTCTAATTCCTGTGTCTGTAGCATCACTGTTAAAACTACAAAAAACAAATATATATCCAACAGTTATAGGCATTTAAATGATGGCTCTTTTAGCACAGTTGACTGACAGCTATAATGCTAATGTGGAAGGCCTGATCCAACAGAAACATCACCATTAAAGAAAAGGAAAAAAAACCCTGCACGTTAACTGTAGATAGGTGGTCATATCTATTTAACTAACCTGTGGGAACTGGCTGCTTGCGAAGTGACCGATATAGGAATGCATGGCTCACTGATAATGGGATCTGGGCAGGATACAGCTCGTTTAGCCTGGCAGTGTTAAATGCAGCTCAAGCACACACATTGTCAAAAGCTCATAAATGGGCCGAGACATCATCCAGCACATGCACCCACAAACCACTCAGCACTATCAACCATGGCATCTAAAGCTGGGGGGTATTCCACAAAGCAGGATTTCTCAGTTAGCCAACTGAGAATTCCTGCTTTGTGGAATACCAAATCTGTAATGCTGGGAAAAAACTACAGTGAACTAGCTTAGCAAGAAAAAGTCATTATAATAATCTGTGTTGTTCTGAAAGTCTTCAAAATCCAAGAAGCTAGAAATGAATAAGAAGGGTTCGTTGGAATGAGGCACAAACAAGTGGTGCATTGCTCTGGATATTTCATTAACATCCTAACTGAAGGGCAGCATTTGGAAGGCAACATTATGTATATGTATGTATACACACATGCAGGTTCAAGTCAGTGGTTGTGAAGGGTCTATATAGTTGTTTTGCAGTGCTTCCAATTAATAAGCTGGACAAAGTAATATTTGTGGAGCAATTGCGTGTGCCGGTATTTGTTAATTCAGTGTATTATGATAATAAACACATCAAGGACACTTTGAAAAAACTGCAATTGCGAAAGTAAAATATTTATCATAATTAAGACGCAGAGGAGCTTTGCTTTTACAGTTTATCATTAAGACATAAAAGCATATTTGATCACAATTTTGTTTCCAGAGAAGTTGGGATGATGTGCAAAATGTGAATAAAAATGTATAGCATACTTATCATTTAAACCCTACATTTAATTAGCCAGTACAAGACAACATAAATGTTAAAATGAGAAACTGTATAGCGGTTACAACAAATACATGCGAAAAGTTGGGCCAGGGTCATGTTTACCACAGTGTTCATCACCTCTTCTCTTAACAGCAGTCTCTAAGGGTTTGGGATCTGCTGAAGTTCTGAAAGTGAATTTCTTTCTTACTCCTGATTGATGTAGGACTTTAGGTGCCACACCTAACACTTTGTCTTTGTACTGATTTAAATGATGCATGTTGTTACCACTCACGATTCTTGCTATAATTGATCTGTTTCCTGACTGGAAATGCATCAGAAAGTTGGAGGACACGTTTTCCAAAGTTCCAAGTACAATGGTATTCAGCATAACCCACCAGCTGGGACAGTGAGCTGTATGTAGGAGAAGAGCTGAGATCCTGTGATGATTAATGAGACTCCTGATATTGCTACATTAATCTGGTTAGTCTGACACCCCAGTGTGGTGGGTGGGGGCTTGGGGGTATGCCAGCAAAGCTCCTGCTACCTCCCACAAAATGAAAAATAAAGGGATGATTGGTGGAGCATTGCTTGACACTTGAAATGGAGGAGACATGTTTTACAATAGCAGCCTTCACCTTTGACCGCACTGGCCACCCACAGAAGAATAAAGGGGGTGCGACTGACGTTGTGTGTAAATGACGTGTTGTGTGCGTACAATGTGTGGGAAGCATCGCCAATATAAGGTCATAATACGTCACGACACCACAAAACGCAAACAGCTGATGAACGGCCTTCCCTGGGAGAAAGCAATATCTCTGAGTGAAATACACTCAGGGTCCTATGGAGTGCGTCACTGGCTATATATTACTGAAGACAAGCAATATTCTAGAGCTCACATTACTATAATGCTTCGAGATTCTACCACAGAAAAAAAAATGTGATTATACGTCATACAAACGTCCATAGGGAATATAAAAACATTTGTATCTGCCCTATAACTACACTGTAGTACTGAGTGCTCAATGGCCTACGTCAGCCTTTAGAGTAACACACTGTAAATGCAATATATGATAAAGCTCTAAGCAAAAAGTGTGCCTAGGTTCTCATTTACATTTCTGTGTAGACCTACAAATGCAAATAACTGCGTCTTGGAAAGGCTCGTTATAGTGATGCACATTTGTTGTGGCGGATGCCATTAGTGCTTCACAGTTCTGAGAACATATCTGAAGAACATATTTGAAGAATTGTTACAGAATTGTAGTTCAGTATACTTTCTAAGCGGTACTCTTGTGAGTTCTGTGACCGACAGTTCACCCGAATGCTTAGGAGCACTCTACACATAACGTGGTTCAATCCCAGAGCAGGGAAGCACCTTCTAGTTCTCACAATCTAATTATTTCTAGGGCATGGTCTGCTTCAGTGCTAAATGACTATATAAAGAGCAAAAGGAGATAACACTTAGAACTATCATATTACAGTTGCAGAGCTTTAAGTTCAGGCAGTACTGCATCAAAGTAAGTTGATGTTAGATGAGAACAACTATTTGTGGAGTTAATGCCTTCAACTAGCAGGTGCCAAGTAATTCAGCAAATCTGAATAAACATCGGAACAAAAGATTATTTCTATCCATCAAGAAAACAGAACATGAACAGCAGCACAACTATCAACGCTGGAGAAACACAACCCAACACACATGCTTTCAGGGAGAAAGTATTCAAGGTCTACTAGGCAGCTTTCTACAGTCAATCAAGATAATTAAATACAGCACTAACTACAGCATCCAGGTCACTCTATTTATGTGCATAGCAAAGGGGAGGTGAAGATAGAGTTAGTAGTAATACATAATGATGTAATCTTACATGTCTTACAGGTCATGTCACAACTAGAAAAATACAAGAAAAAATATTGTTTCCTCATTTAATTCAAAGCATTGGATTGGTATGTAAACATTTCATGTTTTATTTCAGATAAAAAAAAAAACATTTCAGGTCGTGGTTGTCACACAGTAATCGCAGAAACATATACAGTGGGGCAAAAAAGTATTTAGTCAGCCACTGATTGTGCAAGTTCTCCTATTTAGAAAGATGAGAGACGTCTGAAATTTTCATTATAGGTACACTTCAACTATGAGAGAGAAAATGAAAAACAAAATCCAGGAAATCACTGTAGGATTTTTAATCAATTCATTTGTAAATTATGGTGGAAAATAAGTATTTGGTCACCCACAAACAAGCAAGATTTCTGCCTCTCACAGACCTGTAACTTCTTTAAGAAGCTTTTCTGTCCTCCACTCTCGTTTGACCACCTGTTTGACCTCGTTATCTGTATAAAAGACACCTGTCCACAGCCTTAAACTGTCAGACTCCAAACTCAACCATGGCCAAGACCACAGAGCTGTCGAAAGACACCAGAAATAAAATTGTAGACTTGCACCAGGCTGGGACGAGTGGATCTACAACAGGCCAGCAGGTGAATAAATCAACTATGGGAGCCATTGTAAGAAAATGGAAGACATACAAGACCATTGATAATCTCCCTCGATCTGGGGCCACACGTAAGATCTCATCCCGTGGGGTCAAAATGATCATGAGAACGGTGAGCAAAAATCCCAGAATTACATGGAGGGACCTGATGATGACCTGCAGAAAGCTGGGACCAAAGTAACAAAGGCTCCCATCAGTAACACACTACGCCGAGAGGCACTCAAATCCTGCAGTGCCAGGCGTTTCCCCCTGCTTAGGCCAGTACATGTCCAGGCCCGTGTGAAGTTTGCCAGAGAGCATATGGATGATACAGAAGAGGATTGGGAGAATATCATCATGTGGTGATGAAACCAAAATACAACTTTTTGATAAAAAACTTGAACTCGTCGTGTTTGGAGGAAGAAGAATGCTGAGTTGCATCCCAAGAACACCCATACCTACTGTGAAGCATAGGGGTGGAAAACATCGTGCTTTGGAGCTGTTTTTCTGCAAAGAGGACAGGAAGAATGATCCGTTTAAAGGAAGGCAAGGGGCCATGTATCGAGAGATTTTAAAGCCAAAACCTCCTTCCATCAGTGAGATCACTGAAGATGGAACGTGGCTGGGTCTTTCAGCATGACAATGATCCCAAAACACACGCTCAAGCAATGAAGAAGTGGCTACGTAAAAAGCATTTGAAGGTCCTGGAGTGGCCTAGCCAGTCTCCAGACCTCAAACCTATAGAAAATTTGTGGAGGGAGTTCAAAGTCCATGTTGCCCAGCGACAGCCCCAAAACATCACTACTCTAGAAGAGATCTGCATGGAGGAATGGGCCAAAATACCAGCTACAGTGTGTGCACACCTGGTAAAGACTTACAGGAAACGTTTGACCTCTGTCATTGCCAACAAAGGTTATGTTACAAAGTATTAAGTTTAACTTTTGTTATTGACCAAATACTTATTTTCCACCATAATTTAAAAATGAATTAATTAAAAATACTGTGATTTCCTGGATTTTTTTTCCATTTTGTCTCACATAGTTGAAGTGTACATATGATGAAAATTACAGACCTCTCTTCTTTAAGTAGGAGAACTTGGAGAATCAGTGGTTGACTAAATACTTTTTTGCCCCACTTTCTGTATGTATGTATGTATGTATGTATGTATGTATGTATGTATGTATGTATGTATGTATGTGTGTATGTATACATACATACATACATACATACATACATACATACATACATACATACATACAGAAAGTGGGGCAAAAAAGTATTTAGTCAACCACTGATTCTCCAAGTTCTCCTACTTAAAGAAGAGAGGTCTGTAATTTTCATCATATGTACACTTCAACTATGTGAGACAAAATGGAAAAAAAATCCAGGAAATCACAGTATTTTTAATTAATTCATTTTTAAATTATGGTGGAAAATAAGTATTTGGTCAATAACAAAAGTTAAACTTAATACTTTGTAACATAACCTTTGTTGGCAATGACAGAGGTCAAACGTTTCCTGTAAGTCTTTACCAGGTGTGCACACACTGTAGCTGGTATTTTGGCCCATTCCTCCATGCAGATCTCTTCTAGAGTAGTGATGTTTTGGGGCTGTCGCTGGGCAACATGGACTTTGAACTCCCTCCACAAATTTTCTATAGGTTTGAGGTCTGGAGACTGGCTAGGCCACTCCAGGACCTTCAAATGCTTTTTACGTAGCCACTTCTTCATTGCTTGAGCGGTGTGTTTGGGATCATTGTCATGCTGAAAGACCCAGCCACGTTCCATCTTCAGTGATCTCACTGATGGAAGGAGGTTTTGGCTTAAAATCTCTCGATACATGGCCCCTTGCCTTCCCTTAAAACGGATCATTCTTCCTGTCCTCTTTGCAGAAAAACAGCTCCAAAGCATGATGTTTCCACCCCTATGCTTCACAGTAGGTATGGTGTTCTTGGGATGCAACTCAGCATTCTTCTTCCTCCAAACACGACGAGTCAAGTTTTTATCAAAAAGTTGTA
Source organism: Prochilodus magdalenae (assembly GCA_024036415.1). Lineage (NCBI taxonomy): Eukaryota > Metazoa > Chordata > Actinopteri > Characiformes > Prochilodontidae > Prochilodus > Prochilodus magdalenae. The sequence goes on along the minus strand of JAMWET010002742.1, from coordinate 4,080 downwards.
TTTTGGTTTCATCACCACATGATGATATTCTCCCAATCCTCTTCTGTATCATCCATATGCTCTCTGGCAAACTTCACACGGGCCTGGACATGTACTGGCCTAAGCAGGGGGAAACGCCTGGCACTGCAGGATTTGAGTGCCTCTCGGCGTAGTGTGTTACTGATGGGAGCCTTTGTTACTTTGGTCCCAGCTTTCTGCAGGTCATCATCAGGTCCCTCCTTGTAATTCTGGGATTTTTGCTCACCGTTCTCATGATCATTTTGACCCCACGGGATGAGATCTTACGTGTGGCCCCAGATCGAGGGAGATTATCAATGGTCTTGTATGTCTTCCATTTTCTTACAATGGCTCCCATAGTTGATTTATTCACCTGCTGGCCTGTTGTAGATCCACTCGTCCCAGCCTGGTGCAAGTCTACAATTTTATTTCTGGTGTCTTTCGACAGCTCTGTGGTCTTGGCCATGGTTGAGTTTGGAGTCTGACAGTTTGAGGCTGTGGACAGGTGTCTTTTATACAGATAACGAGGTCAAACAGGTGGTCAAACGAGAGTGGAGGACAGAAAAGCTTCTTAAAGAAGTTACAGGTCTGTGAGAGGCAGAAATCTTGCTTGTTTGTGGGTGACCAAATACTTATTTTCCACCATAATTTACAAATGAATTGATTAAAAATCCTACAGTGATTTCCTGGATTTTGTTTTTCATTTTCTCTCTCATAGTTGAAGTGTACCTATAATGAAAATTTCAGACGTCTCTCATCTTTCTAAATAGGAGAACTTGCACAATCAGTGGCTGACTAAATACTTTTTTGCCCCACTGTATATGTTTCTGCGATTACTGTGTGACAACCACGACCTGAAATGTTTTTTTTTTTATCTGAAATAAAACATGAAATGTTTACATACCAATCCAATGCTTTTGAATTAAATGAGGAAGCAATATTTTTTCTTGTATTTTTCTAGTTGTGACATGACCTGTAAGACATGTAAGATTACATCATTATGTATTACTACTAACTCTATCTTCACCTCCCCTTTGCTATGCACATAAATAGAATGACCTGGATGCTGTAGTTAGTGCTGTATTTAATTATCTTGATTGACTATAGAAAGCTGCCTAGTAGACCTTGAATACTTTCTCCCTGAAAGCATGTGTGTTGGGTTGTGTTTCTCCAGCGTTGATAGTTGTGCTGCTGTTCATGTTCTGTTTTCTTGATGGATAGAAATAATCTTTTGTTCCGATGTTTATTCAGATTTGCTGAATTACTTGGCACCTGCTAGTTGAAGGCATTAACTCCACAAATAGTTGTTCTCATCTAACATCAACTTACTTTGATGCAGTACTGCCTGAACTTAAAGCTCTGCAACTGTAATATGATAGTTCTAAGTGTTATCTCCTTTTGCTCTTTATATAGTCATTTAGCACTGAAGCAGACCATGCCCTAGAAATAATTAGATTGTGAGAACTAGAAGGTGCTTTCCTGCTCTGGGATTGAACCACGTTATGTGTAGAGTGCTCCTAAGCATTCGGGTGAACTGTCGGTCACAGAACTCACAAGAGTACCGCTTAGAAAGTATACTGAACTACAATTCTGTAACAATTCTTCAAATATGTTCTTCAGATATGTTCTCAGAACTGTGAAGCACTAATGGCATCCGCCACAACAAATGTGCATCACTATAACGAGCCTTTCCAAGACGCAGTTATTTGCATTTGTAGGTCTACACAGAAATGTAAATGAGAACCTAGGCACACTTTTTACTTAGAGCTTTATCGTATATTGCATTTACAGTGTGTTACTCTAAAGGCTGACGTAGGCCATTGAGCACTCAGTACTACAGTGTAGTTATAGGGCAGATACAAATGTTTTTGTATTCCCTATGGACGTTTGTATGACGTATAATCACATTTTTTTTTCTGTGGTAGAATCTCGAAGCATTTTAGTAATGTGAGCTCTAGAATATTGCTTGTCTTCAGTAATATATAGCCAGTGACGCACTCCATAGGACCCTGAGTGTATTTCACTCAGAGATATTGCTTTCTCCCAGAGAAGACCGTTCATCAGCTGTTTGCGTTTTGTGGTGTCGTGACGTATTATGACCTTATATTGGCGATGCTTCCCACACATTGTACGCACACAACACGTCATTTACACACAACGTCAGTCGCACCCCCTTTATTCTTCTGTGGGTGGCCAGTGCGGTCAAAGGTGAAGGCTGCTATTGTAAAACATGTCTCCTCCATTTCAAGTGTCAAGCAATGCTCCACCAATCATCCCTTTATTTTTCATTTTGTGGGAGGTAGCAGGAGCTTTGCTGGCATACCCCCAAGCCCCCACCCACCACACTGGGGTGTCAGACTAACCAGATTAATGTAGCAATATCAGGAGTCTCATTAATCATCACAGGATCTCAGCTCTTCTCCTACATACAGCTCACTGTCCCAGCTGGTGGGTTATGCTGAATACCATTGTACTTGGAACTTTGGAAAACGTGTCCTCCAACTTTCTGATGCATTTCCCAGTCAGAAAACAGATCAATTATAGCAAGAATCGTGAGTGGTAACAACATGCATCATTTAAAATCAGTACAAAGACAAAGTGTTAGGTGTGGCACCTAAAGTCCTACATCAATCAGGAGTAAGAAAGAAATTCACTTTCAGAACTTCAGCAGATCCCAAACCCTTAGAGACTGCTGTTAAGAGAAGAGGTGATGAAACACTGTGGTAAACATGACCCTGGACCCAACTTTTCGCATGTATTTGTTGTAACCCGCTATACAGTTTCTCATTTTAACATTTATGTTGTCTTGTACTGGCTAATTAAATGTAGGGTTTAAATGATAAGTATGCTATACATTTTTATTCACATTTTGCACATCATCCCAACTTCTCTGGAAACAAAATTGTGATCAAATATGCTTTTATGTCTTAATGATAAACTGTAAAAGCAAAGCTCCTCTGCGTCTTAATTATGATAAATATTTTACTTTCGCAATTGCAGTTTTTTCAAAGTGTCCTTGATGTGTTTATTATCATAATACACTGAATTAACAAATACCGGCACACGCAATTGCTCCACAAATATTACTTTGTCCAGCTTATTAATTGGAAGCACTGCAAAACAACTATATAGACCCTTCACAACCACTGACTTGAACCTGCATGTGTGTATACATACATATACATAATGTTGCCTTCCAAATGCTGCCCTTCAGTTAGGATGTTAATGAAATATCCAGAGCAATGCACCACTTGTTTGTGCCTCATTCCAACGAACCCTTCTTATTCATTTCTAGCTTCTTGGATTTTGAAGACTTTCAGAACAACACAGATTATTATAATGACTTTTTCTTGCTAAGCTAGTTCACTGTAGTTTTTTCCCAGCATTACAGATTTGGTATTCCACAAAGCAGGAATTCTCAGTTGGCTAACTGAGAAATCCTGCTTTGTGGAATACCCCCCAGCTTTAGATGCCATGGTTGATAGTGCTGAGTGGTTTGTGGGTGCATGTGCTGGATGATGTCTCGGCCCATTTATGAGCTTTTGACAATGTGTGTGCTTGAGCTGCATTTAACACTGCCAGGGCTAAACGAGCTGTATCCTGCCCAGATCCCATTATCAGTGAGCCATGCATTCCTATATCGGTCACTTCGCAAGCAGCCAGTTCCCACAGGTTAGTTAAATAGATATGACCACCTATCTACAGTTTACGTGCAGGGTTTTTTTTCCTTTTCTTTAATGATGATGTTTCTGTTGGATCAGGCCTTCCACATTAGCATTATAGCTGTCAGTCAACTGTGCTAAAAGAGCCATCATTTAAATGCCTATAACTGTTGGATATATATTTGTTTTTTGTAGTTTTAAACAGTGATGCTACAGACATAGGAATTAGAAACGCTCCTGTACGCTACCAAAGAGGAAACTTAGGAAAAAGCCTCTACAGGTTTCAGAACACACAAGCTGTCAGGATTGCTAGACTTCTTCCAAAAAAAGTGAGTTTTGCGAATTAGTTTTCTGAGCTTGTTATCAGAGAACAAGGACTGACACCCGTGTACTGTGCAAGGAGAATCAGAGTGTGGGAGTT
>JAMWET010002741.1:75000-165147 GCA_024036415.1 Prochilodus magdalenae | reverse complement strand
GTGCTATTCTTCTTTCCATTATTATCTTATCATTCATAGCTTATATCTCACTTTGATCCATTTCTCTTTTATTTCTCATCACTTATACTTTCTAATTCTATCATATAATTTCTATATTATCATTATAATTTAATTATCTTTTGATCACTAAGCCTTATAATTATTACTTATCATTCTTGTTTATGTCCACTTCTAATTCCTACTTTTCTTAATCTTATTCTGTTTCTTCCTTTTTAGTAATGTAAATAATTTATAATTCTGTTTACTACTTTATCACTTCAGATTTTTAATTTATCTCTTCCTTCTAAGCTTCTCTTCTCGTCTGCTTATCCTTCTCCTTCTCTTTGTTCTCCTTCATTCTCTTTTCCTTCTCTTTCTTCTTCCCCTCTCCTTCTCCTTTTCCTTCTCTCGATTGTTTACCCCCACCCTTCCTACCCTGGCTCTTCCCTTTCCCCCTCTCCCCTCTCTCTTTTCCTTTCTTTCCTTCTCCTCCCCTCTTTTCTTTTTCACTTCTGGCCCTCTCCTTCCCCTTTTTTCCTTTCTTCCCTTTCTCCTCTTTTTTTTGTTTCCTTCTTTTTCTTTTTCCTTTCTTCTCTCTGTCTCCTCTTTTCCTTCTTTCTCTTTTTCTCTTCTCCTTCTCATTCTTTCCTCCTCCTTCCCTTTCTTTTCTCTATTCTTTTTTTTTGTCTCTTTCCTTTTTTTTTTCCTTCTTTCCCTCTTTTTTTTCTTTTCTTCCTCTTTTTTTTCTTCTTTCTATTCTTCCCCACTTGTCTCCTTTTTTTTTTCTTTCTTTTCCTTTTCCTCCTTTCCCCCTCTTTCCCCCCTTTCTCTTTTTTTCCCCTTCCCCCCCCTCCTTTCTTCTTATCTCCTGCCTTCCCCCCCTTTCTTTCCTTCCTTCCTTCTTTCCCTCCCCTCTCCTTCTCCTTCTTCTCCCTTTCTTCTCTTTTTCTTTCTCTCTCTTGTGCTCTTTTCTCTCTTCTCTCCTTCTTTTTTCCCTCCTTTTTTTCTTCTTCTTCTATTCTTTTCCCCTCATCCTCTCCTTCTTTGTTCTCTCCTTTTCTCCTTTCTCCTTTGTCCTTTTTCCCTCCTTCTTTCTTCCCCTTCTCCTCTCTCCTTCTCCTTCTCTTTCTTCTGCATCCCTTCTCTTCTGTTTACTCCTTTTCTCTCCTTTCCTCTTTTGTACTTCTCCTTCTCCTTCTCTCTTTCTCCTCATTTCCTTCTCCTTCTTTCTCTTTTCTCTCTTTGGCGGCTTCTCCTTTCTCCTTCGTGGTCTCTTCTCCCCTACTCCTCTCTAACTCTTTCTCCCCCCCCCTCCTTCTTTTTTTTCTTTTTTCATCCTTTTCTGATGTCCTTTTCTCCTCCTCTCCTTTCTCCTTGTACCTTCTTCTTTCTCTTCATCTTTTCTCCTTTTCCTTTCTCCCTCTCCTTTTCCTTCTCCTCCTTCCTCCCTCTCCTTTCTCCTTCTGTTTCTTTCTCCTTTCTCTCTCTCCTTCTCCTCTTCTTTCTCCTGCTTCTCCTCTTCTCTCTTCTCCTTCCTCTCTTCTCTCCTTCTTCCTTCTCCTCATCCTTCTCCTTTTTTTTCTTCTTCCTCCCCTCCCCTTCTCCCCTTCTCCCTTGTCTCCTTTCTTTCTTCCGTATCCCTTCTCCTTCTCCTTTCTGTCTTCTCCTTCCTTCTCCTTTTCTTTTTCTTCTCTTCGGCTTCTCCCCTCTCTTTTTTCTTCTCCTTTCTCCTTCTCCTTCTCCGAACCGTTCTCCTTCTCTTTTCTCCTTATCCTTCTCCTTCTTCTTCTCCTTTCTCCACTTTCGTACGTCTCCTATTTCAACTTCTTCTTCTTGTCATCCTTTGCTTCTTTCCTTTCCTCCTTTATCCTCTCCTCCTTCTGTTTCTGTTTCTTCTTCTCCTTCTCCTTCCTGTCTTCCCTTTCTGCAAGTTCTTCTCCCTTGTCTCTCTGTCTCTTTCTTCTATTGTACTGCGCGCCTCAATCTTATTCTCTCTCCTTCCTATTCTCTCTGTCTCCTTCTTCAACTTATCTTCTTGCCTGTTTCTCATCCTCCTCATACCCATCTCCTTTCCTCCTTTCCCTTCTTCCTTCTACTCCTTAAAATTCTCGGACAAAAAACTCATCCTTCTCCTTTGTTCATTCTCCTTCTCCTTCTCCTCATCCTATACCCTTCTCACCTTTCTACGCCTGCTAGTTTATGTCTATCCTTTCTCACTTCTATTCCCCTCATTTTCATTGATCTTTCTCCTTCTCCTTATAAGTCTTCTTCTCGAGTTGTACTTCTACATATCATGCCTGGTTCCTTCTCCTTCTCCTTCTATTTAGTCTCTTACTTCTCCTTCCTGTCTCATCTTATTATTATGTATTGCATCCTAATTCTTTTCTATTCTCCTCCTCCTTTCCTTATTCCTTCTCTCTTCTGTTTCTCATTTCCTAAATCTCCAGTCTCCTTTTCGAGTTCTCTTTCTCCATCATCATCTCCTTCTCCTCATAAAAGAGCCTTCTCAATTCTATCTGTCGGGCTTCTTCCTCTCCTTCTTCAAGATTCCTTTTTACCTGTTCTCCTAATCTCTTTCTCGCTCATCCATTTTCCTTTGTTCTTCCTTAATGTTTTATCCTATTTCTCCTTCTCCTTCTCTCACGTCCTTCTCCTTCTTCCTTCTCCTTTCTCCTTCTTCTTCTCCCTTCTTCTTCTTCTCCCTTCTTCTTCTCCCTTCTCCTCCTGTCTTACTTCTTTTCTTTCTTCGCCTTCTAATCAAATCAAACTTCCTCCTGTTTCTCCTTTTACTCCTTCCTCCTCTCCTGTCTCCTATTCTCCTCCTTCTCAATTCTTGCATCTCTCCTTTCGCTTCAGGTTCTCTTTACATCGTCTCCTTCTTCATCTTCTTCTCCTCTCACTTTCCTCCTCCTCCCTCTCACTTCTTTTTTTCCTTTCTCCTATCTCCTATCTTCTTTCTTCTTGAATCCTTCTCCTTTTCCCTCGCTCCTCCTAAAAAACCTCCTTTGCTTCTCCCTTCATCAATTTCCCCTCCTCCTCCGCCATGGGGTCTTCTCCTTCTCTGTCTCCTTCATGGGTCTGATTGCTCTGTCCAGGTCCTCTTGGCTCTTGTAGCGTAGTCCATCGAGGCCTTATGATCTATGTGAGGCTTGGCGCTTGAGGTGTGACTATAAATCAAGAAGTGTCCAGGCACAGATCAAGGTTGTGAGGCCATCCTGGTGGTGGGTCGTGGGTAGAGAGGCCCATGACCTGGCACAGTGTGAGAACAGAGTGGGTGACTGGGGTGCCTAGGGCTAACTCGTGGTCCATGTGTTGTGGATTACGGACGGTTTTCCTGATTTGTCGGTGTGTGAAAAGCCGGAGTTGGCTAACTTGAATAGTATGTCTACCAGAAGAGCTCGTGGGGGTGGTGGTCGCGATGGTGGCTCACCTAGGGACAAAGGAATTTGAGAAAAGGCGTTTGCAGGAAGTCTGGCCTAATGTAAGGCTTTTTCTAGTCGGTGGCATAAACGGAAATTATTACCAGGGAACAAACCCTTCGTCGCGTGACGCCGAAGGGCGAACGACTTTCACGATTTTGGACAAGCTACATTCTACTGAAAACCGGTCAGTGATCGGACATGCAGTGCCAGCGGTCAGTGTCGTCCGCTTCACGGGCGATCAGTGGTGACTGTCCTAACCAAACACAGAAAGTTAACAGATGTAATCGCCGCCGTAAACATGAAGCTCAGGATCAGCTGGCAGCACCCAGGAGGTAGGTGGTGGGACGTGACTATTTGGGTGTGTTGGGAAGGGTGAGGATAAAGGGGTAGAAAAAAACCAAGTGATCAATTAACTTGATGATACAGAGTCCTGTATAAGACCAGGGGAGACTGAACTAATGAGTCTAATGATTTGGGTATTGAGCTAACCCGATACAGAAGGTCGGTCTCTCGTATGGCGAATAATTGCGTCGGGCCACGCCGTTGTTTCGCATACAACCTAGGGGACACACCGGAAGAGGTCTCGTTGGGTATGGAGCTGTAGATGGTTCGTGATGGATGTCCTGTTGAGTAAGTCCATGGTCAGGTATGCAGGAGGGGATTCTATGTTCCAGATATGAATTCAGTAGAATGATTCCGTTGTTCTGTCTCGTGAAGCCTCAGTTATGCTACAGGTGGCTGTTGGTTTACCCTGGAGTTAAAATTCACTGTAACCATGTGGACCCGGGGTTCACTTATTGGTGTACCCCCATAATGCACTGCATTACGGCGTTTATCCGGTTACACCCAAGGGGTACAGCCAAATGACGGTTGCGTCCCCTGTTCGTATCCTTGTATCCGTGTCCCTGACAGTGTCCCTGGTGTTGTGGACTGGGGCGCTGCCAGGACGCCAGGCAGTTAGCGTTAGAGTGAGATGAGGGTTTGTTCTGGAGCGGGACGAGCCGAACAGATTTCAAGGCTCTCTGCCGAAATGTGGAACTCCCACATAACGCCGAACGAGGGTAACGTTCAGTGACCCCGGCCGCTTTCAGCTCTCCTGGTGAAGCCGGCCCAGCCGCGTCTGATGTGTCACCCTGCCAGGGCTGAGGGGTTACCCAGAGCTGTGCAGATTTCTAAAGAGCCGGAGTTCCTGCAGTGGGCTGCTTCAGCTCTGTCCCGTCCGTCCCACCCAGAAACTCCAAGAGGACCCCCGTTCAGTTCAAGGCACCACATCTGCTCCTGATTGGTTCACTGTTTAGGGCTGAAAGGAAGCCCCCTAAACGCTTCACCCTGCATGTCGTTTGTGTGTGGGGTGATTATTATGGCGGAGGGTGTGACGGTTTATTTATCCAGTAGCTGGAAACAGTAGGAGAATACGGCCTGCACATGAGCCGGTTCCATGGATGTGTGTGTACTATTTCCAACGTCGTTGAGTGGCAACTGGTGCAGCAGATGTTTTGATGACACCCATGTTAGAGTTGAAACAGTGTGGTGAGAGAAATAAGTTTCAGCGCCATCCCTTCTGTTATTTTCACCCGCCTCTCTTCTAGCATATTCTATCAGGGTCAACCTCATTAACATATTCAGAGACACAGGACCATATTTATATCAACAAATAAATAAATAAATAAATAAACAGTTTAAATAAATGACCTGCGTTCTCTGTTCACCATGAAACATAGGAATTCATAAAGAACTCAAAACCATATGTACACTCATCATCAAAATAGATCTGCACCCAGGAGGAGGTGCGGGAGTTCGTTGAGTTCGGTGGTGGATGGGTGTGTGAAGGGAAGGAAGGGTAAAGGGTGACGCAGTGATCAATAAGGCTGGTGATGAACTAAATTGTTAGACTGATATGGTGGGTCCCAATTATTTATTTGAGCGTTACACATACAGAAAGTTTTGTCTCTCAGTATGATCTAGTTATGGTTCGTCGGGCCGGCCGTGTGTTAGTTCGCTGCTGAAAACGAAAATAGAGAACCAACCACCTCACCCAGACGTCTCGAGGTATGGAGTGCATGTTGAGAGTGTTCCTGTAGATGGTGTCCTGTGATAATAATCCATCCCCATGCAGCTGTTTTTGAACATCCTCACACGGTTCACTGCAGATGTGCGTGCGGTAGGGGTGGAGGTGGGAAGGACACACCACTGGCAGTCTTTGTGACTTGGGTGAAATCGTGCTGTTCTAAGGACAGTCGTGGTAACGCTCTGTGTGCATGTAGTCCTGCGTGGTGCAGCCGTCTGCCGATGGTGCTGCACTAACAGGATGACTGATGGAGGACACCACTGCTCGCTGGAGGTCTGTAATGGTCAACCTGACAGTGTGAGACGTGCGAAGTGTCAGGTGAAGGAAGGACGCCGTACCTGACTGACCCCACAGCCACCACTCCACTCGTATAGTCCCTGACCCAGGAACTTTCTGGTCCTGCAGGGAAACATGGCACAGCTGCAGCACCAGAATTCCAGAAAGGGTGGAGGTTTAGCATGTGTGTCTGAACATGTCGGGGACGTGTGCCGCGGCGATGTGTTAATGAGAGGGTATTGATCCAGGAGCCCAGAAGATGAATGTAATTAGACTCAGTGAGGTTGATGACAGGTCTCTGTTGATGGGCATTGATTGGTTCTACCACCGGGTTCTCTCAGGGCACCAGGCATAATCATGCCACCTCCTCCAAGTGATGGTCCCATAATCCTTCATGTTTGCATGGCAACCTCAGAGCAGTCTTCCTCCCTCCCTCCCTGATTCACCCGGTCTTATTTCAGAAGGGCTTGATGCAATCTGATGGAATTGTCTGATGTAAATACAGAGACACGCTGGTGTTCTCCAGCTGCGGCTTATCCCAGGGTAATAAAGAAATGGAACAAATCAGCCGTAATCCCTCCTCGACTGTTGTTCTTGGAACGGGCTGTCCATCCGCCAAAACACAAACACATTCTTCCTCTTCCTCTTCTCCCTCTTCTGTGTCACACATCGCCCGAATTCCAGACAGTGTTTTTTGAGGTGTGATGTTCGAGTTCTGTCTGATTGTTCGTAGGAGTTAATCTCTCTGTAAGAAGGTTGTGGGAATTCCTCCTCACTCTCTCTCTCTCCCTCCCTCTCTCTCCCTCTCTCTCTCTCTAGCTGTCCCTGATTTTCCAGGGAGGCCTTAGCGATGGAGGTGCTTCAGTGTGACGGCTGTGATTTCCGTGCAGATTCCTACGACGAGCTGAAGGCGCACATTCAGGACGTCCACACTGCTTTCCTGCAACCCACGGAGGTTGGGGACCGGTCCCCGCAACAGTCAAGGTCCAACTCCTTAAATTCCCTCAGTCACACAGAGGAGGATGAGGAGGACCTCACCAATAACGAATATGAGTTGCCACACAAGGAAGCAGGTGCCTCTTAACGGTGTCTGTGCTTCATGCATGTCACGTGCCACACACCGAGTCAGTGTTTGCTTGGCTGTAATGACCTCATCTCTGCTCTTCATGTCTCCCGCAGTGTCATTAAGCAGCATGCAGTAGCACATATAAGTAGAATAGACGACATCTGTCATAATGTCACCCACATTCACGGAACAGTTTTCGCCCCGAGCAAGTACCAAAATAAATAGTGCGCGATAAATAAACGTTGTGTTCTCCTTTGTTTATGTTTCAGGCCTCAATTCCTTTGACTCCGACTCAGGGAACTTGTCGAGTTCCAACCAAACAATATACAACCAGTCCAGCAAGACCATAAACCCGTTTTTCCAGTGCAAGTTCTGCGTTCGCTACTTCAGATCAAAATCCCTCCTCAATGAGCACACTAGGAAGGTCCACAGCGCCGCAGGAGGCGCCTCCCCGAGCGAGGGTAATTCACTCAATGCTTCCAAGCAGTCGGGATTTAACCTCAAGATGCACGATGGTGTAGAGAAGGTGTACTCCTGTCAGTTTTGCACATACAAGTCTCCTCGCAGAGCTAGGATCCTGAAGCACCAGAGGATGTACCACAAGGACAGTTTGTTGGGACATTCGGAGTCCCCGGTTCCAGTGGAGGCTGAAACTCGGACCCTGGACGTGGACTCGGATGCCTTGTCTTCAGAAGAACCGTGTGAGGATTCTCCAGATGCTCTCACAGAACGTACTGTTCTGGATTCCTTGATCAAACCCCAAACCAGAGACGGTTACAGCTGTGAGTGGTGCAGCTTTCAGACCTCGCAAAGACAGAGGTTATGCGAGCACATGATAAAGAAGCACCGCAACATGGTCAAGATCATGGTGTCCCTGCAGAAGCCCAAAGCGGAGGGAAGTGCGGGATCCTCCAAATCTGCTTCTCCTTCCTCTCCAAGAAGCACTCCGATATCCAGCTTGATGTCCAATGACCTGAGTGGAAATGAAGGATCCGTAGCCAACCTCTCATCTTTGAAAGGGACCGCGCTGAAGGGACAGCCCACAGCCGGCCTGTCGAATTTTCAGTTTTCCCAGATAACCATGAAAGTTCCCAACAGCACAGGATCTTCCATACTGTCGGAGAGATCGACTTTTGCCATGTCGGACATATCCAACACGGCGCTGGACCTGGATTCTGGCATTCTGAATGATTCGAGGAGCAGCTCTGATGCTGAACTCTGTGACATGGATGATCCCAGTTACACTGACCCGCAGTCAGCCGAGGATTCAGCTAAGCTCCTTCTGTCAGACGAGGATAATAAATTGCTGGAAACTAAAGGGATTCCAATCCGAAGACATCTGAACAGGTTCCAGTGCCCCTTCTGCTCCTTCCTGACCACGCATCGCCGGAGCATCTCTCGCCATATAGAGAACATCCACTTATCTGGCAAAACCACGCTGTACAAATGCGACGAGTGTCCGTTTCTCTGCACCAGTCCTCTAAAGCTCAACGCACACAAGCAGTGCCATGGTGGCTCGTCCTCGGAATGGGACACCATGGACCTGACCAACGAAAGCCCAGACGGCCGACACGACGTCTCAGAGCCAGTAAACGGAGGGAACGGCAGCTCTAAAATGAACGGCAAGAAATCCGCTGCTATGGAGGAGCAGCAAAACCCTCACCAGTGTGCACTCTGCAACTTCTCCACAACAACACTGAAAGGCTTACGCGTCCACCAGCAGCACAAGCACTCGTACTGTGATGAGATTCAAGCCACGAGTCAAGAAGGCTCCGCAAACGAGCAGCAGGATTCCGAGTCGGAATCGTACAGCTCGTTAAACTTTGTGCAAAAAACTCAAACGTCAATCCTCGGCTTTTCATCCAGAAAGCACCTTATCGGAAAGACAGCCAGGAAGTCCATCAATGACCTGCCTCTGGATCTGTCACCTGTCAAGAAACGGACGAGAATTGATGAAATTGCAAACAACCTTCAAAGTAAGATCAGTCAGAGTCAGCAGCACGAGGATGTAATAAACCTGGAGGAGCTCGAGGACGAGGAGGACGAGAATGAGAACCACATCGACGAGAGGAAGGACAGAGAGAACCCCGAGATTCAAAGTCAGCGCTTCACCTACAACACCCAGCATCTGTACATTCGGAAGTCCGGTGGCGCTCCGGCGGAGCGCGGTGTTGGCAAAAGGAAACGCACCCTGCAGCCCAAATTAACCTCCCGAAACATTCCCATCCAGGTGACCGTCTCTGACGACGAGGACAACCATTTCATCGCCTCTGCGGAAGGGAAAGATGCCCAAGATCAAAGCAGCCAGGACAGCAGAGAGACGTACCAGGAGGGTGCCGATTATGTCGAGGAGGCTGGCAACCTCTTCTACTGCAAACACTGTGAGTACCAGAACAAGTCCGCCCGCAGCGTCAGCACCCACTACCAGCGAATGCATCCCTACATCAAGTTTAGCTTTAGATACATTCTCGATCCCGAGGATCAGAGTGCCGTCTTCCGCTGCCTGGAGTGTTTCATCGAGTACAACAGCTTCAGCGACCTACACCAGCACTACATGGATCACCATCCAGAAGCTAGCAATGTCCTCAACTTCAACCAGCCAGACCTGGTGTACACCTGTCGGTTCTGTTCATACACCAGCCCAAACGTGAGGAGCCTGATGCCTCATTACCAAAGAATGCACCCGTCAGTGAAAATCAACAATGCAATGATCTTCTCGAGCTACGTGGTGGATCAGCCTCAGAAGGGGACGGCAGAGTCACAGACCCTGAGGGAAATCCTGAATTCTGGGCCCAAGAGCTTCACAAGCTCTGCATCCAGGTCTTCATCCAGTCCCTCCCTCAAGAACGTGAGCAAGGCGTCTGACTCAAATGTGGACTCTGAAGCTTTTCGGGAAACTCTGGATGGCAACGTGGTAGTCTACGACTGTGACATGTGCACCTTTGCCAGCCCCAACATGCACTCGGTGTTGGTCCACTATCAGAAGAAGCACCCTGAACAGAAGGCCTCGTACTTCCGCATACAGAAGACCATGCGGGTCGTATCAGTGGACAGAGCCCAGTCGTCAGCCAACTCCACCTATAACCTGTCCAGCACCCCGAAGTCCTCTTCCAATGCGGTTTTGCCCTTGGGTCTGGATGAGGAGGTGTTCTACTGTAAGCACTGTGTTTATAACAATCGGTCCGTGGTTGGTGTTCTCGTCCATTACCAAAAGCGCCACCCAGAAATCAAGGTCACGGCAAAGTACATCAAGCATGCCCCCCCTACGCCAGGGCTGCTGAAGCTCATGGAGGAGCTGCAGATCGCACCTCCTAAACAGTTCATGAAACAGTTCAGCAGCAACTCAGCTGACGGAGTACACAATTCCCACCCGAAAGGTGCGGCAGACAAAGGAGAGGGCGAGATACACTCCTTTTTCTCTGCCCAGCAGCTAGCGGGTGTTATAGGAACCTGCGTAACGGTTACAACAGGGAAAGTGTTTGATCCGGGGAGGGGCGGGGGGGGGTACCAAAGAAGAAGCACACGCTGAGAAGTAAAAGGGCAAACGCACAGATTTCGGTGTCCGAAGGCACCCAAAAAGCTGTGCGTCTCCGACAGCAGTCAGAGGCGAAGGAGAAAGGGCTCCAGGAATGAACCAAACGGAGAGTCTCCACGTCCACGGCGAGCCTTCAGGGGCGACTGATGCCGAGAAGAACGACCGAGAGAGCACTACACTGAGTGTCTTTAAAGTAGGGTCAGGGGCAACTGGTGCCTACACATCCCCCTACGTGTATGCCTTGAAGAAGCATCTGAAGAAGGATCATCCAACTGTGAAGGCCACGGCCATGACCATTCTACACCTAGGGCTTTTATCAAGGATGAGCATCTTAGAGGTATGGTTATCCACTAGGGGGTGAGTGGATGCAATCTATTCCCTCTGGCCGAAGACGGAAAGAAACCCAACGGGCTGCTCATGCATTACCAAAGACGACACCCAGAGCACAACGTCGATTACGCGTACATGGCAAGCAAACTGTGGGCTGGTCCCGATACTTCCATCTCCAGACAAATGGGGAACTCTGAAACCAAGCATTACCAATGCAGAGATTGTGCCTTTGAGGCTTGTTCCATCTGGGACATTACCAACCATTACCAGGCTGTTCATCCGTGGGCCATCAAAGGAGACGAGTCGGTTCTCCTCGACATCATCAAAGGAAACCAGACAGCGGAAAAGCTGCTGCCCCACATGGGCAAGGGAAGCGTCTCCATGGCCAGCCCGTTTAACAGCCACCAGTCTGATGAGGGCGCTCTGGAGATCAGCAGGTCAGCGCCTGATCGTCAGCCCCTGCTTGCCTTCTCCACCACCTCCTCGATCTCTAACAACCCCTACCAGTGCACCGTGTGTCTGTCAGAATACAACAGCCTTCACGGCCTTTTGACGCACTACGGCAAAAAACACCCGGGCATGAAGGTGAAGGCTGCGGACTTTGCACAGGAAGCAGACATCAACCCCAGCTCCGTCTACAAGTGCAGACACTGTCCGTATGTGAATTCCCGCATCCATGGCGTTCTTACGCATTACCAGAAACGGCATCCGCTCGTCAAAGTCACCGCCGAAGACTTTGCCGACGATATAGAGCAGGTGAGAGACCTGGGGAACGAAGGAGATGAGCGCTCCAAGAGCCAGAGGCAGGGATACGGAGCCTACAGGTGCAAGATGTGCCCGTATACTCATGGAACGCTCGAAAAACTGAAGATACATTATGAGAAATACCACAACCAGTCGGCATCAGAAATGTTCACGGCCAGCAGCATCCAGGCTCTGGCTCACAAAGAGGACTCTGTTGCCGAGTGCAGTGCCAACAGTGTGCCCGAAGTTTCCGAGGTCTGCGACTTCGACCTCACGCTCTCTGAGTTTGCGAAGGGAGAGAAGCACGCCATATTCAAATGTCAGCTGTGCAAGTACTTCTGCTCCACCAGGAAAGGGATCGCCCGACACTATCGCATCAAGCACAACAACGTACGCGCCCAGCCGGAGGGCAAAAACAACGTCTTCAAATGTGCCCTCTGCTCCTACACCAACCCCATCCGCAAAGGCTTGGCAGCCCACTACCAGAAACGTCACGACATTGACGCTTACTACACCCACTGCCTGGCTGCGTCTAAGACCGTGGGAGAGAAGCCCAGTAAAGTCTTGGTGCCCTTGGCCTCGGAAGACGATGGACCAGCAATGAGCACTGAGCTGAGGGAAGCGGTGGAGCGGAGGAAGTGCTCTCTGTGCTCTTTTCAGGCATTCAGTAGGAAGAGTATCGTCTCACACTACATCAAGCGCCACCCGGGGGTGTTTCCTAAAAAACAGCACTCCAGCAAGCTGGGGCGCTACTTCACCGTGATTTACCCCAGGGAGCCGGAGAAAGCCCCCGCCGCAGAGGACATCGAACTCGTGGAGGTGAAGTCAGAAACCGAACAGGAGAACGACGCTGAATGGCTGCCGTTCAAGTGTCTGAGGTGCTTCAAGCTGTCCTTCAGCACGGCAGACCTGCTTGTCAACCATTACAACAGCTACCATGGCAAGGAGCTGAAGCGGGACTTCGTCACCATACCGAGTCCAGTGGAGGAGGACGCCGAGCTCTACCAGTGCGCTCACTGTGAAATCAAATTCCTGACCCTTCCCGAGCTGAGCACCCATCTAACGGTCCACAACGAGGAGTTCCAGAAGAGAGCCACGCGGCAGGAAAGGAGGAAGCAGCTTCACTGTAAGCAGAAGACGGCGGAGCCGGCCGAGCCGAAGCCAGACAACAAGGTGAGTTACTAGCAAACATCAAGTAAACAAACATCACCTGCCGCCTCACAGCAAGTAAACGTCACTCACGGTAATGTGGAGGTCATCAGGTGGGGTTTTACTTCACTGCACATGCTCAGTACGAAGAACCTACGAGAACGAGACCTGTAGAGAAACAGGACCTTAGTGTTCCACACCCCAACGTTATCATGGAGTCTTTAAGGATTCTCCACAACAGAGACATTCCAGGGTGGGAAGGAGGGCTATCGGACAATGCTAATCAGACGAAACGTAAAACTGAATTATAATAACTATAATAACTTCTGAATGGCGTTTGTGCGGGACAGGTAAGTGGCCTGTCCCGGTGATTGCCTCGTGCGTGTAGTTAGCTATCAGAGGTTCTCGATGACCCAGTTGTGAGTAGAGTAACCGTATTCCTCCTCCACCCGCTGGAGAACAATGGTAGCAGATGGGGTAATGGAGTTCTCGACGTAGCTCTGTTTGATTGGCTCTAAGTCTCACCGGATCCGTGATATTCTGTTCTCCCTCTTGTTCCGCAGGTGGATGGCCAAGCTGATAAGGTTCCTATCGGCTACCGATGCAACTTCTGCGTGGAGATGCACCCAACGCTTCGGGCCATCTGCAACCATCTGAGGAAGCACGTTCAGTATGGGGAAGTTAAAGAGGGCCATGTGAAGGTAATGCCATCCCCAGCCAGCCACACCGAATCCTCCCAGTGTCTAACAGGGCCGAGGTCGTCTGAGTGGGCGGAGCTCCTCGCTCTGAGCGTGTCTGAGTTCCAGGGTACATTCTCAAACGCAGCAGGTCGTTCACTATAAACCGTTTAGTTCAAAGAAGTTTGTTGTGAAACGCCTCATCCTAGAGAACTTCTAATTCAGTAATGCAGGATTCATAAACTTCCTACAGGAGGTGGTTCTGAATACGCTGCCTGATGTCTGAGACGCTGTTTATGATAGTGTGGAGAAGATCTCAGCCTTAAACTCCATTCATGGTGGAGGGATACATGCTGCAGGGCGCTGTGAGGTCAAATAGTCCCCCAAAGGAACTTAGTATTTCCAGGTTTTCCAGATTTTCATCATCAACATTCCATACACACTCAGAACACACGTGTAGGTTCACTGGGGGTTCAGATAAAGTGTGTGTTCTAGACATGGAGAACCCTGGTTCCCATCGTCACCACTGTAAAGAACATCTGATTCCAATATGATCTGATTCGATCATCAACAGCTGAATTTAAAAAGCTGAACTGAAAACAGGTCACGTGATTCAGTAGTCCAGTCATGTCCAGTCGTGAGTCCTGTGTTATAAGGCTGGAGCCGAACATGGACCGTCCCGGTTCCGGCAGGTGTTTGGTCTTTGGGATTCTTTGGTGTAGGTTTTTAGGATCTGGACATTGTGGAGATTGTTTTTGGGAATTGTTTGCGGGATTTCCTTGTTGTTTCCTGCCACACAGCCCACCCGCATCTATCAGCAGCAACCGGCGCTCCTGCCCCGAAGCCCTCCGCTCCCCGGGGGGCTCTCCGAGCTTGTTCTAACGCAATAGCAGTAAGTCATAAACCCATTTCAGCCGTTCGGCCGCGCCGCCTCCCTCGCCGAGTGTCTCTCGGATGGGTAAACGGCTCTGATTCAGCCGGGGTGTTCCAGAGGGACCCAGGGCCGGGGAGAATGGTGTTACGTTAGCTGTGGTGGTGTGCGTGTGATTGTGAGCGCGGCCTCGTCTCGTTGCAGGGAAGCGCTTTAGATGCTCAGATTTGGTGGCCTTGTCCTGCGGGTCCTGTTTGGGTTTTGTACGTGTGGATCGATGGACGGCGTCTCAGATCAGGACAAGCTTTTCATTGAACAATTTTTTAATCAGCCGTTTAAAGATCCAGCCTCCTCCGTCACCTTGAGTTACAGTGTGTGTGATTTTACAGTCGGGGTGCTGCCGCCGGTTTGATCCCGCCTCTGTGAGGCCGCTGCTCTGAACCAGTGCGCTGGCCTGCTCGCCTTTGTGCAGCGTAATGGATTTCCCAACCGCACTTTTTACCCCACAAACATTCTAGACTGGACTTTTGTGTGAGTGTTTGGGCGGGGTGGGGGGTACTGGGGTGGGGGAGGGGGGTTTAGGCCTCTCTTTATTGACCCTCAGTTTCCTCTCAACAGAGGCCATTCCATTCGCAGTCCTCCAGTTTCTAATGACCCCCGCCCAATCTCAGCAGACACTCTGTCAGCCCCCCCTTAGGAGAACACCAGTGAGGTAGTGCTGGTCTGCAGCCCGGACAGGAAGAAGGCTCGGCTCGGAGGCAGCGGCTAAGCTATTAGTATTCTGCTGCGGGTGCCGGCTCGGCCCTGAGGAGTTAGCGCTCGCTCCCGTAGCGGACAAGCCTAGTGAGGCTCAGCTGCTGCACTCTAGGGGGCAGCGATGAGACCACCCGAAAGGGTTTGCCCTAATGATCTTCTCCTGAATCATTCACACTTCTAAAGAGCGTCTTTACGTCTGTCTGTGGACGTGGAGATGAACTTTAACGCCTATAACAGTGACACCAGCCCACTTTCCCAGCTAACCTGACCTGTCCAAGGTTTAAAGAGGGATTCCTCGAGAGCTCCGTGAAATCAACTGTGTGGGAGGTAAACACGGCCATGTGGAGGGGTTTGGTGTGAAGCACTCCTTCTAGAGAAGTTTAGAATTGTTCACAGTGGTGGTGACAGGAACCATGGTCTCTCTACAGGACAGTTCAGTCTCTCTACAGGACAGTTCGGTCTCTCTACAGGACAGTTCGGTCTCTCTACAGGACAGTATGGTCTCTACTCACCAGCTTCTCGCTCAGATCTTCCTGTTCCACCTTAAATGGTGCAGCTAGCACAAGCATTAGCAAACGAGATGTAACAGTACTGACCTGTTGGTTCTGTGAACCAAAATCAGTTTCCCACCTGTCCAGCACAAACAGAGCCACCTCCTGGCCAAGTCACAGACGAAGAGCAGCGCTGCATCTCTGAGCAGGAAGGGCGGGGCGTGCTGGTGAACCCAGTGCGGGGCAGCGTTAGCTGACATGTAGTAATATCCATATGTCGACTCTGTAAAGCCCTCAGTGATACACAGGAGAGAAACGTACACAGAACAGACCGGATCGGGTTCTGATCCAGATGGATCGGGTTCTGTTTAGCACAGAATGATGGAGGTTCTGCTTTATAAACCCTAGGATCCCCGTTTACTCTGCAGGTTTTAAACATACAGTAACTAGTTTTTCTCTTTGATCTTTAGTCCTTTAGATCCTTTTAATTCCGCACATTTTAGTGTGGGAAAGAGAATCAACATGGCCTTGACCGTAACACCGCCGGCCTGATGACCACCAGCACTCTGACCCCTCAGAGCCCAGCGGTAAACGCCAGGGTGAGCGCTCCTGACGGGTTTGTCGGGAAGTCTGAGGGTCCGGCGCAGGACAAATGTCTTACGATGAGACGTATTAGCTTTGGAGCCTTTTAGGCAGCATGGGAGGCCACGGTAACCGGTTAGTTAGATCAGATCACCCGGGAGGAGCTGCAGCTCCATCACAGGGCACCGTCGTACGCGTTCACACGCACACCGAGCCGCACTTCCACATCTCGCCTTAAAGCCGCCCGGAGCTGAAGGGTTATTACTGAAACAGGGAAAAGCCCAACCCGTCCTGTATCCCCTGTATAGATCTGATATCTGATCAGTCACTCCGCATACTGTCATGTACCTGTTACTGGCCATGTGACCCACTGTGTTCTCTCCACTCTGTACATGTGGATGTTATATCTGTACTGGATCTGTGTTGTTTAATCTAATCTAATCTAATATCTTAATCCTAATCTGTCTAATCTAATATATAGATACTGTGTATCCCACTGACTGATGCGTTCCCACCAGTACCGGCGGCGGTCGTGTCCAGAAACGTGCTGACGTGGTCTGTAGACCTTCTGTATTATAACTCTACACGGGTCAGTCTCACTGCTTCCTCTCTCAGCAGGAAGTCCCCGAGATGCCCATCGCTGTAGCTGTGGACAGCGACGTCGCCAACGGCAGCGTAGAGGAGGTGGTCAATGTGGACGCCATGGCCTCACACACAAACCCAGTGCCGGTGGACGAAGTAGCTGCTGTCGTCCCCGCAGCCGAAATGGAAGAGGGTGGGCCTGTTGCTGTGGCGACTGTGGACTTGATGGTGCCGGGGTTGGAGCACGAGAAGGTCCCAGGACACCCCTGCAGTCTCTGTGACCGCGTCTTCATGTCCATGCAGGGCCTGCGCTCGCACGAGAGGAGCCATTCAGCCATGGCTCTGATCAACCGGGAGGACAAGTACAGCTGCCAGTACTGCCAGTTCCAGTCACCATTCAGACACAAGTAAGCACAGCGGAGAGAGAGAGAGAGAGAGAGAGAGAGAGAGAGAGTGTGTGTTAGTCCCTGCTAGTCTGTGCTAGTCACTGCTAGTCACTGTTAGTCTCTGCTAGATTTCATTAACACTGTTAGGGGTGTTGGGTGAAACTGTGCTCTGGCTGTAGCTGCGGTTGTGTTTGACTGAGGACGCTCTCCTCACTGATTTGCATGGAGCAATCAGAAGTGTCCCGGGCGAGAGCGGAGGTGAAGAGGCTTTGATCCCTCAGAGACAGATTAGGTTATGCTTCTCTCTAGACGTCTAGACACTGAGCTGCATTAGGAGCCACACTCTGGAGCAGCCGTGAAACGGGCCGAGACAGAAGCAGGGGAGCGATCTGACGACTGATACAGCCCGCCGTCACGCCATCACGCTGATTAGTATTAGTTTGGCTGTGAGGTTTTGGGTCTAATGGAAGCGAGAGCATTACACCTGAGCTGTAGTTAATCCCTACCTGCGCCGGGGATGGACAGCCAGTAAAGGCTCGCCCTGACAGACTGACGCATCAAGCCAAACCGCTGGCGGAAACATGCCCCCAATGAAGCAGGCGCACAGGCCTATAGGTGGAGTTTAGCCATGAGTATGGATGTGCTGCTCAGGTTTCTCCCTCTGTAGGATGTTGTGAAGGGAGCTAATGGTGGTTAAGAGGCAAACAGAACCATTCAGATCAGCTCAGTGTGGAACGCTCCGCTCCAGATACAGTCCGAGCTGTTCCCAGTGGTGGTGAAGGTAACCAGACGTCCCCTCTAAAAGCTCCCCCACAGGAAGTTCCTACAGGAGGTGGTTCTGAATACGCTGCCTGATGTCTGAGACACTGTTTATGATAGTGTGGAGAAGATCTCAGCCTTAAACTCCATTCATGGTGGAGGGATACATGCTGCAGGGCGCTGTGAGGTCAAATAGTCCCCCAAAGGAACTTAGTATTTCCAGGTTTTCCAGATTTTCATCACCAACATTCCATACACACTGAGAACACACGTGTTGGTTCTCTGGGGGTTTTAGATAGTCAATAAAATGTCTATATGTGTGTTCTAGACATGGAGAACCCTGGTTCCCTTCACCACCACTCAACAAAACATCTTGTTCTCTACAATGAAATAAACGTCCATGTTGATATGGTGCCGCGGTTCTCCATCGCGTCGTGCCCAGTGGGCGGTGCCATGGTGGAGCTCCTGGACGACTCCTTTATATTTTGACGGAGCAGCTTGTGTTATCGGGAGAGCGCATCTCTGTTGAACTCCCTGGTGTAATCCGCCTTCACCGGATGTTCTGTGACCTAGAAAGCCGGAGCGTTCCCATGCCGCTCCGGAGGCCGGGATGAAAAACACAGGCCCTATTCCCAAGCCTGTCTCGCTGGAGATGGCTGGGTTGCCAGAGCCTCTCTATGCGAAGGTGGGCTTTATGGGCACTTCTCTGCCTCCATGACTCATTACACTTAGCCTCCTGACCTTAGAGGAGTCAGCTGGATGCCTCAGATCTCCGTCCGGATTATCAGTTCATCAGAGAGGAGGCAGGACTGCAGTTACCGCTACGCTAATTACCAGCTGTACTACAGTATTCATCTCTCTCTCTCTCTTTCTTTCTCTCTCTCTCTCTTTCTCCCTCTCTCTCTCTCTCTCTCTGTCTCTCTCTCTCTCTGTGTCTCTCTCTCTCTCTCTCTCTCTTTCTCCCTCTCTCTCTCTCTCTCTCTCTTTCTCCCTCTCTCTCTCTCTCTCTCTCTTTCTCCCTCTCTCTCTCTCTCTCTCTCTTTCTCCCTCTCTCTCTCTCTCTGTCTCTCTCTCTTTCTCTCTCTCTCTCTCTCTCTCTCTCCCCCTCTCTCTCTCTCTCTCTCTCTCACTAGTTTGGACCGACATGTCCAGTCTCATCACGGTCACCACAAGCCGTTCCGCTGTAAGCTCTGTCCGTTTAAGTCTGCCTACCTGAGCCGCCTCAAGAGCCACCTGCACAAGTCTCACTCAGGTAAGACCTTCACTGCACCAGTCACCTCCCCTAGCATCAGTCAAAACACACTGCACCCGTCAACCACCACTGCACCAATCCACACCAATCCACACCAATCCACACCACTGCACCGATCAACACCAGTCCACACCACTGCACCGATCAACACCGATCAACACCACTGCACCGATCCAAACCAATCCACACCACTGCACCGATCAACACCGATCAACACCACTGCACCGATCAACACCGATCAACACCACTGCACCGATCCAAACCAATCCACACCACTGCACCGATCAACACCGATCAACACCACTGCACCGATCAACACCGATCAACACCACTGCACCGATCCAAACCAATCCACACCAGTCCACACCACTGCACCGATCAACACCATCAACCAGCGTTCCAGCCAGCAGCATCCAACAACTATTCCACCGGTCAACACCCGCAGCACCAGCGAACACCAAGTGACACCTACGGCACCGGTCAACACAGCAATGCCTTCGCTCAGCAACACAACTCAGTAAAGCACATATCTCCACTTCCAAATGCTTTTTGTATCCAGATTTTCCTGCTCCTCCTTCCGGAATGCTTCTCGATCTGCAGTCACAGCGTTCCCACAGCTCAGCTTAGAGTGACCAAACTATCAGGAGCTTTAATCTGACTACTGTGAAGCCGTGACCTCAAGCTGAAGAGCCGTTGGGTGATGTAACAGGACAGTGACCCAAAGCACACGGGTAAACCAACTACAGAACAGTGGCCAGGTCCCGACTCGGGTCCCTTAGCCTGTCAGGATGACCCGAAGATGGCTGTGCATCAAGACGTTTCCGAACGCTTCCTCAGTGTTGTGCGGGTCTTATTTACAGGTGGAGGAGGTGCTTGGTGGAGGCGATACTGCTGGAGTGGGGTCTACAGGTTATTTAAATTAAGGGTTACGTTTCTAGCGCGCACTGTGGACGTGTTACTCAGTGTGCTCAGTAGAAGACAGACAGTACGAGTGTGTTATTATTCTACTGGGATTAGATTAATAGCTGATTAGATCACGTTTAATTAATAATCAATACAGAAGCGCGTATAACTCTAACAGGTCGTATACGCTCTTATGATTCGTTCGTATTTATGATTCCTGCCATATATACCATTCATGATGCTCAGCATCGTCATGGGCTTAAGTGGTCATTCAGCAGACTCCCTGAGACACTGCCACGTCACGTAACGTCTTTATTGATCCACGTACGGGTTAGCGGCTCTGTATTAATCAGCTGAAGACGTGCCCCCCGCTAACAGAGCCCACTCTTATTAGCACAGAGTTCCAGCATCTGAGTTTCAGCATCCTGCTTCAGCTGGAGCAATCGCTGGACAGAGCTGAATGAAAGGCGTTTCCTGTCTCAGCTGAAAAATAAGAGATGAGTCGGATCGATACTCAGCAGCTCAATATCCAGAACCGCTGTGGAACCACGCGGCGTCTTCGCCATCATCAAATCATCATGCCCAGCTTGCGTCACATGGTTTACACGGTGTATATAACCCTCCGCACCAATCAACACCCACTGCATCAATCAACCACCACTGCACCAATTCACACCCACCGCACCAATCAACACCCACTGCACCAATCAACACCCACTGCACCAATCAACACCCACTGCATCAATCAACCACCACTGCACCAATCAACCACCACTGCATCAATCAACACCCACTGCATCAATCAACACCCACTGCATCAATCAACCACCACTGCATCAATCAACCACCACTGCACCAATTCACACCCACCGCACCAATCAACACCCACTGCATCAATCAACACCCACTGCATCAATCAACACCCACTGCATCAATCAACCACCACTGCACCAATCAACCACCCACTGCATCAATCAACACCCACTGCATCAATCAACCACCACTGCACCAATCAACCACCACTGCACCAATCAACCACCACTGCACCAATCAACACCCACTGCACCAATTCACACCCACCGCACCAATCAACACCCACTGCATCAATCAACACCCACTGCATCAATCAACCACCACTGCACCAATTCACACCCACCGCACCAATCAACACCCACTGCATCAATCAACACCCACTGCATCAATCAACCACCACTGCACCAATTCACACCCACCGCACCAATCAACACCCACTGCACCAATCAACACCCACTGCACCAATCAACCACCACTGCATCAATCAACCACCACTGCACCAATTCACACCCACCGCACCAATCAACACCCATTGCACCAATCAACACCCACCGCACCAATCAACCACCACTGCATCAATCAACCACCACTGCATCAATCAACCACCACTGCACCAATTCACACCCACCGCACCAATCAACCACCACTGCATCAATCAACCACCACTGCATCAATCAACCACCACTGCACCAATCAACCATCACTGCATCAATCAACCACCACTGCATCAATCAACCACCACTGCACCAATCCACACCCACTGCACCAATCAACCACCACTGCACCAATCAACACCCACTGCATCAACCACCACTGCACCAATCAACACCCACTGCATCAATCAACCACGACTGCTTAGCTTAGGTAAACTGGCATAGTATAAAACACACCAGCATCTACACCACCTCCTACACAACCACGCGGCGTCTTCGCCATCATCAAATCATCATGTCCAGCTTGCATCACATGGTTTACACTGTGTATATAACCCTCCGCACCAATCAACCACCACTGCATCAATCAACCACCACTGCATCAATCAACCACCACTGCACCAATTCACACCCACCGCACCAATTCACACCCACCGCACCAATCAACCACCACTGCATCAATCAACCACCACTGCACCAATCAACCACCACTGCATCAATCAACCACCACTGCATCAATCAACACCCACTGCGTCAATCAACCACCACTACACCAATCAACCACCACTGCCCCAATCAACACCCACCGCACCAATCAACACCCACTGCACAAATCAACCACCACTACACCAATCAACCACCACTGCCCCAATCAACCACCACTACACCAATCAACCACCACTGCCCCAATCAACCACCACTACACCAATCAACACCCACTGCATCAATCAACCACCACTACACCAATCAACACCCACCGCACCAATCAACCACCACTGCACCAATCAACCACCACTGCACCAATCAACACCCACTGCATCAATCAACCACCACTGCTTAGCTTAGGTAAACTGGCATAGTATAAAACACACCAGCATCTACACCACCTCCTAGCGCACAGCGATAACCAGGGCCAGCTGCATTCACCGTATTACCAAAGCTGACAGGCTGTATGTCTGCCGAGGTCGGGGGTAACTCTGCTGCGCTCCACGGTGAGTTTAGAGGGATCCTCTCATTAACATGAGCTGTTTGTGGTTCCGTTAGCTGTACACCAGAACCATGTCATGCTACAGGCTGATTTGGCCTGTGCAAATACATCCACTAGGGGGCAGTCCAGAGTTAAAGCTTTCTGACAGTAACAAACACAGTGACGGTGGAGGAGGCATGAATCACGCACCCACTACGAAAGGATGGAGGAAGCAGTGTTGGGGGTGGAGGTGGTCTGTGGGCCAGTAAGAAATGGTGAACGTTTAGAGTTTGTGCTGAGCTGTTAGTTTCTAATATGATTTCTAAAGTTTATGGAGGTGGAGTCTAACCCCCACCTGCTGTGCTGTCTCCTCAGGTGAGAACACCTACAAGTGCATCTCATGCTCCTTCTCCACTATGACGATAAGCCAGCTGAAGGAGCATTCGCTGCGGGAGCACGGAGAGACCCTCACCTTGCCTAGGCTGCGCGCTGGGGCGGCTCTTCGCACCACACGCCCCAATGCCAGCCCCCACACCGACCCCCAACACACAGCACTTAATTCGGACGCTAACGGTATGTACTTTCCCCTTAGACTGTAATACACTACAGGAAGTGTAGGGGGCGATACGACCCGCACGCTCATTCTGACAGACTGTAATACACTACAGGAAGCGTAGGGGGCGATACGACCCACACGCTCATTCTGACAGACTGTAATACACTACAGGAAGCGTAGGGGGCGATACGACCGACACGCTCATTCTGACAGACTGTAATACACTACAGGAAGCGTAGGGGGCGATACGACCCACACGCTCATTCTGACAGACTGTAATACGCTACAGGAAGCGTAGGGGGCGATACGACCCACACGCTCATTCTGACAGACTGTAATACACTACAGGAAGCGTAGGGGGCGATACGACCCACACGCTCATTCTGACAGACTGTAATACGCTACAGGAAGCGTAGGGGGCGATACGACCCACACGCTCATTCTGACAGACTGTAATACACTACAGGAAGCGTAGGGGGCGATACGACCCACACGCTCATTCTGACCGACTGTAATACACTACAGGAAGCGTAGGGGGCGATACGACCCACACGCTCATTCTGACAGACTGTAATACACTACAGGAAGTGTAGGGGGCGATACGACCCACACGCTCATTCTGACAGACTGTAATACACTACAGGAAGTGTAGGGGGCGATATGGCTTCTACAAATTCTACAGGATTAGAGGTTTGCGGTCTCCACCTGCCACACAAGGTGTCCATATCTGAATGAGTGTGAAATAATCCACATCATAACCAAAACCCCCAAACTCAGCTCGGTGAGATGTAGGCCTCTCGGCTGCAGCAGAGTAACAGCTTGGTCATTTACCCCGGACTCTGTCCCCGGCCGCGCTGCTGGTCCCTGCAGGGTTGAAAGTTGGATGTGTGTTCTTCTGTCTGCTGCTTTCTAGAATGTTCCTGGCAGCTGCAGGGCTCTCTCTGCTGCTGGCACAGCGGGGCTTCCCCTCGGGCACATTCGAAGCAACTTCTGCTCTGGAATGCACAGCTTGCATTTTCCAGAGCAGCAGCAGCGCCGGGCCGGCCAGGCCAGTCCTCTAGCTGTAATGGAAGCGGTGGATGTTTTCTGGCTGCCGGTTAAAGCAGTGCTACGTCAGTCAGACGTGTAGTCTAACCCGGACATGTTGGGTTTGCTTGCACTAACATGAGGCCCCACCAGCTGCGCCTCAGGTAGGTGCTAAATCAAACCTTAGTCATTATCACATATCTGCTTCTTTGGAGCTACAATGCTAATGATGCTAACAGGTATCGGAGGCTGGTACCTCACCAATTAACATCATACCAACAAAGCGAGAGGGTGGCAGCCTGCTGCTGGCCTACTAATGACCAAGCTGGCAGCCTGCTGGCGTTTTGCTCGGTGTCCCTTCATTCTACCTCCCACATGGCAGCACATACCAGCTTCTCGAATTTAGTCTGTTCTGAAAGTCACGCCGATTTACTAAATAAGCAACGTGAACTTATATTACCTTAGCCTGCATCACAGCTAGCCTTAAACACTCACCGGTCTCGCTGACAACACTCTAATATTTATATTTATATATTAATTCCCTTACTCTAGTACACAGCTGAACCCCCACCTCCCGCCACTTCTCTTCCGCTTCCCAAGTACTGATTGGTTAGCGCTACTGATACTAAGTACTGATTGGTTAGCTTTACTGATACTAAGTACTGATTGGTTAGCATTACTGATACTCAGTACTGATTGGTTAGCTTTACTGATACTAAGTACTGATTGGTTAGCATTACTGATACTAAGTACTGATTGGTTAGCATTACTGAAACTAAGTACTGATTGGTTAATGCTACTGATACTAAGTTCTGATTGGTTGGTGAGCAGTTTGCACTCAGTGATGTCGTGTTCCTGTATGCGAGACTGTCGGAGTGTTATGCAGAGCTGGGATATTTTTTTTTTACATGTGTGATTTGACATGTGACATTTACAAACTCTAATGTTGCCCCGACACTTCCAAGGTCAGTTCATCGTAAACTCAGGAGCGCCCTCTAGTGCCAGACAAACCCACTCCGCTGGGTCACTGACACTGATGTTATGAATGTGCTCCACAGGAACACTTGGGGGCGCTGTAGATGATCTGGGGTCTGTGTACAGGCTGTTCTGTGTTCTACTATAGAAAGAGGATGAATATGGATTTAAAACTGCACATGCAGAATAATGTAAATAATACCTCTAGTTTTGATGACATCACCCGGCGTTAGTTAGTGTGGGGGGCGGGTGGTGGAGGGTGTTGAGGTTTGTGGTTTTGGTGTGTTTGCACACTTGTGGCTTCTCACAAACGTTTTACTGTAACGTCACTGACTTCCACTGAATTAGCAGAACATGATCTGATTCACTCTCTCTCTCACTCTCTCTCTACCTCTCTCTCTCTCTCTCTCTCACTCTCTCTCTACCTCTCTCTCTCTCTACCTCTCTCTCTCTCTCCCTCTCTCTCTCTCTCTCTCTCTCTCTCTCTGTCTCTCTCTACCTCTCTCTCTCTCTACCTCTCTCTCTTACTCTACCTCTCTCTCTCTCTACCTCTCTCTCTCTCTCTCTCTCTCTCCCTCTCTCTCTCTCTCTCTCTCTCTCTCTCTGTCTCTCTCACAGAGGCGATGGGATATCTGGAACCTCCAGATGTTCAGCAGCAGTTGACTCACTACCAGCTGGCCTCTCGAAGCCAGCCCCCCACAGTATCCTGTAGCCCCCCTGGCCCCGCCCCTACACTGGCCCTGGAATCCCCAGGCTCCATCCTCCTGCGACCCGACACTATCCTCACATGTGAGTTCTGTGAGTTCAGCTCTGGCTACATGCAGAGCCTGCGGAGGCACTACCGCGACAGGCACGGCGGCAAGAAGCTCTTCAAGTGCAAGGACTGCTCCTTCTTCACCTGCTACAGGTGAGCCGCTCGGCCCGCGTCCGCGTCTGAGCCTGACTGATAAAGCCACAGTGTTGGTGTGTCTGAGGTCTGTCTGCTGAAATGATCCTCACCCCGGTATTAACAGAGTTAGCGTATTATTCCCAGGGGGCGGAGCCAAACTCAGGGAGTATGAGCGGCCCTGGGAGTGTGTAGTTCAGTAAAGGCTATGTGAGCTGGTTGGGTTTGGTACCACCGCCTCTACAGGGAGAGTGTGAGTAGGTACCGATCAGACCTAATACTGAACACCATCCGCACACACCGCATATATATAAATAATTATTAAAGATTAAACTCTATCAGAAAGCAGGGGGCCGTGTGACGGGGGATTATCCCATCCTGTCCACTCACAGGTGGAGTTAACGCTGGTGAATTAGCACCTCCAGTGGACGCGAGAGGCCTGTTTGGTGTGCAGTGAGACTGGAGGTGTTAATTAACCCCGCTGGTTTGGCTGTGGAGAGAATCCGCTACTCCACACTTTCACCATTCAGCTTATGTTTCCTCTAAAGTGTCTCTCCGTTCGTACGGCATGTGGTGGGATCTGCAGGACGACGCCGCCTGCACAGCTAGTTCTGGGAATGATCGCATGGTTCAGCAGTTATCCGGTGACTGACTGAAGTAGGGCCAGGGGGATGTGGGAATTTGGTGGTGGTCTGGTAACGGGATATGTGTGGTGTTCTTTGGACGGCGTTCCTGCAGACTGTTCTGTTTCCAGTTTCAGTCTCAGGGTTCTGATTGTCTGGTTCCTCTCGTCTAGTTGCTGGTTCTTCTCCTCTTTTACCTTCAGCTCTTCTCCTCCCTTCTTTTCTTTTCAAGATTCCCGAACCCGAAGTGGAATCTTGGTGACCTGTCTTTTTGAGGATCTGTTTGTTTACTGTCCACATGGATTGTTTATTCACATCCATAAAGAACGACACGGAAGACCACAGCCTGGACAGTTCGCTCCAGCTCACCTGGTGTCTGACGTTTACTTCATCAGTTTTGGCCTGGAGCTTTGAAGCTAATGTAGCTAACGGAAGCTTAGCATCCTGGCATGTTAGCTAACAGTGGCGCCGGGTGTCAGGAGGCTGTGAGGATGCGGGGGTGCAGTTTGTGACAGGGACGTCAGTTACAGGTTCATTATGCTAACTGCTTCCATGGCTGGTTAGCTACATTAGCTACATTAGCCTCAGTGCACACTTTCCTTTCACTCTGTGACGCGTTTCCTCCTGCCTGTCTTGTGCAGGTCTACCTTCACGATGCACGTGGAAGGCGGACATGCCAGCGCCCCTGAGGAGGGTCTGAAAGACCTGCGCTGTCCCTTCTGCCTCTACCACACCAAATACAAGAACCACATGATTGACCACGTCATCCTGCACCGAGGTACGACGCGCCTGCACCGAACAGCACTTCCCGGTCCAGCTCATCAGAATGTTCAGACTGTGGTAGTTATCATGGTGACAGGCACGCTGTACACGTGTTAGCTGTTTATTCGGTATATTTGTTTTTCTGGTTTATAGCTCAGATCCAAATCTCTCAGTCCATCACCTCAGTCAAGGAAGCGCAGAACCATGTCTAGAACCCCATCTGAACCAGCAGTGAACCTACACGTGTCCTCTGGGTGTGGAATGTTGATGAGTGTTTTGCCGCTGCTCACTCTTTACCGTCTCTGTCTCGTGCTCCCTACAGAGGAGCGAGTGGTGCCTCTGGAGGTCTCGCGCTCGAAGCTGTCTCGTCACCTGGAGGGTTTGGTGTTCCGCTGCCACAAGTGCACGTTCACGTGTTCGAGTGATGAAAGTCTGCAGCAGCACATCCACAAACACGAGGAGCTGAAGCCGTACCAGTGCCAGCTCTGCTACTACGACACCAAACACCGGCAGCAGCTGGAGAACCACTTACGGGACGAGCACAAGGTCAGACCTCACGCTCTAAACACTCTCCACATCCGCTATGAATTATTCAGTATCCACTATGAATTATTCAGTATCTAGTATGAATTATTCAGCATCCGCTATGAATTATTCAGTATCCACTATGAATTATTCAGCATCCACTATGAATTATTCAGCATCCACTATGAATTATTCAGTATCCACTATGAATTATTCAGTATCCACTATGAATTATTCAGCATCTACTATGAATTATTCAGTATCCACTATGAATTATTCAGTATCCGCTATGAATTATTCAGTATCCACTATGAATTATTCAGCATCCACTATGAATTATTCAGCATCCACTATGAATTATTCAGCATCTACTATGAATTATTCAGTATCCACTATGAATTATTCAGTATCCGCTATGAATTATTCAGTATCCGCTATGAATTATTCAGTATCCACTATGAATTATTCAGTATCCGCTATGAATTATTCAGTATCCACTATGAATTATTCAGCATCCACTATGAATTATTCAGCATCTACTATGAATTATTCAGTATCCACTATGAATTATTCAGTATCCACTATGAATTATTCAGCATCCACTATGAATTATTCAGCATCTACTATGAATTATTCAGTATCCACTATGAATTATTCAGCATCCACTATGAATTATTCAGCATCTACTATGAATTATTCAGTATCCACTATGAATTATTCAGCATCCACTATGAATTATTCAGCATCTACTATGAATTATTCAGTATCTAGTATGAATTATGTGTAGTATGTAACTGCAGGTCTGTAAACTGGTTCTCTAATGTAACTCAGGGCTAATCCTGACCCTCATTCCGCTCCTGCTTCTAGGTGATCCGCAACTTTGAGCTGATGGGGCGGGTGAACCTGGACCAGCTGGAGGCTCTGCAGGAGAAGATAAACAGCATGAGCAGCGCTGAGGAGGAAGGAGAGGAGATAGAGGAAATGGCGGTTGCTGAGGAGGAGGAAGAGGATGAGGAGGAGGAGGAGGAAGTGGTGGAGCAAGTGGCAGTTGAGGACGAGGAGGAAGAGGAGGCAGTGGCTGTTGTAGATGAGGAAGAACCAGTGGCCATCAGGGAGGAGGAGGAGGAGGAAACAGTGGCTGTTGAGGAGGAGGAGGAAGAGGAGGAGGAGGAGGAGGTGGTGGTGGAGGGAGGTGCAGAGACACAGGAGGATAAGAAGCAGGAGGACGAGTTGAAACACCCAGAGCCAGCAGGTAAACGGGCTCTCCGTTCTCTGAATCTGAACCCGACTGACCCGGTTCTGTGTATTCAGTGAGCAGACACACTTTGTGCAGGTCAGGAGTTAGCAGTTAGCGGTTAGCATGAATCCACGGGCCTGATAGAGGGGAAACGGCTCTGGTTCTGATCCATCATCTCAGATCAGACCGATCAGGCCTCGTCCTGCATTAAAGACGAGTCCACTGGTTGATTATTTACCACACTCCGATTAATTAAACGCTGCCTCCTGGAGAAGCTTTCCCAACCCGAACTGTGCACAGTGAAGGTAACCAGACGTCCCCTCTAAAAGCTCCCTCACAGGAAGTTCCTACAGGAGGAGGTTCTGAA
This sequence comes from Prochilodus magdalenae, assembly GCA_024036415.1. Lineage (NCBI taxonomy): Eukaryota > Metazoa > Chordata > Actinopteri > Characiformes > Prochilodontidae > Prochilodus > Prochilodus magdalenae. The sequence continues at coordinate 135,908 of JAMWET010002741.1, read as the reverse complement.
TACGCTGCCTGATGTCTGAGACGCTGTTTATGATAGTGTGGAGAAGATCTCAGCCTTAAACTCCACACACAGCTGTTTAATCAGATTGAGATTGTGTGAATTCGGAGGGCAGGGCGACACCTTCAGCTCCTACTGCTGAACAGTGTGTGGAGGGGCGGTGCCGTGAGAAGAAGAGAGGTGGAGAGAGGAATAATCCGGGCCCTCATGTGGACATCAGTGTGACACCTACATGAACTTTGTTGCAGACCGGGGACAGCCATACGTGGCAGGGGTATACCCAGATCCACCACCCAGTTCAGGAATGGGGATGTGATGAAGAGTTTACAGGAGCAATCTGTTTATACCCCAGACACCAGGGGGCAGCATAACACCAGCCCTGGCTTAGGAACAAGGGAATACACAGCAGCCCTGCTTCTTCATCCTCTCATGCTGGACTGATTCCGCTCCTGCAGCTTCAGTGACTCACTGGTGTTACAGACGGGATGGCCGGGGGCTAGCTGCTTAGCATGCTAGCTCCAGTAGATAGCTCTGCAGCTCCGTACAGACTGTCCACACGGTTATTCCTCAGATGTGGATAATTTAGCTCCGCTTCTGATGCTGTGAATGATACCTGTATATCTGTATGGGTGGGGTGCTTACCTGGCCTTCCCCAGTGGACCGACAGCACAGCAGGCAGGTAGTCGTGGTGTTTTGGCTCAGGTGGCGTGTGTGTGTGTACACAGGTAAACACATCAATATACCGAACTGAAACTTAAGCAGTATAAACCTCAGGACGTAAAGGCTCGCGTCAGACAGTTAGCTCAGAGTTAGCATATGCCTGGTACATGCAGATGTCTGAGGATCAGGTATAGGTTTCCATGGTAACCCTATCCCAGTGGTATTCCTGCTTAATACGAGTATAAGGAATAACTTTTCGTTCCTGCTGGACTCACTGTTCCTCTGTAGAGCTGTTCAGGCCTGCTTACTCATCCTGAGGTGATTTCTTTTGTGTCTCTGCCCACCAGATCTCCGGCTGACCCCAGGTGTCCCAGTGGTGGTCTCCCCGAGCAGCAGCAGCAGCAGTGGCGTCAGTGGGCTGCTGTCCGCTAGTGAAAAGCGTTTTCCCTGTGAGTTCTGTGGTCGGGCCTTCTCCCTCAGCTCTGAGTGGGAGCGCCACGTTCTCCGTCACGGCATGTAAGTCGCTCCTACCGCAGGCTCTATTTAACACTGGAGTCGGTAAACCTTGTACTCCCACCTACAGAGGGTGGAGGGGTCTGCAGCTTTTATCATAGGTTACAGAACTGTAGACCTGCAGGCGGGGCTACAGGACAGCAGAGCAGCTTGGTGAGGAGGGAACACCTGCTGGAGCGATTATCAGAAACCGGAAGAAACACAAGACGACCTGTCAGTCATCCTCGGTCTGGGGCTCCATGCAGGATCTCGCCTCGTGGGGTAGGGATGATCCTGAGGAAGGTCCGGTATCAGCCCAGGAGGACCTGGACAATGACCTGAAGAGAGCTGGGACCACCGTCTCAAAGAGGACCATCAGTAACACACTACACCGTCAGCATGGGGGTGGAGACGTCATACTCTGGGGGGGCCAGGGGCAGGGACAGGACGACTGCACCGTATTGAGGGATTTTGGCCAACGACCTCGACTGAAGATTGGTCGTGATGGGTCTTCATCAGTGACCCGGAACACCCAGCCAGGGCAGCTAAGGAGCGGCTCCGGAAGAAGCACTCCCAGGTCCTGGAGTGGCCTAGCCCGTCTCCAGACCTGAACCCAATAGAGGATCTCTGGAGGGAGCTGAATCTCAGTGTGGCCCAGCGACAGTCCCGAAACCTGACAGATCTGGAGGAGGTCTGTATGGAGGAGCGGGTCAGACTCCCTGCTGCAGGGTGTGCAGGCTGGGCCAGGAGCTGCAGGAACGTCTGACCTCTGTAACTACAGACACAGGCTCCTGTACCCGACACTAAGTTCTGATTTCTATTGTATAAAAACGTAATTATTTAAAAATCGTACCATGTGACTTTCTGGATTTGTTTAGACTCTGCCTCTCCCAGTCGAAGTGTGCCTACGTTACTAACACAGACCTCTCCGTTCTGTCGGTGGGAAACCTTCAGCAGTGTGAGAGACTGTATCGGTTATGAGGAGAGCATCATAAAGGGAATTAATGAACCAGCTAAACCGAGTCTGGCGTCAGTAACGCTGATGTTTAGACAGCTGGACTTTTAGAAGAAGTCCTCATGAAGCTACAGCTCACACCAGATCCGCCTCCGAGACGCTTCATAGGACAAAACCAGAACCGGGGTAATGAGCAAATGGAGCTCAATTCACTGAAACAGTAAAATCCCCGCCTGGAGATTTCAGAGTAAGGGGCGTGGCTTCAGTGTGAATGGGCGGGGCTAAACTGCTGTAAGCTGATACATCATCACTGTCCAGTTAAAACCATGTAGCTCCGTTTTTGTTGATTTTAGTTTTTATGCATCATTTGACTCATTGCATGATGAATGGACCAGAACTGGCCCAAAGCGGCCCGGAAACGGCGTTTGACGTTAGAACTGAATCCGGTTTTGGCCCCTCCTGTAAAGTTTTTGAGATACGGGTCTCCCTTTGGACAGCGACGCTTTGCTGATGTCTTGATTTTGGTGACATCAGCATATCTGCAAAAACAGCAGCACAGCAGAACGACTTCCATCCACAGACTGCACGGAGCGACAGGACGGGCGGTTCTGAATCATTAACAGTGGACCGTGGAACAGAGGACCGTCCCCTCTGCCCTACCACAAACACACGCCTGTCAGTTTAATAGGACGGGGTATAATAGCGGTAGTAACAGGGAGGGAAGATGGGTGTGATGGTGAGACACGGTTACAGGCGTGTACAGATGTAGATCTGGGTGGTTATGCTGATTCTGGTGTCTGGTGACAGATGGATGGAGTTAAAGGAGCGCTGTGTGTTAAACCATGACAGTATCAGAGATGAAGGAACAGGCTGACTTGGTCAGCAGCAGGGCCCCAGCCGGGGTGCTGTCCTTGTTCCTGAGTGGACAGTGTGTCTCCCACTGACCATCTCCCAGTGCAGTGTTTCCTGTGGAGGACACACGTCCCTACACGCAGTCGGCATGGTTTCCACTAACCTACGTTTTTTGTTTGCTTCCCATTCAGGACGTTTAACAGCAGCAGAACAGCCACAAGCCCCGCCCCCCCAGTCGGAACCACGGCTCATCTGACGGTGGGCTTGGTGCCCGTGTCGGACGCAGGGCTGGACTTGTCCATGAGCGCTATGGAAGCCGAGAGAGCGTATCACTCCGGCCACTCAAAGAGTCAAACTCACAACGAGGAGGACGAAGAGACCCGCGAGACCAAAAACGACCTGTAGGACTGTCGAGGCGCCGAAGGCCCGTTCGGCTTAGACCACGTGACGTGGCTGGAGAATGTTTGTTTGTTTGTTTGTTTGTTTTTTCGTTTGTTTTTTTGGTGTTGTTGTTGGAAAATGAAACGTAGGCTGCTTGACGGACACTCTTTTTCGGAGAGGAGAAGAGGAGGTGCCGTTGGAACTCTGGAGCGTCATTAGATTAAGTGTTGAACATTGGTAAATAGGTTGTGTTACATTCTAGCTGTTTGTTAAATTGCTGATCCTTACGAGCGTGACTTGGTCCCATAGGACAGATGCTAATATATTGGTAACCAATAGTTGAAGAAGCTGTAGGGGCTCCGTTCGGGTCGGATCATCAAGCCGTCTGTTTCTGCGTCAGTGGCTGAGCTGCCTTGATGACGTTACCACATGACTGGCGTGGTACAGGCGGGGTCGGGCTCTCGCCGTTAGGAGGTTAAGATGGTCATTAGTAGAATGTAGCAGTGTGTTCCAGCGCCAGCCGAGGTTCGTTAGTCTTGTATGTATTTATATCCGTGTCATGTCACTGTTCTCGGAGTCGCCGAGCCAGAGTACACCGGCCCCCGCTTAGCCCAAACCCGCATCCGCACAGGTGCTCTGAACCGTTCACACGGCCAGTTACAAACCGAGGGTGGAACCTCAGACCTCCTTGTGATCCGACCGGGACGCCGGCCCATACGGGTTCTGTATTTTTTACATTTTTAGCCTTGTGTTAATCTTCCTGTAGCTGAATTCCTTCAGGAATAGTCGCCATCTTATTTATCTGTGTATCAGACGTTTGATTTTTAAACACCTTTTTTTAGAATGTCGACACTGGGCCCCAAAGTTTGTAGCAAATTGCTACTGTAGTTTATCTGGTTGTTTGTTTTGTTGAGGCATGTTCTGCACTTCCTTGTGTCACGCAACGCACCGACAAACCAGAGCATTTATAGCTTAGCACCTTCGACTCCATCACTCCATGTGGCGTGAGCTTTTCCCCAGCGGCGGCGGTCCCGACCGCGGACTCTTTTCCGAGCAGCTACTCGCACAGCGGAAAGCGGCGCCGACCCAGGAGCCGAAACACTTCCCGGCGCAAAGGCGAGGAGCAGGCCCGCCTTTAAAGGAAGCGGAGTAAATCAATAAGGCGGAGATTGTACGCGATGGAAGTTGCTGCTGAAATACCCCGAAGCCTTATTTGATCCCTTGCGGTTCGAACGCTTTTCCGACGCCGCAATAAAGCAGACGTCGTCAACCTCGCAGCATCCGGATCAGAACAGGAGAATCCACCAGGAGCCATCCAATCGGCCGGCAGCGCCACGTCTTCTCGGTACCAAAAGCCCTCCATGCGATTGTCCTCCCCGAGGATCCGGCGGCGCTCCGGGTCCTCTGCATGCGGTCTTTTTGCAGCCATGTATAGAAAAGAGTCGTGTCCAGTGTTTGAGACTTTGGTGTTTCAGAAAGGAATCCTGTACTTTCCTTTAGGTGTCGTCGTCATTTAACAGAAGAAGAAAAAAGAGAGAACCGTTTTTCAGCTCTCCAATGTTCCAAGCTGTTGTACGATGTCTGGTTTAGAAACGAAAAAAACAAACAAAAAAAGATCCTCTTCTTTTTCTACTGTCTGGAGAACAGAATAGAACCTGGGGTGGGGGAACCGGGTGCTCGTTTCCTTATACGGACTAGCCTAACCTTTCTAAAAGACAAACCCAGTTAGAGAAACGAGAACATAAGCTTTGGGGCGCCGGCCCGGAGACCGGACGCGCCCTGTTCATAACACACTGGATACCTGTATATATGATTTATGAGTTTGTTTAGTTTTGTTTGTTTGTTTGTTTGTTTGTTTGTTTGTTTCCTTCTTTTCCTGACTGTTCGCCATAGTTCGACTTACAGTAGCTCCTCTCCATCTTGCCTTCTCCCTGTGAAGACCCGCTTCCCGGCGATGGGTTTGTGATGTTGACTAGAATGGTTGTTTACAATTTTATTCCATTTATTTCTGGATATTCTGTAAATATTGTAATTCATTGTTTTTTTAACTTGTTAATAAAGTTATCAGATAACGCCCCTGTCCACCAGAGCCCGCTTAATTCCGCACGCCGGTCCGCGGCAGATGCGTTTCGGCCCTGAGGGGGAGGAAACGGGAACCTCGCCGTGTGAAGCGATTTCTCTTTCTCTCCTTTCATTAAACTCCACGTTTGAAATTCATCTGTTGCTGTGGACGTCCCCAGTGGTGTCTCTGAGACGCAGGCGCTCGGGCCAGGAGCCGCCTGCCTCTTCTCATGCTTATCACGGCGTACTGGTGAGGAGAACAGCGAGAGGATAAGTTCTTAAGTGAGCAGGCTCCAGGGAAAGCCAGTGGCAGAGAGAGGGAATAAATCAGGAATTCTGGCTTTCAAGGACAAAGCACTGCAAATGTAGGAGATGAAACAGCACGCCGAGGAGCCGAGGAGGCGAGGAGGCGACTCTGTACCACCTCCACCTCCTCCGCAGGGTTTGAAGCTGTGTCGACTCTATGCTCACTCTGTAGTGCCCTATTTCGAAGCTGTAATCTCCTGAATAGTGCGCAGGTTGGGGATATAGAAGCTCCCTACGAAGTGCCCTATATTCCGACCCCTGTCCAGATATTCACTACGGAGTGCACTATTCTGGAGCAATACCTACAACTACACCCTGCTCACTAGTGCACTAATACCGTGTGATATCAGAAGCTCGTTGTTCACCTTGTTTGGCCACGCCCACTTCCAAGACTTTGTTTCTTCCGCCTCTTCCGGTCAGCTACTTGACTAGCCAGCTAGGCAGATTAACTCCAACAGAAAACTAAAGGAGCAAAGGGAGGAGACCAAAGCTGGAGCTGGAATGGGAACACACCCATCCATCCTAGGGTCTAACACAGTGGGTGGAGGAGGTGGACAGGTGGTCTGAGGCTACCTGAGGTTACCTTTTCGACGTCCTTGTACTCTCAGTAGGAAAAAACAACAAGAGTCCAGAAGCGCATCGGTACCAGCATTCCCATAAGCTGTTTAACGCTAGCATCGCTAACTAGCTAGCTCTTAGGTTAGCGTCTTATCGTACCACACAGGCACCGGCGTGCCGCTTCACCATCACTTCGCCATAACCGAGCCGTTCCTCTGGGTAAGGGTGTTCTGCTGTCGGCTTCCCTCCACAGAATGGTAGGAGCAGACATGCAGACATTTGGGTGGAGGTTCAGCCACAGGCGCAGGTCCTCCTCTTTGGAAGGTGGATGTAGGTTAGGTGGATGGTGTTGTGTTGTGTTGGTAACACGGCTGTTCAAGCGTAGTCCTCCTCTTCCGGTTGGAGTGACTCCCTCTAACTGTGTGTGGTATCGCTGTAACCGTGGAGCAGCAGCCGCACCGGACATCCTAACACAAAGTAAACACACATGGCCCCTCCCTTGTTGTCATGGAGAATAACATGAACATAGTGCGCTGTATTTAGGACATGGTCCAAACAATACCCTTTGTACTTTATAGGGCACTATTTATTTAGAGCTTTACCCGACTGGTACCCTATTCACGATACAGTGCCCTATATCAAAGCCATATTTAGAGCTTGCTATGTAGCGCACTATGCTGGAGTACAGGCAAAGCTACAGGCACTATGTAGCGCACTATTATGCAGCTATATGCTAAATAACACCCTATTCCCTAAGTAGTGCGTTATTCCCTAAGTAGTACGTTATTCCCTAAGTAGTGCACTATTTTGGGCAGTGTCCAACCCTATACCCTGTTCACTACATAGTGCACTACTACTTGACCTGTGTCCTCACCCTCCCTCTACTCATGTAGTTCAGTTTTAGGGGCCGTCTCTAAAGCTGTGCTGTGTTTCTTATCGAGTGTACTATGCCAACTGTGGCCTATCACTATATAGGGCACTCCTAGAGGCTCTGTCCGAACGTGTCCGAGGTGCGTTCGCTCCTGAGTCTGAAGCTGCCCTATTCCCTAGACAGGGTATATCTAGGGGCTCTATGTGGAAGTTAGACCCTGCTCACTAACTAGTGCACTGCTCTGTATAGAAACACACACGCACCGACCCTGAGGGTGGGAGCGGCCCATCGGTTGGTGCGCATGACCAGGGCTTCGTTTAGCCAGCGCGTCTGCTGCGGCCGGTAAAAGAATTAACCTACACCAGATTCCAGAACCAGACACCAGCAGATCTGTGGACGTCTGTGAGGAGACGCTGACCGTAGTGCGATCACCGTAGTAACGAATGACTGCAGTGCGGAAACAACAGCGTTTCCTGGACAGCCTCTAATTAGCATATCAGACCGCACATGACTGAAGATGCAGTGAGGTACCAAACCCAGTAACTTCACTGTCAGGCATACACGTCAGTCTTAACGCCCCGTCAGCACACTGCTCCTCCTGCCTCCACCCCAAGGTCAAAAGCCTGGACTCAGCTCCGCCGGCTGCTGATTTGAAAACGTGCTCCGGGGTTGGAGAGGACAAAGACAAAGGCTGACGAGGACGGACACATCGATCCCCCTCCCCCCGGCACACACCTCTCCCGCCTTCAGTCGCAGCTTTAGCAAGGAGAAGTGACACGCTCATTCAGACCGAGACACGCGGCGGACGGACCTCCCCCCACTTCAGGAGGAGCCACTGTGGGCCATGAGGAGGAGGTGTGACCTCCCGGGTCTGAGGAGGCCGGTTCAGGTAGCAGATGTTTTAGAGAGATTCCAGTTTGTCTGTTCCGCAGATCAATATCACATGCGGCTTTTCAGTGTGGGATTTATAAACGACAGAACCCAGATCCGGTTCCTCCATATTCTTTAGTGAAATGTTGCGGTTCTAGAGGGTTCTCTCCACAGCTCCACTATTAAAACTCCGTCATCTGGTTCCCAGCATACCAACTAGTGTACAACATGGGGAAACACATATAGCATGGCTGATCTAGAACCTGGTGGAACACATATTTATGAGTCATTTTGACTGATTATCAGTGCCAGGGTGTCCTTATCTAGAACCTGGTGCAACACATACCTAGATGAGTAATTCTGTCTGATTATCAGTGCCGAGGTGTCCTTATCTAGAACCTGGTGCAACACATACCTAGATGAGTAATTTTGTCCGATTATCAGTGCCGAGGTGTCCTTATCTAGAACCTCGTGGAATGAGTAATTTTGTCTGATTATCAGTGCTAAGCTGTCCTTATCTAGAACCTGGTGGAATGAGTAATTTTTTTCTGATTATCAGTGCTGAGGTGTCCCTATCTAGAACCTTGTGGAATGAGTCATTTTGTCGGATTATCAGTGCTGAGGTGTCCTTATCTAGAACCTCATGGAATGAGTCATTTTGTCTGATTATCAGTGCTAAGGTGTCCTTATCTAGAATCTCATGGAATGAGTCATTTTGTCTGATTATCAGTGCTGAGGTGTCCTTATCTAGAACCTGGTGGAATGAGCCATTTTGTCTGATTATCAGTGCTGAGGTGTCCCTATCTAGAACCTTGTGGAATGAGTCATTTTGTCTGATTATCAGTGCTATGGTGTCCTTATCTAGAACCTGGTGGAATGAGTCATTTTGTCTGATTATCAGTGCTGAGGTGTCCCTATCTAGAACCTTGTGGAATGAGTCATTTTGTCGGATTATCAGTGCTGAGGTGTCCTTATCTAGAACCTTGTGGAATGAGTAATTTTGTCTAATTATCAGTGCCGAGGTGTCCTTATCTAGAACCGGATGTCCCCGATATCAGTGCCGAGGTACCTAGAACCTGAATGTCATTTTGTCCGATTATCAGTGCTGAGGTGTCCTTATCTAGAACCTGGTGGAATGAGTCATTTTTTTCTGATTAGCAGTGCTGAGGTGTCCCTATCTAGAACCTTGTGGAATGAGTCATTTTTGTCTGATTATCAGTGCCGAGGTGTCTTTATCTGGAACCTGGTGAAATGCGTCATTTTGTCGGATTATCAGTGCCGAGGTGTCCTTATCTAGAACCTGATGGAACACATACCTAGATGAGTCATTTTGTCCGATTATCAGTGCTGAGGTGTCCTTATCTAGAACCTTGTGGAATGAGTCATTTTGTCTGATTATCAGTGCTGAGGTGTCCTTATCTAGAACCTTGTGGAATGAGTCATTTTGTCTGATTATCAGTGCTAAGGTGTCCTTATCTAGAACCTGATGGAATGAGTCATTTTGTCTGATTATCAGTGCTATGGTGTCCTTATCTAGAACCTGGTGGAATGAGTCATTTTGTCTGATTATCAGTGCTGAGGTGTCCTTATCTAGAACCTGATGGAACACATACCTAGATGAGTCATTTTGTCTGATTATCAGTGCTAAGGTGTCCTTATCTAGAACCTCATGGAATGAGTCATTTTGTCTGATTATCAGTGCCGAGGTGTCCTTATCTAGAACCTTGTGGAATGAGTCATTTTGTCTGATCATCAGTGCCGAGGTGTCCTTATCTAGAACCTTGTGGAATGAGTCATTTTGTCTGATCATCAGTGCTGAGGTGTCCTTATCTAGAACCTCATGGAATAAGTCATTTTGTCTGATTATCAGTGCTAAGGTGTCCTTATCTAGAACCTTGTGGAATGAGTAATTTTGTCTGATTATCAGTGCTGAGGTGTCCTTATCTAGAACCTTGTGGAATGAGTCATTTTGTCTGATTATCAGTGCTGAGGTGTCCTTATCTAGAACCTTGTGGAATGAGTCATTTTGTCTGATTATCAGTGCCGAGGTGTCCTTATCTAGAACCTGATGGAATGAGTCATTTTGTCTGATTATCAGTGCTGAGGTGTCCTTATCTAGAACCTGATGGAACACATACCTAGATGAGTCATTTTGTCTGATTATCAGTGCTAAGGTGTCCTTATCTAGAACCTGATGGAATGAGTCATTTTGTCTGATTATCAGTGTTAACGTGTCCTTATCTAGAACCTGGTGGAATGAGTAGTTTTGTCTGATAATCAGTGCTGAGGTGTCCCTATCTAGAACCTGGTGGAATGAGTAATTTTGTCTGATTATCAGTGCTGAGGTGTCCTTATCTAGAACCTGATGGAATGAGTCATTTTGTCTGATTATCAGTGCCGAGGTGTCCTTATCTAGAACCTGATGGAACACATACCTAGATGAGTCATTTTGTCTGATTATCAGTGCCGAGGTGTCCTTATCTAGAACCTTGTGGAATGAGTGCCGAGGTGTCCTTATCTAGAACCTTGTGGAATGAGTAATTTTGTCTGATTATCAGTCCTGAGGTGTCCTTATCTAGAACCTTGTGGAATGAGTAATTTTGTCTGATCATCAGTGCCGAGGTGTCCTTATCTAGAACCTTGTGGAATGAGTCATTTTGTCTGATCATCAGTGCTGAGGTGTCCTTATCTAGAACCTCATGGAATAAGTCATTTTGTCTGATTATCAGTGCTAAGGTGTCCTTATCTAGAACCTTGTGGAATGAGTAATTTTGTCTGATTATCAGTGCTGAGGTGTCCTTATCTAGAACCTTGTGGAATGAGTCATTTTGTCTGATTATCAGTGCTAAGGTGTCCTTATCTAGAACTTGTGGAATGAGTCATTTTGTCGGATTATCAGTGCTGAGGTGTCCTTATCTAGAACCTGATGGAATGAGTCATTTTGTCTGATTATCAGTGCTGAGGTGTCCTTATCTACAACCTGATGGAACACATACCTAGATGAGTCATTTTGTCTGATTATCAGTGCTGAGGTGTCCCTATCTAGAACCTCATGGAATGAGTAATTTTGTCTGATTATCAGTGCTGAGGTGTCCTTATCTAGAACCTCATGGAATGAGTAATTTTGTCTGATTATCAGTGCCGAGGTGTCCTTATCTAGAACCGGATGGAACACATACCTAGATGAGTCATTTTGTCTGATTATCAGTGCCGAGGTGTCCTTATCTAGAACCTTGTGGAATGAGTGCCGATTTTGGTTATCAGTGCCGAGGTGTCCTTATCTAGAACCTTGTGGAATGAGTAATTTTGTCTGATTATCAGTCCTGAGGTGTCCTTATCTAGAACCTTGTGGAATGAGTAATTTTGTCTGATCATCAGTGCCGAGGTGTCCTTATCTAGAACCTTGTGGAATGAGTCATTTTGTCTGATCATCAGTGCTGAGGTGTCCTTATCTAGAACCTCATGGAATAAGTCATTTTGTCTGATTATCAGTGCTAAGGTGTCCTTATCTAGAACCTTGTGGAATGAGTAATTTTGTCTGATTATCAGTGCTGAGGTGTCCTTATCTAGAACCTCGTGGAATGAGTAATTTTGTCTGATTATCAGTGCCGAGGTGTCCTTATCTAGAACCGGATGGAACACATACCTAGATGAGTCATTTTGTCTGATTATCAGTGCCGAGGTGTCCTTATCTAGAACCTTGTGGAATGAGTGCCGAGGTGTCCTTATCTAGAACCTTATGGAATGAGTAATTTTGTCTGATTATTAGTACTAAGGTGTCCTTATCTAGAACCTGGTGGAATGAGTAATTTTGTCTGATTATCAGTGCCGCGGTGTCCTTATCTAGAACCTTGTGGAATGAGTCATTTTGTCTGATTATCAGTGCCGAGGTGTCCTTATCTAGAACCTGATGGAACACATACCTAGATGAGTCATTTTGTCTGATTATCAGTTCCGAGGTGTCCTTATCTAGAACCTCATGGAATGAGTCATTTTGTCTAATTATCAGTGCTAAGGTGTCCTTATCTAGAACCTGATGGAATGAGTCATTTTGTCTGATTATCAGTGCCGAGGTGTCCTTATCTAGAACCTGATGGAACACATACCTAGATGAGTCATTTTGTCTGATTATCAGTGCCGAGGTGTCCTTATCTAGAACCTTGTGGAATGAGTCATTTTGTCTGATTATCAGTGCCGAGGTGTCCTTATCTAGAACCTGGTGGAATGAGTCATTTTGTCTGATTATCAGTGCCGAGGTGTCCTTATCTAGAACCTTGTGGAATGAGTCATTTTGTCTGATTATCAGTGCTGAGGTGTCCCTATTTAGAACCTGGTGGAATGAGTCATTTTGTCTGATTATCAGTGCCGAGGTGTCTTTATCTGGAACCTGGTGAAATGCGTCATTTTGTCTGATTATCAGTGCCGAGGTGTCCTTATCTAGAACCTGATGGAACACATACCTAGATGAGTCATTTTGTCTGATTATCAGTGCCGAGGTGTCCTTATCTAGAACCTGGTGGAATGAGCCATCCTGACCTTCCAGAGAGCGAAGGCGCCGGCTCTCCTGCGGTGAGTATCCGGGGCCGGTGTTCTGAAGCTCCTGATTTCACAGGTCTAACGTCATCTCTGAGAGGCGTCTGCGAGACGGGAGGATCAGGGAGTAATCTCAGTAGCTCAACTTCACAGGGGCTGGAAACCCCGGGGACACGGCTCTGTCTGCCTACCACTACTGAAGGAATGGCTGATGAGAAGCAGCGGCGGGTTTCTAACGGGCGCCGTGACCAGGCCAGAGCCGGCGACCTCATCTAGACCTTGACGTATTAACACCAGCGGCGCGGAACCACGTCTCCTCACACCGGTCCAAACAGAACACCCAGATCCGGCGAGGTTCCCGTGCTGGATGTGCTCAGAACGAGTCATCACAACGGTGAAGATACATCAATGCATATTTACCTGCTGAGATACGAGTTCCTTCCTGAAGGTCGAGTGAAGGTCGAGTGAAGGTCGCCATGCGAGTCATTTGGCTTATATACACCCACACGGACATTTACCTACACCTGCTTCTGTAGGGCACATTCATACACCTCATATCTCCACACCGAGCACAGGTTCAGAGACCGCTCCTCATGGCAGGCTCTCCTTATAGGAGGTTCTACTCAGAGCAGGTGCTCCTTATAGGAGGGTCTCCTTATAGCAGGTTCTCCTTATAGGAGGTTCTCCTCAGAGCAGGTTCTCCTCAGAGCAGGTTCTCCTCCTAGCAGGTTCTTCTCCTCAGAGCAGGTGCTCCTTATAGGAGGGTCTCCTTATAGCAGGTTCTCCTTATAGGAGGTTCTCCTCAGAGCAGGTGCTCCTTATAGGAGGGTCTCCTTATAGCAGGTTCTCCTTATAGGAGGTTCTCCTCAGAGCAGGTGCTCCTTATAGGAGGGTCTCCTTATAGGAGATTCTCCTCCTATCAGGTTCTTCTCCTCATGGCAGGTTCTCCTTATAGGAGGTTCTCCTCAGAGCAGGTTCGCCTTATAGGAGGTTCTCCTCCTAGCAGGTTCTTCTCCTCATGGCAGGTTCTCCCCCTAGCAGGTTCTCTTTCTAGGAGGTTCTTCTCCTAGCAGGTTCTCCTCAGAGCATGTTCTCACCCTAGCAAGTTCTCCTCCTAGCAGGTTCTTCTCTTAGCAGGTTCTCCTCATGGCAGGTTCTCCCCCTAGCAGGTTCTCCTCCTAGCAGGTTCTTCTCCTAGCAGGTTCTCCTCAGAGCATGATTTCCCCCTAGCAGGTTCTCCTCCTAGCAGGTTCTTCTCCTAGCAGGTTCTCCTCAGAGCAGGTTCTCCTTCTAGCAGGTTCTTCTCCTAGCAGGTTCTCCTCAGAGCAGGTTCTCCTCCTAGCAGGTTCTTCTCCTAGCAGGTTCTCCTCAGAGCAGGTTCTCCTTCTAGCAGGTTCTCCTCCTAGCAGGTTCTCCTCCTAGCAGGTTCTCCTCCTAGCAGTAGGTCTCACTCTAACTCGCTAATGAGCTAATACAGCTAGCCGCAGCTCGAAGCAGCTCCGTTTCTATGACGTCTTTGGTTTTTAGTTTCCTTGTTGGAAGCTGAAGCTCACAGGTGACGGCACAGGTGGCCTCGTACACACGCACAAGAGACGCCCTCCAGGGGAGGTATGCCTCACAACACCCTGCATGTATCCCTCCACCCGGACGGGTTTACTACCTCTGTAAACCATAACACAGGCCCCAGACCTCAGGCAGCGAGTCCAGAACCAGATTACCCCTCAGGTGAGAGCTCTGTGGTGTCTCGTCTCTCATGCACCGCTTCATTGCGGTCTGTTTTGGTGAGTTGTGCCGAACATGGCCAGGATCATCAGCTACCAGGTAAAAAGGGTTTCAGCCTGACTTTGAGTCGCTCCTCGGACTCCTCGGGAGAACGCCTTCATCTTCCACATTTTACCCGTTTCATCATCTGCTTGCAAGACACAGAGCGGGCCTGATTTCACCGGCGTGAGCCAAAGAGAAGAGAGAATACATGATGGGATTGAAAACTGATTGAACCTGGGAGAAGACAGACGGGAAAACAGCGGCACATGACATGACAATCAATCAGCATGAAGGAAACGTCCTGCCAGCAGCTTCTCCATTTATTCTGAGGGTTCATTATTATCAGACATGTGCTCAAAGACTACTGAACAGATAGGACTGTGGATATACCCAGGAAGAATAGATTAGATATCTAATACAGATTAAATATTATATTATCATAAATAATCTGGACTAAATCATCCACTGCAGGGATCTACGCATTCAGTGGCTAAAGCTGGACTATGTAAGCTGTGGGGATTTGGAGACCTCTCTGGTTGAAACGTGTAATTACAGCCTGTGGAAGAACATACCGTGCTGTAGGCTGTGCGTCGGTCTTCTTCCCCTGAGGATGAATCTGATGACTGAAGAGAATAAACAGAGAGCTCAGGCTGACCTTGGTGAAGGTCGTGAGTGACTTATCTGCTGTTGATCGTCAGATCTCCATCAGTATGACGCTGACTCTCAGATCATTTTAGAACATCGGGCCGGGTAGACATACAACGCGGTGTGAAGAACTCAGTACCCCGGAGGTTTAGGGTTTACGGTGCGACACACACACAGTGCCACTCCTGTACAGTGACTCAGATCAACATCAGCAGGATCAGACTAGTGACACTACATGGCCAAAACTATGCGGACATTCCCAAACCCTGGGAATCAGTTTGGAATTGAACCACCACTCTAACAGCCTCCACCGTACTAGGAAGCTTTCCACAGTCTGTGGGACACTGTGTCCCCTCAGTCAACCAGTGTTTGTGCGGTCAGACACTGATGTTGGACAAGAAGGCCGAGGGGGTCAGGGCTGGAGGTGCATTAACACCACCCTTCACTGGAACTAAGGGTCTCCTGGATTCATTCACAAAACCCAGATCCCTCCATCAGACTGCCAGATAGAGAAGTGTCATCCAGCACTCCAGAGAACCCGGTTCCCCACTCCAGTGGCGCTGTGTGTAGTGATCTCAGGCGCATGTGCAGCTGCTCGGCAGGGCTGGACCGGTATGAACTGGCTGGTTTTGAAGGTGAGATCATGTGACAGTGCCATGTTTAGACCCAGTCCCGTTTCTTATTTTTACCCCTACAGGCTGCTACCGGGGCTCTGTAGGCGACCCTGCCGGTCTGCGGTGCCAGCAGAGGAGGGTGGAGTTCAGCTCCTCACTGCTTAAACACATTTAGGGCATCATGTGACCTTAAAGAGGCGGATGATCATTAGTTATTGTCTCCACCCAGAACTCTTCAGTGGTACGTAGCTGAGGTTTTAATCTCCAGCTTCATGATCCAGTCGTGTCTTTGGGGACCTGTTAATAATGGGTGTGGCTAAAAGATTACTTAATGACTGAGAAGGGGTGAGGAGTGTCCACACATAGTGTACATGTTTGGAGCTCATGTGCGGCGAGATCTCTGGATAGAGCGGTTACGGGACATGAGATGAGTATGGAAACTGCGCAGTTAGTGGAGTTTCTGTCTGCACTCCGGATTAAAACTGGAGTTTGATCTGGAGTTAGTTTCCTCATGTAAACCTGTATCATAGTGAGGTTTATTAAAGGGGCGCTGTCTGGATTAGACATGCAGTTAGCACCACGCTAGCTGCTGGTCTGTAGCCTACTGTCCGTTAGCCCTGTGGCTCCACCACTAAAACTACAGAAGCTAACTTTAGACATTCAGGCCACAGAAAGAAAAAGGTCCTGTGGGACGGTCTGGGTCACGACCGCTGTACCAGAAGGAGCTGTGGGGTTACCTTCCCCTCAGGTACGAGGGCAGGGGTCCCCTCCCCGAGGCCAAGCTCTGCTCATCTTTTATTGACTGCATTAAATAGTCCCTTCCTGGATAATGCATTCAGGAGAGGCCGGGCTTGTGAAGAAGCTCGAGCCCGGTACCAGACTGACGGGTTATGGGCTCCACTGGTGAACTGACTGTACACAGTTCTAGTTACAGTTCCGTGAAATCTAATGTGTATGGCTGCAGTCATATATGCTGGTGTAGCCACAGTGGTGATGCATGTGCACGCTAGGCACAACAGGAGCACCCCGGCTTTAGCCTTGAGGCTAACAGAACAATCTCACCACTTCACAGCAGTTAGAACATGAACAGAACACTAGACTGAATCCAGCTAACGGGCTAAAGCTGGCTGTCTTAGTAACATTCAGGACCGATTTAGGTCGGGTTCTTCTTTAGGTTCTTCTGTAGGTTCTTCTTTAGGTTCTTCTGTAGGTTCTTCTGTAGGTTCTTCTTTAGGTTCTTCTGTAGGTTCTTCTTTAGGTTCTTCTGTAGGTTCTTCTTTAGGTTCTTCTGTAGGTTCTTCTGTAGGTTCTTCTTTAGGTTCTTCTGTAGGTTCTTCTTTAGGTTCTTCTGTAGGTTCTTCTTTAGGTTCTTCTGTAGGTTCTTCTCTCTAAAACTGCTTTAAAAGGCCAAATGCTCTTTTACTGAACCGCCGCTTAGCACACGCTGGGAGGCAGGCAGGTCATCCTTCACACCACCCACACCACAGACACACAACAGACTGCACATCTACAAACCTACACCTACAATCTGTTCACAGTGAAAGCCTCTCCCACCGAACACACACAACAGAACCGGGTGGGTCATCTCTAGCCGTAGAATCCAGGGTGGCTACATGTCCGGGTTTAGCCCAGACCGGCGCTGTACCTGGACGGACGCCTGTTAGTCCTCTTTTCGGGATGAACTATTTAAAATGTTCATTTACCAACAGCATCCTGTGTGCCACCGGCTCACGCCCGTGTCAACAGACAGGACTTCGTTTCAATGGCTTAACAAGATCATGTGACCCCAAAATGCTGCAGTGGAGGCCTACAGGGAGGAGCTGACACTGGAGGAGGAGTTTGATCTGCGATTCCTACTGTACCTCAGGTACATGGTCTACTTTGTCCTCCACTGCCATGACCACTTCACTCTCCAGTCAGTCCTCACAAACATCCTAAGACTAAACTTCCTAAACCCTGTCCTAACGTTAGGACAAACCCCAACAGCGTCCTAACTACCTCACCTTCACCTCCACCGCAAGGCGGAGCTGTTTAGCTTTGGACAATAGGATAAGACGTTCCTCTAACACAGCTCCTGGTATTCCAGAAAACTGGAATGAACTTGTTATAGCTTTCCCAGGAGTAAGACTGTTCACTGTAATCGTGCATGGGCTGGGCAAAACAACAACCTGTATTTCCAGATCAGACTCAGGAATCAGCAGGGATCTACAGTCAGGCCATTTGGCAGCAGGTCGGTTCGGCTGACTCCCACGGTCATGGTGACGTACTCAGGAGATTCTTTTAGCTGACTGGGGCACAGCTCTGTTCCACCAGGCCGTGCTCCCCCATCGATAGTACATCTGTCACCATGTTCTCCTGTGCCTGAGGAGGCAAACGCAGTCCGGATATTACTGGAAAATCCACAAGGATAAAGATTAGCATGCTAACAGACCCTAGCCAGCTATGAACACCCAGTGAACACAGGTTAGAGTTACATGTACAGCTCATTCAGGTTTATTATGGGCTTTAGTTCGGTTCAGTAGATATTCATATAGCTCCAGATATTAACCTCGTAGCCCATATCTGATATTCAGCATATCTAGAAAACCCATACACACTGGACTCCACTAGCCCACTGGACTACCAGAACCTGACTACACCACTATAGACCGATCTAGTACACACTGGACTCCACTAGCCCACTGGACTACCAGAACCTGACTACACCACTATAAACAAACAACAAGACCGATCTAGTACACACTGGACTCCACTAGCCCACTGGACTACCAGAACCTGACTACACCACTATAGACCGATCTAGTACACACTGGACTCCACTAGCCCACTGGACTACCAGAACCTGACTACACCACTATAGACCGATCTAGTACACACTGGACTCCACTAGCCCACTGGACTACCAGAACCTGACTACACCACTATAGACCGATCTAGTACACACTGGACTCCACTAGCCCACTGGACTACCCAGACCTGACTACACCACTATGGATCCGATCTAGTACACACTGGACTCCACTAGCCCACTGGACTACCAGAACCTGACTACTACCCGACTATAGACCGATCTAGTACACACTGGACTCCACTAGCCCACTGGACTACCAGAACCTGACTACACCACTATAGACCGATCTAGTACACACTGGACTCCACTAGCCCACTGGACTACCAGAACCTGACTACACCACTATAGGGACGATCTAGTACACACTGGACTCCACTAGCCCACTGGACTACCAGAACCTGACTACACCACTATAGACCGATCTAGTACACACTGGACTCCACTAGCCCACTGGACTACCAGAACCTGACTACACCACTATAGACCGATCTAGTACACACTGGACTCCACTAGCCCACTGGACTACCAGAACCTGACTACACCACTATAGACCGATCTAGTACACACTGGACTCCACTAGCCCACTGGACTACCAGAACCTGACTACACCACTACAGACTGTACTGATCTAGCCCTGATCAACCCAGCCCACACACACAGAACCTGACTACACTTTAACTGGACTTGTATACCTGAACACCTGAGCTGGGTACATCTACAGCTTACAGCCACATAGTTACTGCACACCTGGCTCCTACATGTACACTTACACTGAGCTGTGTTTCGCCGTGCTGTGTATGCTAACTGCTGTTAGCACCTCAGTCCTAGTTCTCTAGCACCCTGATACAGTAACACCTCCTGCACCTCCTGCACGTGTCTGTTGTGTACACACTGTTATGTGTCCCTGTGTCTTTGTACTGTACTCACTGTTTAATCACTGTGCTGGAGGCGGAGCCTGACTGGGTTTCATTACACTGTACACTGTATTGATAGAATTACAATGAAGTTATAGAATTATATTTGAATTATAGAATGTAGGGTCTGGAATCCGTCTGGACAGCGTAACTACACTGGGTGATAGAAGTGCTGGGATACGCCTACATGGTTACCCATACAGACAGGTGATCTACACCTACCGGACGTTCAGATCACTGAACCGGACATGTCTACAGTGATTGGAATGTGGGATGTTGTTATAAACGACTCATAACACTTTCCTGTGCTGTTATGTCAGCTGTGTTCAGGAATGTATTCTTGTACCCCAGTGTCTCGCGTTTATTGGATAACTGATAATATAACAGATATGACAGCGAGGTCTGGACGCGCACACGTGACCCCATAACAAACAACACATAGAAACTATAAATCATAAAGAAAGACCACACAGTGTCTCAAAGTCCTCACTTACTATCTCAAACTCATGACGTAGTAAATGGACTTATTTCTTTAAGTGACCGAAGCTCCGATTGTCCTGCACGGTTATTATGTGCCGTATAAAACTACAACTCCCATGAAGCACTGCGGCGCAGTCCTCACCCCCCGACTGCGCATGTTCATTATGGTCGGTGTTCCCACCCGTATTCCGGCGGACCGCTGGGCTTGTGAATACGGCCTGCCTGAAGGCGGGTGGAGAGACTGAGTCAGCCAGTCGCGGCGCAGCAGAGGCGGGCCTGCAGAGTGAAAGCGTTCGGGAAAGAGCCGAGCGGATAACAACAGTTTCTCTCTCTTGCGAAGTAAACAGGACAAAAATAAATAACACAGATAAAAATAATGCAGATCACGCTGAAAACCCTCCAGCAACAGACGTTCAAAATCGACATTGACGCAGAGGAGACGGTGAGAGCTCGGACCAGCGGGTTTAACGGAGGGGGAAAATAAAAAAACGACAAAAGTTGTTGGCTCCGCTAGCGCTAGCATTAGCATTAGCATTACCTCACGTTTCTGACAGCTGGGGATCACTGGGGTCATTTAACTCACGTCTTGGACACTAGTTTTACATTTGTGGGACTTTATTGACGGTTTGTTCTAATAGTGAGAGTGAAATGAGGCTGATTGTTGGAGAAAAGTTACGACTGAGGAGCGCTAGCTTAGCATGCATTCCCGTTAGCATCACAGCTAGGGCACATTCTCTGGTTACCAGCTAATAAGTTTTCACCCGTGTTTAAACTCGAGTTGTAGATCGTTATTTGATTTATTGTTAACGTCGTGTAAAAAAACAACACTAAATACAACCTTAACGTGCAGTTTTACTCTTTACCAAGCAGCTACAGGCTAACTAGCATTAGCTTACAGCTAATCGTATGTGATAAACTCTTCGTCAGCACGCTGTAATACAGAGCGTGTATTTGTCAGCACGGGTACATTAATTCAGGCTTAAGTCTGGGTTTTTGGGAACTTTAATAACAGCCAGTAAGAGTTTAGGTCAGATTAAACTCCAGCCGGGGCGGTAAATTGTTGCGGTTAGCTGTTAGCCGAAGCTAGCTGGCTGCGTGGCCTGCATGGTCTGCTGCTCTGATGAGTTAAATGTTGAGAGGTTTTTAGTTTGAGCAGATGTACAGGACTCTGTGTAACACCCTGCCCTCATTAGAACATGCACATGTCTCAGAATCGCCCTGGCTGGAGGTTCTGGAAGCAGATGCAGTGAGCTGTGAGGAGTGAAGTTAGCCTGTAGTGACTCAGTGAAATGAACTAGGTCTGGTTCCTGCTCAGGTCGTTTGTCATCACTCTGGTTTGCTCGGATCTGGTTTGGTGGCCACATGATGTCCTTAGAAAGTCTGGTTGACTGATCATGTGGCCACGGAATCCATAGTTCATGGTCCTCGGTGTGCTCGCTGTGACGGGCCTGTTTATGGATCTGAACTCCTGGTAATCAGGCTCAAACCCCTGTAAGTGCTGATTCAGTGATGTGGCGAAGAGGACCTGACTCATAGAACTCTGTATACTGGAGTGTAACTGGTCCAGCGCGGTGTGTCCCATTCATCCGAGGTCCTGAGCTCCTCTGGTATCAGGCTCAGTAGCGTATGGATACAGGACTCTGTGTGTCTGCTGGACGTCCAGGCTGTTAAGAAGCGCTTCCAGAGGGTGAAGACTATCGTCGGCTTGCATGTTGGTTCGGATTCGGTTCAGAACCTCACTGTAGAATGGTTAATGGGTTAAAGGGATGGTCCTGACTGATGGACGTTGTTGTTTACATTGTTGAGTGTTTGTAGTGCTGTATTGTGGACTTCCTGAACCGGTACACGCCAGGTAGCAGTTCCCTCATACCCAAGACGTGCAGCCCACAGTGCCCAGCGTATAAGAGTCTCCTGCTGTCTGAGCCCGTATGGAGAGAGGGGTGTTGATTTGGGTCAGGGTGGAGGTGTGGGTGTGTCTGATCAGTTGTGGGGTTAAATGTATGGATATGTCGTATCCTGTAACCTTGATCGGTTCTACAGTGTCTAGAACCTGAAGTGTATGTCTGTGTTAGGTAGCATGCTCTCCGTCTGGTAGGTGGCAGTAGTAGCCGTGTGTGAGGTCTGGAGGGCACCAGTGTGGATACGTGGATGTTTTTCTGAAGGCTGGTTTGTTACAGTCCTGCTGTGATCGGTTTATGGCTGGCTTTAGAATACGAACAGAGCAGGGTCGTTTGCTGTGTGGCCATAATTAATAAATAACAGACGCCGTTGTTAGCGTGATGCTAATGTTCTGTAGTAGCTTGTAGCATTGCTAGCAGGGGAGATTTAAGTGCAGAGTGAGTTTAGCCAGTTTCCGTGTTACTCGTGTGCCCGGATGACGCTGAGACAGTTAACGTGCATGTGTAAGACGTGTTCTCCTTCTGCAGTGTGAGGGAGGGGTTGTCCTCGCTGGTAGGTGTGGGAGAGTGGGAATATGATACGACTGGCCAGCTGGGGCAAAAACATCCTAAACAGGTGATGAATTTGGGATAGGCTGATTCCTGAGGGTGGGTAAGGCATCCCTAAACACCCGCCTCAAAAACCCCCATCACTCATGGAGCGAGGGCGGGACCATAGGTGTTTAACCCTCCGCAGTCCAAATTATACCCCCATTCAGAGGCGGGTGGGTGAGTGAGTGATGGAAAAGGCTGAAAACTACAACTGAATGACCTTTGACCCCTCAGACAGCACTGCATTGTAGACCATGTGATGATATGAACAGCTGTAGTGCAGATGTCATGTATTCCCTGATTTATTAATAATCTGTTTCCTGTAGATTAAATTTGTACTGTAGTAGGTAAACAGCTCTTTGTCACCTGACGGCGGTCGTCCCTGTGAGCCGTATAAGCGAAGAGCTTTCTGCTGCTGCGGTGGCAGTTTCCTGCAGAGCGCTCCGTTTGGACTCTGACTCGGTTTTACTGTCCTGACAGATTGTGTCGTCTTCTGTTGCAGGTAAAAGCCTTAAAGGAGAAAATCGAGAATGAGAAGGGGAAGGAGAGCTTTCCTGTCGCTGGACAGAAGTTGATCTATGCAGGTATATCCCTCTCTCTCCCCCTCTCTCCCTCTTCTTTTCCATTTTCTCTGACATTTGGATAAGGTTTGGCCGTTTGATGGAAACAGGTCCGTAGTGATTTAATTATGTGGCAGTGTTTGGCTGTGCTGTACAGCCCTGATAAGAAAGCAGCCTCAGACGTGCATATGATTTGTTGTCACTCGTTTCTGTGTGTAATTACGTGAAAGGCAGCGATAACTCTCGGCTCTGTGCACTGGGAGTTAAGGAGCATCATCCCTTCAGCTCGTTGATGGGAAGGAATGACGGCTGAGCCGGGCAGCAGGGAATTACGCCTGTCGGAGAGAAGGGGGAGAGATCTGCGTGTTCTTGCACCGGATGATAAATTGAATGTAATTTCTTTTAATTATTTTGTCACCTCCAGGCAAAATCCTGAATGATGACACCGCGCTTAAGGAGTATAAGATAGATGAGAAGAACTTTGTGGTCGTCATGGTAGCAAAGGTAAGGCATCGGTCTTATTAGGGTGGAATAAAAACATTTTTGTCCTTCCTTCCTCACACTGGGCATGAAGTACTGTCTCCACCTGTGTGAAGGAAGCCCCTCCCCTTTAATACCCCTGAGCACTGGTGTAGGCGGCCGGGGGTTTCCTATGTACGGGTGTGACTGCAGATCAGCACGTGTCAGGTCTACAGGATCAGTTGAACGGTAAAAGCTGCAGTTGGCCCGACTGACGAGGCGGTGGGAGAACTAGTTGGGGAGGTTAGTGCTAGTAGCTCACAGGAGCAGTTCAAGTTAGTACTCAACAATGAGAGGCAATGAGATGTGGTCGGGCGGTGGAGCTTCAGCCATGGTTGTGTTTATTGCTCCTCTTATTATCCACCTGCCCTAATATGATCTAACCGGGAGGAGCACCTTCACCATGACTGGTGTCCCTCACACCTGCCTAACAGTTAATGTTCATCCTATAGCGCCGTCTGGGCTACTGCCAGTGGTTGTCCGTGGGGACTACATGATTATGTGCTTTATATACACCTGTTAGTAAGGGGTGTGGCCGAGACACCTGAACTTGGTGCTGAGACACCTGAACTCGGTGGTCAGGATAATGTCCATATGCAGTTGCTCAAGGTAATGAGGAGGAGCAGGGAGGTCCTGGTAAAGCTGAATGAACCTTTTTCTCTCCTCAGCCTAAAGCAGCTCCTGCAGCCGCTCAGCCTTCTGCCGCTGCCACGACGACCAGCAGCACCTCCTCCAGCACTACAACTCCCACAACCCCCTCAACCGCCTCAGCAGCAGCCAGCGACAAGCCTGCAGAGAGCGCCCCGAAAGAGGACAAACCAGCCGAGGAGAAACCGCCTTCGAGTGCAGCGCCGTCCTCTACGCCTGCCAGGTACACCTCTTTCACATGACCAGCAGAGGGAGCTCTGAGCGCTCAGCACATTACAGGAGGTGGTCACAGCAGGGTTAGGGCTCCTGATGAGGAGGCTGAGGCAGCTCTGCTGAACAAGCTTATGGGTTTAACACAGCACATTGTCTACATCACTGGTTATGTGGATGGCAGGGGAGAGCTTTGTTGGAGACTTAACAAACTGGGTGTGGTTACTTTAAACTACACCCATTAGTGTCCTCCACCTTAATCTGCAGCATGTATAGATCAGTAATGGATTAGAATGAGCTTCCGCTCCTGGGACTGGCAACCAGAGCTCAGTAGATGCTGTTAGGAGATGTGAATCGGCAGAACTAGATGTTGTAAGAAAATCCAATTAAATATTATTATTATTATTATTATTATTATTATTAAAGTGCTGTCAAGTCATTTCCGACTCCTGGCAATCATGTGGATAGTGCTTCCAGGATGTCCCGTCGTCAGGCATCTGAACAGCTGGTCTGTCCTTGTTGTGGCTGGTTGTCCTTGTCCTCCTCTAACCATGATGGTGTTGAGTAAATCTGTTCCTCTAATGAAGAGTCCATCCCCAGAGAGCCTTTAGACGGGTTATCTGGACTTCATGTAAGAGGTGAGGCTTGATTGGTCCCAGAGTGAGTTTAGAGTCATCAGCTATCAGATTCCTGAAAGAACCCAGAGAGGACCAAAGCCTGGGGAGTTCTGATCTTGGGTTGTAGGACTGTTGCATGTTGAAATCTTCTCGAGCTGCTTCCTGTTCCTGTTGTGCCGAGTGACGGTCTGTACGTGTGGTATGTGGGTGTACATCTCTCGACCTTCCAGCCCGAGGTCCCCAGCCGCATGTCCTGTTTAAGGGTCTGCAGGATGACTGGAATCGTTCTCCTTCACCTTCATCACCTGTGTCTATTGTTGGGGCCAAGACTGACTGAGCCGTTCCGATGTGTAGACGACAGATCTCCATCTTTGCTACTTCCAGCTTTCCATGATCCTCAGCCCTTTCTCAGTAACCGGTTCAGTGTCTGGGGTCCCGTCTTCAGGCACTTGTCAGAAGACGCTGGTTTAGCCATGCTGTCCTCCGTGGTGTCTTTGCGGTGTGTTCGCCGTCGTTGGCTATATTGCTGCTCCCAGTCTGGTAGGTCTAGTGGCACCTCTGCTGGGTTTATATCACGATGCCCACATTCGGAGAAAGTTATTAATTCAGCCTGATCATTTCGACAGGGAATCGACAGGCAAATTCCAGAATTAGTTTTAATATGAGAATTTCCTAAAAGTGTCCCCTCCTGTCTGATCAGTGATGCCTGGTGTCATGCTCTCGGGTGATGGGATTGGTTGCCGTATTGGAGAAGTATTTTTTGGTTCCCCCTGTGGCTCTGTTCCTCGTTACCGGGGGTCTTTGTTTGTCCTCATGAAGCTGTCAGGAACGTTCTCCGGTGCTTTAGAACCCAGGTAACCTGCCTGTCCTCCTCTAACGTGTGTGTTCTCTCCTGACTCTGCAGTTCTGATGTCTTGACGAACGTGAACATATTCGACGAGGCGACTTCTGCTCTGGGTAAGCGGACCTGCTCTGAGACAGCCGTGTGTGTGTATCAGTATTAACGTCTGTGTATGCCGCTCTGAAGTTCCCCTGTAGACCAGAGGAGGAGATGGGCTTACCTCTGTGTACTGGGACTGTGGTTTTAACCGCCTGGTTTCTGTAGTTTCTGCCGTGTTATGTTAAAGTGATACGAGAGATAGACAGAGAGATGTACGTAGCTGTGCCCCTCGGGAGAGAGGGGGGGATTTCACCTCTTACTGTCTGTCTGCAGTGACGGGTCAGTCGTACGAGAACATGGTGACAGAGATCATGCTGATGGGTTATGAGAGAGAGCAGGTGGTGGCAGCGCTGAGGGCGAGCTTCAACAACCCGGACCGTGCGGTGGAGTACCTGCTGACGGTGAGCTGGTGTTGGGTTGTGAGGTGTAGTTGTTTTGCGGTGCTGTTTCGCTGTAACTAAGTGTTTGGGGTCTCTTTGTTCTTAGGGCATCCCTGTGGAGGGCGAGGGCACTGCAGGTGGTGCAGATCCAGTGGCTCCAGCAGGGGGCACTACTGCTGCCTCCACCGGCCTCTCCTCTCCCTCCAGCACAACTCCGACGCAGCCCAGCGCTGGATCAGGTGGTGAGGGTCTAGTTAGATCATGGTCTCCGTGGTATGTTGTGGGGGTCTGATTAAATGAACACACGTGGGGTCTAGGGGCTGGATCCGTATCGGTGTTGGCCAGTGGTGATTGCTGACGTTAGCAGAATGGATTGACTAGCGTTTTATCTTTCTGGTCATCCTGAAGTTCCTACTGCTACACTGATACAATACACTGTGAGGTTCCCTTTGGGGTACATATTAAAGGGCGGGGGAATTTATCAGAACTGAGCTCATTTACATACATCAGTGCACTCAGATCTTACCAGCTTTGTTACAGCATGGGTCTGGATATGTGGGGTTGTGGTCCTAAAGCTAATTTATTAACTGTACTGTGTCATTAGCTGATTATGTATTAATAATGCAGGAGCTAATAACTTCATTGATGCTATCTGTATTAATCACACTGAGTTTATTAATGTGTAGGTGGTCCATGTGAACGCACTAATATTCTAAAACACCGCAGGAGCGTAGTGCCTTGTGGAGCGTATCCCCGGAGGTGTGACTTGCCGTCTCTGGGTGTTTGTGTTTTAGCTAACCCGCTGGAGTTCCTGCGAAATCAGCCACAGTTCCTGCAGATGAGGCAGATCATTCAGCAGAACCCCTCGCTGCTCCCGGCGCTGCTGCAACAGATCGGCCGGGAAAACCCGCAGCTACTGCAGGTACGTATGCAGGCTCGGCCGGGTCGCAGGCTGTTTTTCTTTCTACCATTGTATCTTCTTTTACATGAGACACATTAATCAGTTTTAAGTTTTGATTATTACTGATCTTTTTCCCTTTCCAAAGTGTAAAACTGAGGTGGTTAATAAACGAAGAGAATAATGTTAACTTTATTAAATGATGGCAGAATGTGGTATGGCTTTTCTACACTGTAGTGACAGTCGATGAAACGGTGTAATTTGGGAGTAGTGATGTTCCAGATGTTACTAAACCTTTAGTCAAAATCGTGAACCAGTTTTATGCTGCTGTTGTACAATCCGGCTGTTCGCCCCGCCATGTTCTGAACATGAGCCAGTGGTCAGGAGTGTGCAGCTGGAGCCTGTCTGCCAGTCACGCCTCTTACGTTCTCCTCATTGCTTCCCTTCTTCAGCAAATCAGCAGCCACCAGGAGCAGTTCATCCAGATGCTTAACGAGCCGGTACAGGAGGCGGGACAGGGTGGAGGTGGTGGGGGCGTGGCTGAGGCTGGAGGCGGGCACATGAACTATATCCAGGTCACACCCCAGGAAAAGGAAGCCATTGAGAGGGTAAGTCTCCCTTAGGGAACCCCAGGGGACCAGTCCTGGAGATCCACCACACCTGGCTCTAATAGTCAGATGCACCTGAAGGCCTCTGTTACCTGTGGCAGGTGTGCCAGACTAGGTGGTAAATCTCTAGGACCTGCTTTGAGCAGCCCCAGGGTAACATGCAGGACATCAAGCAACCTCTTGATTAGTTTGGCAGCAGGAATAACCTACGCTGCTACCGGACCTCAAACGGCGGAGTACGTTTATCTCTCACTGCTACTGGCTAACACTTAGCCTGGCTAACAGTTAAACAGGGTTCACAAGACTCCGTTCTTGTATTTATTTTATGTAATATTTTATTAGTTTATGTTTATTTTAATATGAATGTAATAAAGCTCCTTAAAGATCTCCATATGGAGGCTCTGGAAGTGGGAGTAGTCATCGTGTTAGTAGAGGCTGGTAGTTCAGGATGGAGTAGTTGGTGAGCTAGGCTGGGGTTTGAAAATGGCTGTTTAGCCGAATGGTCTCGGTGAGGGAGCGCAGGCAGCCGTGGCTCACCATGTGGACTTATCACCGCCAGGGGGAGGTTCTGGAACAAGCGATGTTGGCGCGTTTCGGAACGTCGTTCTGCTGCCAGCTTAACTTCCACCAGTCTAATGATGGCCCTCCGGTGCTGTGTGTATGAGGAGAGAGATGGCTGGTGATTATCATGGGATCTCAGGCGCACCTAAAAATAGAATTAAAATCTGAAGTCGAAACACTAAATCACCTCCTGAACACGACCTCCTGGCCTCACCCTAGTCTGTCCCTCAGGGTTGAGTGAGCTTAACACCTGTGTCGATGTTGACCGTGCTGCTGAGAGACTGTGAGGGGGTCAGCTGATGTTTGGGGACTCACACGTCTCCTCACCTCTGATGTGTTGGGTAACTGAGCTCGTACGGGATTTAGACTTCTTGAGATGGAACACTGGGTGGGGTTGCAGATTTGGGATATTCTGCCGTTACAGAGGCTAGGTGATGAGGGACCACCTGAGTGAGTTCATTACAGCGCCACCCTGAGGCAGACCAGTGCTGCAGCTGTAGTCAGAGAGGAATATCAAAGACTGAAGCTCAGAGCAGCTAGTCAGTAGCCTTTACCACTGTAACGGTCAGTGACGGTCAGAATACATCTCAGTTGCAAACTCTCAAACAACCAACCAGGACTGGTTCCAGACTCCTGAGGAGAGGCGTGTCCGCTCGTGTCGGGGAGAAGACGAGCTGGGGCTTTGCCGGGGTCGGGGAGAAGGTGGACGGAGGATCTGTAGTGTTCAGGGTCGTGGAGAAGGCGGATGGAGGGTTTTCCCGGGGTCGTGGAGAAGGTGGACGGGGGGTCTGGCGGGGAGAAGGTGGGGGTTATTTGGAGGATCTCTGTGTTTTGGCTTCGGGGACAAGGCGGACGGGGGGGGTGGGCCGGGGTCTGGGAGAAGGTGGACGGGGCCTGTAGTGTTTAGGGTAGTGGAGAAGGCGGATGGAGGGTTTTCCCGGGGTCGTGGAGAAGGCGGACGGGGGTCTGTAGTGTTCAGGGTCGTGGAGAAGGCGGATGGAGGGTTTTCCCGGGGTCGTGGAGAAGGCGGACCGGGGGTCTGGCGGGGAGAAGGTGGACGGAGGATCTGTAGTGTTTGGCTTCGGGGACAAGGCGGACGGGGGGGGTTGGCCGGGGTCAGGGAGAAGGTGGACGGGGCCTGTAGTGTTCAGGGTCGTGGAGAAGGCGGATGGAGGGTTTTCCCGGGGTCGTGGAGAAGGCGGACGGGGGTACGCCGGGGTCGTGGAGAAGGCGGACGAGGGTCTGTAGGGGACGCTAACCTTCTTCACGTCTTCTCCTTCTGTTCTCTCTCCAGCTAAAGGCCCTAGGATTCCCAGAAGGACTTGTTATACAGGCCTACTTCGCCTGCGAGAAGAACGAGAACTTGGCGGCGAACTTCCTTTTACAACAGAACTTCGACGATGACTAAAGGGAGACGTAGTCACTTTGATTGATCCCCATTTAAACCCGCCCTGCCTTTTTTCTGTTGATTGATCGTATTGGGAAACAAAAGATAAAATTCTACACATTCATACGCAGGCAGTCATGTTTTCTTTGATCATTGTTTTGTTTTTGTTTATTTCCTGACAGTTTGCTTTTATGACACACTGGATGACTCCATCATGTTCTGTGGGAGGCGGGCACGTTTGTTTGCTCCCTCCTGGTTGGAGAATTGAGTAAACCTGACTTTCTTCTGATGATTAGAGCGCAGTGCTACCTGTTTCCTGGGTTCCTTTATTTCCGTTCGTCGTTAACATCATGCTGTCCGCTGTAAGGGAACGAACGCTGGTTTAAAGGCTGATTACCAACTTCATGTTTTTATTTTGGCCCCCAAATACAGAGGATGCCTGAGGGTTTGGTTAAACGGCGTATTCAGTAATGTTTACCGTAATGATAATCTGTATCTGGATCAAGCTTAAATGGGGGACTCTCTCTCTCCCGCTCTCTCTCTCTCCCGCTCTCTCTCCCTCTCGCTCTTCCTCCCGCTCTCTCTCCCGCTCTCTCTCTCTCCCTCTCGCTCCTCCTCTTGCTCTTGCTCTTGCTCTTACTCTCGCTCTCTCTTGCCCCCTCCCTCTCTCACTCTCTCTCGCTCTGCCTCCCTCTCCCCAACACCCCCCCCCCTTCAGAACTGCCCAGTATAGGGACCCCCCCCCACCCCCTGACTCTTCAGACTGCAGTTTTAAATGACAGTAAAATATTTTGAAGCAACTTCCGTGCTGTTACCGTTTCTGTCTTATTAAACCGATATAAAGTGAATCAGCTCTTTGTAGTGCATGCCACACTGACCCTGCACCGCGACTTCGTCCAGTACGCACCGGACCCTGGCTCTCCAGCTGACTGATGCAGCCCCGTTCTGACCTAAGACGTGAGGTTGAAGGCGTGTACATTGCTTCCATAGTTGCTCTAATTAGTGTTGGGAATCTATCACTACAAATTTACTGTCATTTTTACAGAAAACCAATAAAACTTTTCAACATAAACCACAACCCCGAGCCCAGCTCCTTATTCCCCTCGGGCTAGTGGTGAGGACTGGTGCTGATGGCTAGGCTAGTTTCTCTGGCCCCGCCCACACATAGCAGAGAAACACACAGCGGGGAAGCTAACGCTAACCAGCGTAAAGCTGCTTCTCACCCACTCGCTCCTGCATCCGTCCCCAACGCGGTTCCTTCACCTGCGCCATCGTTTGTCCAAACACCAGTGTTCCTTCGTTCACATGCTCCTTCATCTGTCCGTTATTCCGTTCACTCGTCTGGCCATCTCAGTGTCTGTTCATCCAGTCCGTGTTGTCCTCTGTCCTCCTCTGATCTTCCTAAGCCGTGTTTCAGCTGGGCTTCCGAGCTCACTCTGTTTCCGTCACTTACAGTAAAGTTTGATCAACTACAATTCTAAAACATTTCTGAGGATCATGTGACGCGTGTCGCCGGGGCAGGAGGGTCTGGTGGAGGTATCTGGTTCCCTGAAGCCGAGGGTTCGTTTGGTACAGTAATGTAAAGCGTTCTGGGATTTAAAGTTGGATCTCCCCATGAACACAACGGAGCCAGGGAGGAGTCACTTCAGGATGAGCCTCCCCACGCAGGCGGGAAGGAGGAGGTAAAATCGTGGAGGATGTTCATTTAGAGAGTCCCGCACACACAGCTCCGCAGTCCGCCTTCGAAAAGGTGGGCCTAACAAAGTGTGTGTTCAACCCACAGAGGTTTGTGAACCGCGGATACGGATACGGGGCTGCTGTTCTGGTTGTGATGGTAATTCAGTTTCCACTGACCTCAAACAGAGACCAGTACCATCTTACCCGGAGACCGAGTCAGCGTTACACCCTGAGCTCCCTCAGCAGTATCCTTACCCCGACACGAGGTAGAGACTGACTCACCCCAAGCCCAAGTCTGAAACCACCCCACCTTATACTGAGTTCACCTCACACTGAGACCAGTACCACCACACCCTGAGTCTGAGACACAACCAGTACCACCTTAGCCTGAGTCTGAGACACAACCAGTACCACCTTAGCCTGAGTCTGAGACACAACCAGTACCACCTTAGCCTGAGTCTGAGACATGACCAGTACCACCTTAGCCTGAGTCTGAGATGAGACCAGTACCACCTTAGCCTGAGTCTGAGACACGACCAGTACCACCACACCCTGAGTCTGAGACATGACCAGTACCACCTTAGCCTGAGTCTGAGACACGACCAGTACCACCTTAGCCTGAGTCTGAGACATGACCAGTACCACCTTAGCCTGAGTCTGAGACATGACCAGTACCACCTTAGCCTGAGTCTGAGACATGACCAGTACCACCACACCCTCAGTCTGAGATGAGACCAGTACCACCTTAGCCTGAATCTGAGACATGACCAGTACCACCTTAGCCTGAGTCTGAGACATGACCAGTACCACCTTAGCCTGAATCTGAGACGAGACCAGTACCACCACACCCTGAATCTGAGACACAACCAGTACCGTCTGAGACATGACCAGTACCACCTTAGCCTGAATCTGAGACACGACCAGTACCACCTTAGCCTGAGTCTGAGACATGACCAGTACCACCTGAGTCTGAGACGTGACCAGTACCACCTTCGTCTGAATCTGAGACACGACCAGTACCACCTTAGCCTGAGTCTGAGACATGACCAGTACCACCTTAGCCTGAATCTGACACATGACCAGTACCACCTTAGCCTGAATCTGAGACACGACCAGTACCACCTTAGCCTGAATCTGAGACACGACCAGTACCACCTTAGCCTGAGTCTGAGATGAGACCAGTACCACCACACCCTGAATCTGAGACACAACCAGTACCGTCTGAGACATGACCAGTACCACCTTAGCCTGAATCTGAGACGAGACCAGTACCACCTTAGCCTGAGTCTGAGACACGACCAGTACCACCACACCCTGAGTCTGAGACACGACCAGTACCACCACACCCTGAGTCTGAGACATGACCAGTACCACCTTAGCCTGAGTCTGAGACATGACCAGTACCACCTTAGCCTGAATCTGAGACATGACCAGTACCACCTTAGCCTGAGTCTGAGACACGACCAGTACCACCACACCCTGAGTCTGAGACATGACCAGTACCACCTTAGCCTGAGTCTGAGACGAGACCGGTACCACCTTAGCCTGAGTCTGAGACGAGACCAGTACCACCTTAGCCTGAGTCTGAGACGAGACCAGTACCACCTTAGCCTGAGTCTGAGACGAGACCAGTACCACCTTAGCCTGAGTCTGAGACGAGACCAGTACCACCTTAGCCTGAGTCTGAGATGAGACCAGTACCACCTTAGTCTGAGTCTGAGATGAGACCAGTACCACCTTAGACTGAGTCTGAGATGAGACCAGTACCACCTTAGACTGAGTCTGAGACATGACCAGTACCACCTTAGCCTGAATCTGAAACATGACCAGTACCACCTTAGCCTGAATCTGAGACACAACCAGTACCGTCTGAGACATGACCAGTACCACCTTAGCCTGAGTCTGAGACACGACCAGTACCACCTTAGCCTGAGTCTGAGACATGACCAGTACCACCTTAGCCTGAATCTGAAACATGACCAGTACCACCTTAGCCTGAATCTGACGCCATGACCAGTTACCTGAATCTGAGACATGACCAGTAACATCTGAGATCCCTACGAGGAGCCTTGTACAGTACCACCTTAGCCATGGGTCTAGACATGAGCCCAGGGTACCACCTTAGAATCAACTGATGTTAGACATGATCAGTTACTGGATCAGCCTGAATCTGAGACACGAGCAGTACCGGATGAAGCTCTGAGTCAGAGAACTGACCAGTTCCACCTGTGGTGAATCTGAAAGGTGCCAGTACCACCTTAGCCTGAATCTGAGACTCACCGTACCACCTTACCAGCACGAATCTGAGACACTGACCAGTACCACCTTTCTGAGTCTGAGACATGACCAGTTCCCACCTTAGCTGAGTCAGGCTTACAGATACCACCACCTTAGCCTGTTTCTGAGACTAGCACACAGAGACACTGAACTGTGTTGAGTAGTTCCGATGGTGTCCTGCAGGTGGCACTGCTGACCACACTCCGGTTAGATAGTGGCCTGTAGGCAGTGAGACGGTAGTTCATGTTTACTCCGTAAATCTGAGCTGAGTTAACGTATACAAACACAAACAGCCATAACATAAACAAACATAAACAAACATAAACAAACAGGCTCAGGTTTTTCAGATCCTGATTACTGGACCTGGAAGACACTCTGGAAAGTCGTCTGGTTACCTGGACGTACGTTAGGAGTGTGTTTCTCCTCCTCCCCTGTGAAGTCAGCGTTCTGGAGATACTATGACCAGTGATCACCTTAGCCTGAGTCTGGAGACGAGACCCTACCACCTGTATAAGCTGTGAGGTGTTTTTCCTGTGAGTGACCTTACACCTGGTCAGCGTGCAGATGGACCGGTAGCCAACCTTTAGCCTGAGTAGTGAGACCGAGACCAGGTACCCACCACCTTAGCCTGAGTTCTGAACGAGACCAGTAACCACCTTATTTACAGAGGAGACAGCACACCTTAGCTCCTGTGTGGACGAGACAGACCAGTACCACCTTAGCCTGGACTGGGAAGACATCACGGAGGAGTCAGTCTGAGACCAGACCTAGACCCCATAAAGTCAGGGAGACCAGTACTACAAGG
Source organism: Prochilodus magdalenae (assembly GCA_024036415.1). Taxonomy (NCBI): domain Eukaryota; kingdom Metazoa; phylum Chordata; class Actinopteri; order Characiformes; family Prochilodontidae; genus Prochilodus; species Prochilodus magdalenae. Next base: position 101,528 of record JAMWET010002741.1, on the reverse strand, counting down.
CCTGAGTCTGAGACGTGGTACCACCTTAGCCTGGTCTGTGATGGTGTGTTCTCATGGCCTGGGTTGGGACGACTGGTACCACCTTAGCCTGAGTCATTGAGACCGGTACATACCACGTTTAGCCTGAGTCTGAGACGGACGACCAGTACCCAGCCCTTCATGGACTTCCTGTACTTTCTGCTATCACATGATGAAGGCCTGTAATCAGGGTGGTCCGAGGGTGGTCCGTTAGTGGCAGTCGGCTAGGCAGTGGCAGCCCTATACAGGCAGTGGTACAGACTGCTCTCTGCAGCGTCTCTCGGGATGCTGGGCACAGTTAGTCACGCTCCTGAGGATGGATAAATGTCTACAGACCAGGACTGCCCCATTTAAAGCCTTGAAATCTCGAACATAGTTTAGCATGCTAAATACACCTGTATAAATAAAATAAAATAAAATATATCATAATATATAATATAATATATCGTAATTAATATCATATAATTATAAATTACTATATAACAATTAATATAATATAATTAATATAATATAATATGATTTAATTTAATTCAGCTGTGTCTACACTCTAAACCCTCTGAGCTGATCTCCAGTGACTGTACTGGACTAGGCTACAGCGCTTTGCTACCTGCCGAGAGACGGACAGTAGCCTAGCTACTCTCCAGTAGTCAGGCTCTGATCTCTGAGCAGTACCACCTTAGCCTGAATCTGAGACATCGACAGTCTGAGCCACCTCGGCCTGGGTCTGAGACACACGAGCTGTACCACCTTAGCCACAGTCTGAGCAGCAGCCAAAAGGACGATCTTACCTGCTCAGTGTTTCAGGCTGACAGGTGAAAGGGAGGCCCCTTAGCAACGGGACACAGTACTAGGTGCGCTTTTCGGTAACCTCTGTCGGTCCTCCGGGAAACCCGGCCGGTAGGGCCTCGGGCTGGCCGATGGGTTTTCTGAGCCGGGGAGGCATTGATGTGACGATCAGTTCTGGGATCACCTGTGACAGTGGTTTGGATGAAGCTCTGTTTAGACCTCTCGCTTCCACTAGAACCGGAAAAAGGTGCTAGACATGGTGGTCCTAGACTCAGGTGCCCACGGCTGGGGGACGTTCCTTTCTGAACCTGGTTCCTGATGGTGGACAGGGTTCTCCATGTCTAGAACCCTAACTGGTCGTGTTTCCAGACTAGCACACAGAGTGACACTGCACCTGTTCTGAGTAGTTCCGATGGAAATCCTGATGATGGGAAAATGCTGGAACACTCCGGTTAGATAGTGGCCTGTAGGCAGTGAGACGGTAGTTCATGTTTACTCCGTAAATCTGAGCTGAGTTAACGTATACAAACACAAACAGCCATAACATAAACAAACATAAACAAACATAAACAAACAGGCTCAGGTTTTTCAGATCCTGATTACTGGACCTGGAAGACACTCCGAGCGTTACTCTGGAAAGTCGTCTGGTTACCTGGACGTACGTTAGGAGTGTTTCTCCTCCCCTGTGAAGTCAGCGTTCTGGAGATACGGGGCTTTGATCTGATGGTAGTGGTGTGCGGATCGTCCTCACCTGTATAAGCTGTGAGGTGTTTTTCCTGTGAGTGAGGTTGAACACTGGTCAGCGTGCACATGGCACACGCCGAGCACCCAAGTATGTGATTGTGGGTACCAGAGCACCCTGGACTTGCGTTTTCTACACGCCGCACCCTGTATACGGTTTTTACAGCGCCGCTCACCTGTGGAACCGGGAGTCCTACACGGGAAGCATCACCCTGTAGGTTCACTACACGGTAACCAGGTCTACCCATAAAGTCAGGGACCCCACCCTGTATAAGGCACTGGTGGTACATGCCGCAACCTGGTATTACGGTGTGTATAAGCCGGACCCTGTATACACTTGTACTTGCCGCACGCTAAATACGTTTCTACACGCCACACCCTGTATACAGTTCGCTACAAGCCGCACCGTGTATACAATTCTACACGCCGCACCCTGTATATGGTTCTACACGCCGCAGGCCTGTATTCAGGTGTACACACACCCGCCACCATGTATTCGCAGTCTACACAGCCGCACCCTATATAGGCTGGTTCTACACTCCGCACCCTGTATACGGTCTCTACACGCTGGGCACCCTGTATTCGGTTCTACACTCCGACCCTGTATAAATGTTCTACACGACGCACCAGTATTCGTTTCTACACGCCGCTTGAATATACGGTTCTAACACTCCGCACCCTGTATACACCTCTAATACGCCCCGCACCCTGTATATAAATGGTTTAATCATACACGCCCCGCACCCTGTATACGGTTTAATATCATGCCGCAACCTGTATACGGTTCTATAAGCCGGACCCTGTATACACTTGTAATTGCCGCACGCTGTATTAGGCGGTTCTAAACGCCACTGAGCTGATCTCCATTACAGTACTGGACAAGGCTACCGCCACCCTGTATACAATTCTACACGCCGCACCCAGTATATGGCTCGTCTCTGAGCCGCACCCTGTATTCTGGTTGGGCTGGGCCTGGGCCATGCTATTCGTGGCTCTGAGCGCCGCACCTGTATACGGTTCTGAGCACTCTGGACCCTGTATCACAGTTCTACACAGCCAAAAGCACCCTGCTCATTCGGTTCTACAGGCCGCACAGTGAAAGGGACCCCTTACACGCCCGACACTAGAGTATGCGCTTCTACCCCTTTCCGCACCTCCGGATACCGGTTCTACACTCCGCACCCTGTATACCGTTTCGTTCTCCGCCGGGGAGGCATTGTGTGACGCAGCTACACGCCGCACCGTGTATACTGCGTTTTTAACCCTCTCGCCGCACCCTGTATATACTTCTACACACCGCACCCTGTATTACGTTCCTACTGAAACCCGCACCCTGTATACCAGGTTCTACACGCCGCAGAACCCTGTATTCGGTTCTAAGCCACCAGCCTGCACCCTTCTATTCGTATATGGAATGTTTGACGATGCGCACCATGTATTCGTTTCTACACGCCGCACCCTGTATACGGTTCTACACTCCGCACCCTGTATACGGTTCTACACGCCGCACCCTGTATACGGTTCTACACGCCGCACCCTGTATACGGTTCTACACGCCGCACCCTGTATACGGTTCTACACGCCGCACCCTGTATACGGTTCTACACGCCGCACCCTGTATACGGTTCTACACGCCGCACCCTGTATACGGTTCTACACGCCGCACCATGTATACGGTTCTACACACCGCACCCTGTATACGGTTCTACACGCCGCACCCTGTATTCGGTTGTACACACCGCACCATGTATTCGTTTCTACACGCCGCACCCTGTATACGGTTCTACACGCCGCACCCTGTATTCGGTTCTACACGCCGCACCCTGTATACGGTTCTACACGCCGCACCCTGTATATGGTTCTACATGCCGCAACCTGTATACGGTTCTATAAGCCGGACCCTGTATACACTTGTACTTGCCGCACGCTGTATACGGTTCTACACGCCACACCCTGTATACAGTTCTACAAGCCGCACCCTGTATACAATTCTACACGCCGCACCCTGTATATGGTTCTACACGCCGCACCCTGTATTCGGTTGTACACACCGCACCATGTATTCGTTTCTACACGCCGCACCCTGTATACGGTTCTACACTCCGCACCCTGTATACGGTTCTACACGCCGCACCCTGTATATACTTCTACACACCGCACCCTGTATACAATTCTACACGCCGCACCCTGTATACGGTTCTACACGCCGCACCCTGTATACGGTTCTACACGCCGCACCCTGTATTCGGTTCTACACGCCGCACCCTGTATACGGTTCTACACGCCGCACCCTGTATATACTTCTACACACCGCATCCTGTATACGGTTCTACACACCGCACCCTGTATACGGTTCTACACGCCGCACCCTGTATATGGTTTTACACGCCGCAACCTGTATACGGTTCTACACGCCGCACCCTGTATATTCTTCTACACACCGCATCCTGTATACGGTTCTACACACCGCACCCTGTATACGGTTCTACACGCCGCACCCTGTATATGGTTCTACACGCCGCAACCTGTATACGGTTCTACACACCGCACCCTGTATACGGTTCTACACGCCGCACCCTGTATATGGTTCTACACGCCGCACCCTCTACACAGTTCTATATGCCACACCCTGTATACGGTTCTACACACCGCACCCTGTATACGGTTCTACACGCCGCACCCTGTATACGGTTCTATACGCCGGACCCTGTATACACTTGTACACGCCGCACCCTGTATACGGTTCTACACGCCGCACCCTGTATACAGTTCTACAAGCCGCACCCTGTATACAGTTCTACACGCCGCACTCTGTATATACTTCTAGACGCCGCACCCTGTATACAGTTCTACACGCCGCACCCTGTATACGGTTCTACACGCCGCACCCTGTATACAGTTCTACAAGCCGCACCCTGTATACAGTTCTACACGCCGCACTCTGTATATACTTCTAGACGCCGCACCCTGTATACAGTTCTACACGCCGCACCCTGTATATACTTCTAGACGCCGCACCCTGTATACGGGTCTAGAAGCCGCACCCTGTATATACTTCTAGGGTTAGGGTTAGGGTTCTACAGTTCTACACACCACACCCTATATAGAGTTCTACACGCTGCACCCTGTATACACTTCTATACGCTGCACCCTGTATACGGGTCTAGACGCCGCACCCTGTACACAGTTCTACACACGGCTGTAAATGTAAATACGCCGCTCCGTATTTCTGTACTGTATTTTGAGTATTTAGTTTATATATGGTAATTATATTCTGTTCTTACTTTTGAATATTTAATGTTGAGTTAAAATTGAGTTCTTTATTATTCTATAATTCTATATTCTATTTAATTCCATGTTATTAACTTTAAAACTCTGTTTTTATATTGCCCTGCTGTGGCGGTCCCGGGTATCGACGGTTTGATTTGGGAGATATAATATTTCTAATGATGTTTAATTCAGTTCGTCACGTGTCTGTCAGGAACGCGGTGTCAGTGTCTTCCTCCCTGATTTATGAATCTACATGATTAATAATCGCGTCCTATCATTAGCGACGGAGCGCTCGGACGTCTGAGGTGCATGGCACAGTCAGATTAATAACGCTTATCAGAAATACATTTTCTTTATTTGTTTGTACAGTATTGTGTTCATACATAAAATACAAAACATAAGAAAGAGTATTTACAAATATACAAAACGTAGGATTATATTACATTAATTTGACTATAAACAAAACAGGCTTTGTTCAGAGTTATTGGTTTTGTTTTTTGTTTTTTTTGTTTCATACAAAAATATGAAGTCTTATTTCATATATCAAAATTATTGCACCTAACAGCCACAGTGCAGATAGGATTTCCATCACCAAAGAGAAGCTGAGCGTTTTCCCCTGAATAAAAAATTATAATAATAAAAATACAGGTTCCCAAGCAACATTCCCAGACTGCGTTTCCTCTCTGGCGTCATCTTTGGCACCTTTATATAATAAAATAATAATAATAATAATAATAATAATAATAAAACACCTGGGTATACGGAGCACCATCCTGTAACACGGTAGAACTTCAGTACCTGAAAGGAGGATTCTGGGAAATGAAACAGTGTTGTGTCCTGGTTCTCTTCTTCTGTGGCGAACGGAACGTGCGCTGAGTCAAGGCCTCGTTTCTGTTAGCGTAAAGATCCCACGCGTAGACATCCCTGATATTGGTCGGTTTCCAGTCTGATTGTTTCTCGGCTCCTCGGATTATCGAGCGCTGTTCCAGTAACTCTCCCAGATCAGTCGGACACAGATGCTCTCTCTGCGTCGTCATGTACGACGGAAGACAACATAACAAGGACGACAGACAGATACATGGCTAGGGATAAAGGACGTGTGAAGGAGTTTGGCCCCCGAGGCTGCCGTGGATGACACCGCCTGTCGTGGAAGCTTCAGCTTTAAAGGCACCGCGTGGTTCCGGATATAAACAGTCCGGTCGGTCCGTTTACGGCCCGTTTTGGCCACAGGCTATAGGTGGCGCTTCATGTGCAGGGCGAGGTGGTCCGAGCGCGAGAAGGCCCGGTCACACTTCTGACACTGGAAGGGGCGGTGGCCCGTGTGTTTCCTGTAGTGGCGCGTGAGCTCGTCGGAGCGAGCGAACTTCCAGCCGCAGCCTTCCCAGTCACAGTGGTACGGCTTCTCACCTGGAACACAAGCACAGAGCGGTGAGAGCGGAACCCGGCACCCCCCCCTGAATCACAGCACGTGCTGATGTCTAGGACGAAGAGCTCACACAGATCTATCCCACACCTGACACCTATCAGACCCGGGTTCCACTGTTCCTGCACAGCTAGGCCGTGGAGTGGTCAGCCTGAGGGGCTGGTGTGAGAAAGAGCTGCTCAGTGGTGGGGAGAGGAAGGAGAGGAAGAGAACCCGGAGGAGAGGAAGAGAACCGGGAGGAGAATAAGAGAACCGGGAGGAGAGTAAGAGAACCGGGAGGAGAGTAAGAGAACCGGGAGGAGAATAAGAGAACCAGAGGAGAGTAAGAGAACCGGGAGGAGAGGAAGAGAACCCGGAGGAGAGGAAGAGAACCCGGAGGAGAGGAAGAGAACCGGGAGGAGAGGAAGAGAACCGGGAGGAGAGGAAGAGAACCCGGAGGAGAGGAAGAGAACCGGGAGGAGAATAAGAGAACCAGAGGAGAGTAAGAGAACCGGGAGGAGAGTAAGAGAACCAGAGGAGAGTAAGAGAACCGGGAGGAGAGTAAGAGAACCGGGAGGAGAGTAAGAGAACCGGGAGGAGAGTAAGAGAACCAGAGGAGAGTAAGAGAACCGGGAGGAGAGTAAGAGAACCGGGAGGAGAGTAAGAGAACCGGGAGGAGAGGAAGAGAACCGGGAGGAGAATAAGAGAACCAGAGGAGAGTAAGAGAACCGGGAGGAGAGTAAGAGAACCGGGAGGAGAGTAAGAGAACCGGGAGGAGAGTAAGAGAACCACTATGCTGGAGTAAACTTTACAGCGCCTTTGTTTTCCAGTAACAGAAACACAGTCCGGGGGTTAAAGCATGGGGTTGCGCGTTTGGGGAATCTGATCTGGGAATCTGATCTGGGAATCTGATCTGGGAATCTGATCTGGGAATCTGATCTGGGAATCTGATTGGTGTAAGCGTTTGTGATGAAAGGAGGTCATGTGATTAGTGATGATCCTGTTTGGAGACGCTCAGTGTCACACTGGCAGGTGCGCTAATATGAGCAATGGAGAGGAGAATAGGAGAGAGGAGAGGAGAAGAGAGGAGGGGAGACGCGAGGAGAATAGGAGATAAGGAAGGAGTGAGAATAGAATAGAAGAGAAGAGAGGAGAAGAGGACAGGAGATGAGGAGAAGAGAGGAGAAGAGAGGAGAAGAGGAGAAGTGGTCAGTGAGGGAGACAGTGAGCCCGGTTTCTGTTGGAGGAGGATTACTATCAGCCTGCTGTTCGACCTGCAGCGTACTCCACCTGGCACCTCCTCTCTTCTATCTTCCCTCTATCTTTCTCTCCCTCAATTTCCCTTTCCCTCTCTCTCCATGTCTTTCTCCTCTCTCTCGCCTCCTTCTCTTTACTCCTTTCTTTTTTCATCTCTATCATTTTATCTCCTTTCCTCTATTTCTCTCTTTCATGACTCCTCTCTGTTGTTTCTCCTTCATCTCTCTCCTCCTCCTTTCTGTAAGTTGTTTGTGTTTAGGTTAGAGCTACAGGTGATCGTGTCGGGGTCTCGGGTGTGTTGTACAGGTGTACAGGTGTACAGGTGTAATGATCTGCGGTGTCGCGCTGCTCAGGCGGGGCTCTGGTCTGTGCGGAGATGTTCAGTACGTCAGCGCTGAGGGGTGTTCAGGTGCTCGGGCCTGTACGTGGTGTGAGGGGCCGCTGTGAGTGACTCACCTGTGTGTGTCCTGTGGTGAGCCTTCAGGTGCGAGCTCTTGGTGTACGTTTTGCCGCAGCCCGCGTAGTCGCACGTGTGCGTGGCTATCCGCTTCCTCGGCCACGAGCGCCGTCCCCGCTTGGGCTTGGGCTCCTCCGGGAGGCACTCGGCCGGGGCCATCATCTCTGCTGACGGAGAGGGAGAGGTGAGCCGAGGGAGGCGGTGCTCTAACCCTTTAGATGATCATCAGCTCGTTCGGCGTTTTACTCCGAAACTGATCACATGACTGAGATCAAAGTATGTACCTCAGTGACGTACGAGCTGGCTAACGCACAGTTACCGCTTATTACCGCCTGATGAACTTCCCATCTATCTATCTATCTATCTATCTATTTCTATCTCTATCTATCTATCTATCTATCTATCTATCTATCTATCTATTTCTATCTATCTATCTATTTCTATCTATCTATCTATCTATCTATCTATCTGTCTGTCTATCTATCTATGTCTGTCTGTCTGTCTGTCTGTCTGTCTGTCTATCTATCTATCTATCTATCTATCTATCTATCTGTCTGTCTGTCTGTCTGTCTGTCTATTTCTATCTCTATCTATCTATCTATCTATCTATCTATCTATCTATCTATCTATCTATCCATCTATCTATCTATCTATCTATCTATCTATCTATCTATCTATCTATCTATCTATCTATCTATCTATCCATCTATCCATCTATCTCTATCTCTATCTATCTATCTCTCTATCTATCGGCCTGTCTGTCTATCTATACGTACGAGCTGGCTAACGCACAGTTACTGTTTATCACTGTCTCATAAAGTTCCCATCTATCTATCTATCTATTTATCTATCTATCTAACTATCTATCTCTCTGTCTATCTGTCTGTCTATCTGTCTGTCTATCTGTCTCTCTCTATCTGCCTATCTGTCTGTCTATCTGCCTATCTGTCTCTCTTTCTATCTATCTATCTATCTATCTATCTATCTATCTATCTATCTATCTATCTATCTATCTATCTATCTATCTATCTGTCTGTCTGTCTATCTGTCTATCTGTCTGTCTGTCTCTCTGTCTGTCTGTCTCTCTCCGTTACTGAGCTGCTGTGTTCTGAACGAAGTCTGAGAAACGTTCTGTTTGTTTTTACCTGAATAAATTTATTAGATGTTCTACCGCACCCGCACCCCACCCTGAATAACCACACACCAAATCTCTACTATGATGCACAGTTACATACGACCGACCGTGAAGTCCATACGGCCTACACCAGTCAGAGTCCTGAGCTACGTACTGAGCGCGCTGGTTCAGATCTGCAGCTCTGTGCTGGTTCAGATCCCCGCTACCAGTAACGCGCGAGTGAGCACCATGAGCATCACGGGTCAGAAAGGAAGCCCAGCTTTGATTCTCAGAGCATCTTTTAATTCAGACGGGTTACAGGACCCCGGCTCCTCATTCCACCCCTAACAGATATCCCCCCTTACCACCCTGAGGAGAAAAGCCCCTCAGCCCGCTCCGTTACGTTTGAACCCACCTTGGTACTGCATGGATGGCGGAGGGGGCTGCGTGTGGAAAGCTGAGTACCCCTGGGTGGGATGAAAGCCCAGCTGGTGTCCCAACACCTGAGACGAGCCGTGGTGCTCGTCCGGGCTGGGGAGGGAGGAGGAGGAAGGGGCGTGGCCAAAGCTGCGAGGGTCCATGGTTCGGCCGACAGCACACTTGCTGGGGCATTCCTGCTTTATCCTGTGGCATGCGAACAGCACGGAAGGGTCCGAGGAGGAGGCGGCGGCTTTGCTCACCGTCGCCCCCTGGCTGTAGTCCATATGCATGGTGGTTTTGACCACAAACTTGCCATGGAGGCTGGTGGGCGGCTGCAGGTAGGCCGGGTCCAGCTCGGGCCGCATCAGTTCTGCCACAAAGCCGCCGGACGGGGACACGTCGGTCAGGTCCGGAATAGGGTAAAGCGCCTCCCCTTGGTAGCCAGAGTAGGGTCCGGGGGAAGTGGGAGCATGGCTGACCATGCCTGCGTCCTCGTCCGCTTGGTGCTGGGCGGCATGGCTTTGCTGCTGCTGCTGCTGCTGCTGCTGCTGTTGGAGCATACTGTTGGACAAAATGAAGTCATAGTCCAGCAGGTCCAGCTCCTCCGGCTCCTTTTTGGTCATGGTGAGCAGAGCGTCGTGGTCAGAGCCGCCGGATGGGAAGCACGGGTGCTTCAAATGGGACATCTCTTCCTTCCATCTCTTAGTCCAAAACGAGTGAGATAAAGAGACCGATAGAGGAAAGAGAAGCAGATCACCAACCTGAACAAGCTCCCAGTTTCAACAACACACACAGTTCATACGGAGTGGACACTGAATAATCCAATCTAATCTCATAGTCTAATCTAATCTGAAATCCTGAATCATTCTTAGTGGTGTAACGAGACCAGAGCTGTAAAGAAGGAAAGCGCCGTGTCACTGTTTCTGTCCAGATGTGTGTGCCACATGTCACCACTGGTCAGCCAGGAGTGCTGTTACACCATCAGTGTGACGTGACACCGCCGCTCTCTCCGTGGTGACTCTGAGTGGCGTGTGGACTGTTAGGCGTGTGTGTGTGTACTCACTGTGTGTGCGCCGCCGCTGCTGAAGGTGGATATGGAGGGCAGGAGCGCACCGCCCAGAGCCACTCGCTCTACATCACTCGGGGGCTGCCTGCACGGAGAGGGAGAGGGAGAGAGGGAGAGGGAGAGGGAGAGAGAGAGAGAGGGAGAGGGAGAGAGGGAGAGAGGGAGAGAGAGAGAGAGGGGGGGAGAGAGAGGGAGAGAGAGAGACAGAGAGAGAGGGAGAGAGAGAGAGAGAGAGTTTAAAGCCACGTTTCTTTCTCTATTACTCTTAATGAACCGTCTGTCCTGCAGGTACAACTAAACTCACCTGAGAGACACACAGGAGAAAGAGAAGGAGAGAAAGAACGAACGAAAGGAAAAGAAAGCATGAGGGAGAGAGAGTAAAGAACAGAGAGAGAAACAGGCAAAAAATCTAAAGTCAAAGTGAAAAAGTGAAAATTAGGAGAGAAAGAGTGAGACAGTGAAGAAACAGATTATGAAAATAGAGAGAGAGAGAAAGAAGGGATAGAGAAAGAAAAGAGAGAAAGAAAAACAATGAAAAGTGATGGAACAGAAGGAGAGAGAAAATGAAGGAGTACATAGTGCAGAGAGAGAGAGAGAGAGAGAGAGGGAGGGAGGTGTGCATGTGAAGAACTGACCTCATCTCGTATTAGCTCAGAAATCCCAAACATGAAGCCGCGCGCGCGTTAGAAGCCGTCCGCTCGGTGTCCGCGTGAGCTCTACACTGGCCGCCTCATGCCTCTGTCTCTGTGTTCCTCTCGCGCTGCTGCTCGCGCTGACTGCGCCGGGCTTCCCTTCCGTCTCTTAAAACTGGGACACGCCCCCGGTCTCCCGGCAACCGAGAAAAAACACAGCGCGCGCGTGTGTGTGACGACAAGAGGGAGAAAAAAAAGCTGGCGGGAAGCCAAAGAACGAGCCTCTGCCTGTGTTTATACATATACACACACAGGGCTAGCAACAAGACTGCACCCCCTCACACACACTACACACTACACACTATACACACACACTGTACACTATACACACAGTACACACACTATACACACACACTACTCACACTACACACTATACACACACTACACACACTATACACACACAGGGCTAGCAACAAGACTGCACCCCCTCACACACACTACACACTACACACACACACTGTACACAAACTACACACACTACACACTATACACACACACTACACACTATACACTATACACATTATACACTATATATACATATACACACACAGGGCTAGCAACAAGACTGCACCCCCTCACACACACTACACACTACACACACACACTGTACACAAACTACACACACTACACACTATACACACACACTACACACTATACACTATACACATTATACACTATATATACATATACACACACAGGGCTAGCAACAAGACTGCACCCCCTCACACACACTGTACACACACACTACACACACACTATACACACACACACTACACACTATACACACACACTACACACACACTATACACACACTACACACTATACACACACTACACACTATACACACAGGGCTAGCAACAAGACTGCACCCCCTCACACACACTGTACACACACACTGCACACACTACACACTATACACACACACACTACACACTATACACACACTACACACTATACACACTATACACACACACACTACACACTATACACACACACTATACACACACTACACACTATACACACAGGGCTAGCAACAAGACTGCACCCCCTCACACACACTGTACACACACACTACACACACTACACACTATACACACACACTACACACACACTACACACTATACACACACACTGTACACTATACACACACTACACACTATACACACAGGGCTAGCAACAAGACTGCACCCCTTCACACACACTACTCACTATACACACACTACACACTATACACACACACTACACACACACTACTCACACTACACACTATACACACACACTACACACACACTACTCACACTACACACTATACACACACACTACACACTATACACACACACTATACACACTACACACACAGGGCTAGCAACAAGACTGCACCCCCTCACACACACTACTCACTATACACACAGTACACACACTATACACACACACTGTACACTATACACACACTACACACTATACACACACACTACACACTATACACACACACTATACACACACTACACACTATACACACAGGGCTAGCAACAAGACTGCACCCCCTCACACACACTGTACACACACACTGCACACACACTACACACACACACTGTACACAAACTACACACACACTACACACACACACACACACTACACACACACACTGTACACACACTACACACACACTACACACTATACACACACACTGTACACTATACACACACTACACACTATACACACACTACACACTATACACACACACTACACACTATACACACAGGGCTAGCAACAAGACTGCACCCCCTCACACACACTGTACACACACACTACACACACTACACACACTACACACTATACACACACACACTACACACTATACACACACACTACACACTATACACACAGGGCTAGCAACAAGACTGCACCCCCTCACACACACTGTACACAAACTACACACTATACACACAGTACACACACACTACACACACACTACTCACACTACACACTATACACACACACTACACACTATACACACTACACACACAGGGCTAGCAACAAGACTGCACCCCCTCACACACACTGTACACAAACTACACACACCACACACTACACACTATACACACACACTACACACACACACTACACACTATACACACTACACACTATACACACACAGGGCTAGCAACAAGACGGCACCCCCTCACACACACTGTACACACACACTACACACACTACACACTATACACACACACTGTACACTATACACACACTACACACATTATACACTATATATACATATACACACACAGGGCTAGCAACAAGACTGCACCCCCTCACACACACTGTACACAAACTACACACACTACACACTATACACACACACTACACACTATTCACACAGTACACACACTATACACACACACTACACACACACTACTCACACTACACACTATACACACACACTACACACTACACACACACTATACACACTACACACACAGGGCTAGCAACAAGACTGCACCCCCTCACACACACTGTACACAAACTACACACACCACACACTACACACTATACACACACACTACACACACACTACACACTATACACACTATACACACACTATACACACTACACACTATACACACACTACACACTATACACACAGGGCTAGCAACAAGACTGCACCCCCTCACACACACTGTACACACACACTACACACACACTACACACTATACACACACACTGTACACTATACACACACTACACACTATACACACACACTACACACTATACACTACACACACACACACACACACTATACACTACACACTGTACACTATACACAATCACTTCTGAACTAAACTATATATACATCTGCGTCTGCAGAGCACTGTGCAGAATTTAGAGACCACCCAGTCAGAGCAAACACCAAAATACATAACGTCATTATTACCTACTACACTACACTGTTAATAGTATACACACTACTAAGTGTGCTAGTATGTGGTTTGGGACATAGCAACAGGATGTCCCCTATCACTCTGCATCGCTGCAACCAATCAAATAACACATATCACTCCAATGTGTATGTATGTGTGTGTGTGTGTGTGTGTGTTTGTGTGTGTGTATGTATGTATGTGTGTGTATGTGAGTGTGCGGGTGTGTGTGTGTGTATGTGAGTGTGCGGGTGTGTGTGTGTGTGTGTATGTATGTGTGTGTGTGTGTGTGTGTGTGTGTATGTATGTGTGTGTGTGAGTGTGTGTATGTGAGTGTGCGGGTGTGTGCGGGTGTGTGTGTGTGTGTGGCCTTAAATTGCCCTCAGTGTTTGTAAGGTGAAAGCTGCTCCCTCTCTGATGGCCGGCTGCCAGAGATCTGAGGTGTGTACAGTGAACAAAGGCTGTGAGGTCGGAGAGTTTGCGTGGTAGGAAAGGAAGTTACACCTGTTGCTCCATTCATTCGTTCATTCATCCATTCACCGCTTCATTCACAACACCGCCTAACAGGTTATTCATGCACAGCCATTACAGAACCGGTCCACCCAGACACTGGACATCCTCCGGATCATCCGAGCTGCTGTCTGTCAGTCTCTGAGGACACACTTCTGAACCTGGTGCTATGTCTCTCTGAAACCCAGCCTGACACTTACGTACAGAGTGCAGTGCTAATGCCAGGAGTGCAACCGTTCCCCTAACACAGGCAAACCAAGCTAGTTAGCGGAATGCTATCTCGGGCTAACAGGTCAGTCCTTGCTGGAGGATTGTTGTCTAATGGAAGGTGCTGATGAATGCAGCAGCGCCCCCTACATGTAGTCCAGGCGTTTAGTTCTCCCTAGTTTATATTGTTTGTCATTAGTAAACACAAAATTTCCATAAACGGAGGACAGATTTTACATACAAAGAACTCAGTGTCTGATGTATGAAATGTTTGTGGGCGGAGTCAGTAGCATACAGCTAAATCGAAGTGTAATTTGTGTTTATATAGAATGTGTAGGTGTTTGTTCATATGTGTTTATCCTAATGTACATGTACTGAATTACCATGTGCACAAATTATTAGCAGTTTTATTTCCGGTTGTTTTTCTGTTTATTCAGAAGTTTGCAGGTTGTAAAGCGAATACGCTCAAATTTACTCCTGCCACTCGTACCGGAGGTGAAACTGGTGAATAACAAAGCCGTCTATGACATTTGCATGCGCTCGTTTTACGATTGGATTTGACTGTGATGAAAATGAGCTGAATGTAGTCGATCAGCTAGGAAGTGTTTGGTGTCTGAGCTGCTTTAGTTTAAGCACAGGAGCTCTGAGGCTAATGTAGCTAACAGCGATAGCCCATGTCCCGCTGCTACTCTTTAGGCTATGCTTACATATGCACTGTAGTCTGTAGATAACAGTCCATCATACAGTATCAGAAAGCCCATAATCCAGTATGTTCAGTATTACTGAAGTGTAATCGGGTGTTTGGTGATGTAGGAATGCAGTTAGCATCATGCTAATTGGTAAACCCTGTTAACAGAAACCGCGCGGACCAGCATGCATCCTATTCTGATTTAGGATTAGCTAGTCAGCCAGGATGGCCGTGCTGGTTTACCAACATATCAGCACCAAAACACAGCAGCTGGTTTCGCCGGTGTTCAGTCGTGCTGGTATACCTCCATTAGCCCTGTGGCTCCAGTGCTGAGGTTACGGTAGAGCAGAGCGGGTGGCTGATGGGCTCCGTTTGTAATTATGATATTCACCTGGATTAAAGGGATTCAGCTCCTCTACCTAACACTCGCATCGATACTGCAGGCCAGGTTATGACAGGCGAATGCAGCCGGGCCAGATTAAATATTTACAGTTATCACCGCGGAACGCTCCCGAGGCATCCGTCTCCTTCCTCCTGGCGCGTCCCGTGGCCCTAACGCTCTCTATCAGGAATCCGGGTGTAATAATTACCAGAGCGTCCGCTCGTTAGGATCCATCTGATATCATGCAGGAGGAATTCTGCCCACACTGATGAAGATAATGTTGAGTGTTTGTTGTAGCTGGAGAGAGACGTGAACCAAGAGCAGAGAACAGTCAGTCCTAAATCACTACCAGGGTCAGTTTCACAGGTCAACCTAAACATGCCCAACACACATTCACCGGGGACAGAGGCATGTCGACCGGGACCAGGTTTAAACCTGCCGTAGATACATTCACCCAGAACACGCTGAGCACAACACCAGTGGAAACCCCAACACCAGTATAGGTGCTAGTGGACCAGCCCTTCAGCCTTCCTCCAGCCTTCCCACAACCCCCCTTCAGCCTTCCTTAACCCTTCCTACGGCGTTCCTACAGCCTTACACACCAGACCGCATCCTTTACCTGTATATCAGAGCATGGAGGATTCAAACCAGAGAGAGGCAGGAAGTTAGGGAGAGAGAGAGAGAGAGAGAGAGAGGGAGAGAGAGAGAGAGAGGGATGGAGAGAGAGAGAGAGAGGGATGGAGAGAGGGAGGAAGTTAGGGAGAGAGAGAGAGAGAGAGAGGGATAGAGAGAGGGAGGAAGTTAGGGAGAGGGATGGAGAGAGGGAGGAAGTTAGGGAGAGAGAGAGAGAGAGAGGGATGGAGAGAGGGAGAGAGCTCTTATTTGGGGGGGCTGTGTGATCTCCATACATCATGACTTACGTTACATCCATCTGCTAATAACGGACCACGATGACCAGCGCACCAGCGCCCCCTTCTTTTTCTTTTGCTCCTGAGGAGGTCGGCGTTCCCACCTCCTGCATATTTAGTTGGTGTGGATCCCAGTTATTAGGTCACTTCTGAACCCGCACGTGTGCGGTTCTCTTGTCCCATTTGTTAGTGTTATTATCCGTCAACGAGTCCAGAAGCACAGGCGCGTTCAGTGTTTCTGATAAAGTGGCCAATTAGTGGAAGCGCAAAGTAGGTGTTTCTAATAAAGTGGCCAGTGAGTGTCCCTTATGCAGCTGTTTGCACTGCCTTGAAGTGGGCTTGTTTTTGAAGAGGGCTGAACTGTGTTTGCTGAGGAATCAGGCTCAATATAAACTCATTTCTGTATCAGGGAACTCTACACCGAGTGTGTCTGTGTGTGTGCGGTGTGCGGTGTGTGTGTGTGCGTGTGTGGGTGTGCGTGTGTGTGTGTGAGAAGAGCAAACACGGCTCGGTGACGATCCTGTTGCATCAGGATCTTGTCTGTTTGACTCGGTCAACAGAAACCTTTCCTTTACCTGCTGAATATGCGTAAATGCTGGAATACACACAAACCCGCTGGAGGTTCTGCGCCGGTGTCAGATCGTGGTTATGATTGTTTGGCGAGTTCAGTAGGTGATGTAAGTTTGGAGAGTGATTCCAGGCATCCTCTTTCCCCTGTCCTCCTTTACCCCACATGTGGTTCATGTGGTGACTGAAGTTTGATTCCTTCATACTGCACTGGAACTATGAGGCTCCTGAGACACTCCACCTGTAGCAAACCTACATCAGCATAGCTACACCGGAGCGCCCGTCCTGAAGCTTGGGTTTGCCTGCATGCCTGCTGGTGTTTATAGAGGACACTGGGTTAGAATCCATGTGAGGAATATTTCTGAGGATCTTCACACAGACCTACACCCTCACCAGACACTTTATTAGGTACGCCTCTTTGTAACTCGAGTCACATTAAGGTTTATTTACACTCACCATCAAACGAACAGCTGCACCCAGAAGAACCAGTCGACAGGAGTGAAACGTGGTGTGCAGGTGTGACCTGGTGAGACCGGCTAATGATTCAAGTTTCACGCTCGGCCGCACATGTGAGGTAATCAAGGACGGGTCGTATCTCTGTACCTGACTGACCCAACACCACCCTTACAGACCTCCAGTGAGCAGTGGTGTCCACCATCGGCAGACAGCTGCACCACGCAGGACTACATGCACACAGACCGTTACCACGACTGTCCTTAACACCACGTCACCGTCACCAAACACTGCAGTGGTGTCGTACCAGACTGTCATGGAGTGACTCAGAATGGCAGCGGGTCATCTTCAGTGACGAGTCCCGCTTTAGTCTTGGTGGAGACGCCCAACGAACCCGTGTGTGGAGGCACCGTGGTCAGCACCAAGAGGACCGGTCTGTCGTCACACGTCCAGAAGGCCTGGTGTCCCTCCACCTCCACCCCTACCGCACCATCTGCAGGAACTGTGTAAGGATGTTCAAGCTGCATGGGATGGATTATCACAGGACTCCATTAGGAACCTCTACAGCTCCATACCGAGACGTCTGGCGTGTTGGGTTAGCGAACACGGCGGCCCGACGCCATACTGAGAGACAGACTTCTGTATGTGTAGCTCAATAAATATTGATCATATCAGTCTACATTTATCATCAGGTATTGATCCTGGTCACCTTTATCCTCCTTCCCAATACACCTGCACTCCCACACCTCCTTTCCTTTGATGATGAGGGGGTGTAGCGCCTTTCACAACAGACATTGCCACAAAGCATCTTTACACAGAACCCAGTAAGCAAGCCAAGGGAGCACAGTGACAGGGAGAAGAGGAGGAACCCTAGAGAGGAACCAAGCACTGAAAGAGGAACCCATCCTCCTCTGGTCCACACCAGATAGCAAAACAAACCCAACACAGCAGAAAACAGCTCGCCTCTCTCTAATCACGGATGACTACTGGAGTCCTGTGAGAGGAGTAACGGGAAGCTGGTCTGAAAGTTACCAGTGGAACCAGTGACTACTGCAGGTGGTTTATATTCCACCGTGAATACCTGCCGCCGGGGGTCTACAGTGACCGCCGCACGGGCAGCGCTGAGTGTTTTGTGGAGCAGAGGAAGAAAGGTCTGGGATTAAATAAACAGGAGCCTGCAGACAGAGCCTCCACAGGACAGCATGGAGCCCCAGGTGGGCAAACTGGTCAGAAACACAGGCAGCCAGTGGGCTCCCAGTCAAGGCAGAAGAAGCAGCAGCATCAGACTGCACAGGATGGGCAGTTCAGTTTGGACAAGGAAACTCACTGTTCCTTTCATCAGCTGTGCGTTCCCTGTAGCAGTCTGTATTTAACATTCCCCTTTCAGCCTGTTCTTCTCCACAGGACCCCCACAGGACCCCCACAGGACCCCCACAGAGCAGGTATTATATGGGTGGTGCATCTTTTTCAGCACTGCAGTGACACTGACGCGGTGAGCTCTGGCTAGGTGCTCCTATGTGTCCTGTGTTTAGGTAGAACGTGGGGAAGCCTGTTTTGACGACCCTGCGTAGATAGGAGCCATGTATGCAGCCCTTGGTGGTGATTAGCATAATAGCCTCACTGCTGCAGACCAGCACCCAGCGGACAGCACAGACTGGTTTTACTGGTCTACACCAGAGCTGCGTGGTGGAGCCTGGGGATGACGTGGGATAAGTTAGAGACATTTTAAGGTACGAATGATTGGGAACACAGTATGGTGACGGTCTGTGATCGGCATTGTGGCCACATGCAGGAAAATTCCCAATTCATATCCGCAGAATCTAATCAGATTAATCACACACTGAAAACAAGGAGAAGACACATGGAGATAAAAATAATACTAACAACATGTTTACTCTACAGTGATGATCAAATTACAAAAACAAATGAACTGAATTTAAAAATAAATTAAATAAAAATAAATTTCAGTAAAATTTCACTTATTTCACTAAGTATATTATTTAGAACTATATTTTACAGTAATGACTTTCAGGTTATGTACATATATACTCATGGCACATGTTTGACTTATCATAACCCAAAATAACTTTCAGAACAAGGATAGATTTGAAATATCGAGTTTCCAGGATATTAGAGTATGTGTCCTCACTGCTTAACAGTGGTGGGTAGCGTGGCCTATATAAACACTCAGGTAAAGGTAAATATAAATAAATAAATATATATATATATATATATCAATAAAATAACCAGATTAAAATATGAAAGGATCATCACCTGCACAACTTTGAAAGGGAATGTCCCATCCGATATCCCTCCTCGTGCACTTCACTCGCGCTAAGCTTATGTGTATATGCGCATGTCGCAGTAGGTTTACTGAGGCATGCAGTAACTATATGGTGGAGCGTAAGCTCCATTAGTCTCGTAGCTCCGGCGTTAAAACTAAATAAGCAAGCCTCAGACACCCACCAGTCTTCTGTTTTTGGGGTATGGTGGTGGGGTGGGGGGGTTTACAGGCCCCTCAGGCAGCTTTAGCTGTGATGTGGCTAGAGATGTGGCTGGTACTGAGCAGCATCCCCGGTACACTGAACCTGCAGTTTCTCACTCTTGAACACTGCATGAGCTGCATGTTCGTGCTTTTGCACCAGAGACGATTCAGCCTCGCTGTAAATCGAGCTCACATTGCACTGACAGAAAGCAGGGCAGGTTGGCACAAACCTGAAGGGCCTGGATCAGCTGAACTCTACGGCCGAGTGCCTGTGGAACATTTAGGTAATGTTATTGTAACAGCAACCATGATCATGTGTGCGCAAATCCAATCCTTTCAAAGTGTCATATTTTCCACTGGATGTGAACAACACCCAGGGATGTTTCCGGATGTTTGTGGAAGGAGCCAGTCTTCTAAACCCCCCTGAGGGGCCCTCGGAGACACGCAGTAAGCTGCCTGAACCATCACAAACCATAAGACGGCTAAAGCAGTGCTGCACATATCCTGCACTCATCTGGCACTTGTGTTGTCAGACACTGATGTTGGCCTAGCGGGCCTGGCTTGCAATCTCCATTCTAGTTCATCCCAAAGGAGTTCTGTGGCTCTGAGCGGGAAGTTCCTCCACACCAAACTCACCCAGTCATGCCTTACAGGCGGGGGTTTGCACACTAGCATGACAGACCGTCCCCAAACTGGTGGGAGCATGAAGAGGGCTCTTGGTCTGCTGAAGCATTAAGAGTTCCTCTCACGGGAACTAAGGGGCGGAGCCTAACTCCTGAACCATAACCCCACACCATAATCCCCCCTCCACCAACCTTTACACTCGTTACAATACAGTCAGACAAGTACTGTACTGTTGGGCGTCTCCACCAAGACAAAAGCAGGACTCGTCACTGAAGATGACCCGCTGCCATTTACAGCGTTCAGCTGAGGCTCTTATCCAGAGCGACGTACAAGGTGAGCCATATTACAGGGAGGCCAGTGTGGTGTTAGGAGTCTCACCCAAGGTCTCTTATTAGTGTAGCACAGTGCAGTCACCCAGGCCGGGATTCAAACCCCAGTCTTACACATGCAGTGGTGGCTCCCCAACAGGTAGTGGTGTTATCCGCTGAGCTACACCAACCACACCATGACAGTCTGGTACGACACCACTGCAGTCTTTGGTGACATGGACGTGGTGTTAAGGACAGTCGTGGTAACGGTCTGTGCAAACAAGCGAGTGGTTGAAACAGATCCAGGTCGATGAGCCCAAACAGAAGATCCATAAACCAGCCAAAAGAACCGGAGAGGAAATCAGAGAGGAAGACTGTGGGGGTCCGCGGGGTATACGAGGACACTACCGCCGTCTAAACAAACCCGTATTTATAATGAACCTGAGGCAGGTGTGAACAGTCAGCCTTCGGGTGAAGTGTCATTATGGAGTAGATCGCGGTCGGTGCAGGTTATAGGCGCAGGCTTCCTGGGACAGCAGGAGCAAGGTGAGGCAGTATGTATAACCTCGGGCAGGAAGTCACCTGCTGCATTAGCACTGCGTGAGGGTCTGGACTGAAACCCAGGGTGTATAGACCGGTTAGCATGGTGCTAACACTTGCTGGCATGGCTCGGTATGGTGTGGCCTACTGTCTCTATGAACTCATTGTGACGGCTGCTGCTACGTATCTTTGTATTTTGGTGTGTGGATGATTTTAGTCTGCAGTGTTTGTGTAATAACTGAAATACAGTAGAACACCTGTTACTGTTTATAAACACGGACTGCAGGAAACGTCCAGGTGGAGAACACACACAGGTGGAGGAGAAGTAGCTCCATTTACTTACATTAAATTCAGTCATAACAGGTAAGGCATGGTCAGTAACAGCCGAACTGGGTTGTGTTTGACGCTGTAATGTGAAATATTCCAGAGGACATCATGGATTTCCCTCCGTTATTCCCGTTTTCCAGCTTCCTAAAGCGGGTAGAGCTGCTGTACTGGCACTGAGCATCCTCTATGTTTGGGTTCTTGGTTCTGCAGTGTGTATGTGGAGTTGTGGAGTTACTGGTTCCAGTAACCCGGTTATATTACTCTCAGGGTCGGTTCCTTTACTGCTGTGACGGAACATGAGTCTGTCCTTCCCTGTATCAGTCGGCCCTACTTGGAAACCCTGAGCTCATCGTAGAAGCTTCCCACTGGGAAACACGACATTGTGGAGGTGATCATGTGCACGTCCTGCAAATATGATATTTCCAAATCAAAGGCAGCAAGACACCACAGTAATCTGACACCACCGCTCAGATTACTGTTCCGATCCGTGTTAGAATCCGGCGCTATTGAGATTAACAGTTAGTAACACATATC
This sequence comes from Prochilodus magdalenae, assembly GCA_024036415.1. Classification (NCBI taxonomy): domain Eukaryota; kingdom Metazoa; phylum Chordata; class Actinopteri; order Characiformes; family Prochilodontidae; genus Prochilodus; species Prochilodus magdalenae. The sequence goes on along the minus strand of JAMWET010002741.1, from coordinate 78,854 downwards.
GGTCTGCTGACAGGCGAAAGATTGGAAACAGATGCAGCGCACTCTGCAGAGCCGCCTGGTGTGTCCGAGAAGATGGTGGTGTGTCCTACAGTCGTGTGATGTGATTCGCTAATCTCTCCGGGCTGAAGTTCGAACTTCCATTCCATCTTAAATACGCAACATGCAGTAACGTCTGGTGACGTAACCGAGTGCAGGTACACCCGGTCTGGGAGTCCGAAAGTAGGAAAGCTACCTTCAGCTCCAGCGGCCCTCCGCTCAGTGTACGAGTTACTGTCAGTAAACCGGGGCTGCAGCGGGAGAGATGGAGGCTGTGGGTGGTGGTTGCGGGCTGCGGCCTTATAAACAGAGTGTGTGTGGGAGAGCGCGAGGGCAGGACGGGATTCTCTCACAGCTTCAGGAAGAAAAATGCAAACGAGAAATGCAAACGCAGGTGATCCCTCCTTTGATTCATCACGCCTAATTTGCATGAAGGAGTTCAGGCTGGTAGATCAGGATTCTCCTGTGTGGGCTTTCCTGGGCGTGCACGTGTAATTACCCCGTCCTGATCTCCCTTACAAACACACACTGGAAACAACAGGTCCGAACGAAACCGCCTCCAGAACCACCCGACTTCAACCTCCTCAAACTCCAACCTCTCCTTTCCTGTATAGCAGACCGCTCTCCCTCGCTCTCTCTCTCTCTCTCTCTCTCTCCCTCACTCTCTCCCTCTCTTTCTCTCTCCCTCCCTTTCTTTCTCTCTCTCTCTCTCCCTCTCTCTCTCCCTCTCTCCCTCGCTCTCTCTCTCTCTCTCCCTCTCTCTCTCCCTCTCTCCCTCTCTCTCTCCCTCTCTCCCTCTCTCTCTCTCTCACTCTCTCCCTCTCTTTCTCTCTCTCTCCCTTTCTTTCTCTCTCCCTCTCTCTCTCTCCCTCTCCCTCTCTCTCTCTCTCTCTCTCTCTCTCTCTCTCTCTCTCCCTCTCTTTCTCTCTCTCTCCCTTTCTTTCTCTCTCCTTCTCTCTCTCTCCCTCTCTCTCTCACTCTCTCTCTCTCTCTCCCTCTCTCTCTCCCTCTCTCTCTCTCTCCTCCTTTCTCTCTCCTTCTCTCTCTCTCCCTCTCTCTCTCTCTCTCTCTCTCTCTCCCTCTCTCTCTCTCTCTCTCCCTCACTCTCTCCCTCTCTTTCTCTCTCTCTCCCTCTCTCTCTCACTCTCTCTCTCTCTCTCCCTCTCTCTCTTTCTCCTCCTTTCTCTCTCCTTCTCTCTCTCTCCCTCTCTTTCTCTCTCTCTCTCTCTCTCTCTCTCTCCCTCTCTCTCTCTCTCTCTCTCTCCCTCTCTCTCTCTCCTCCTTTCTCTCTCCTTCTCTCTCTCTCCCTCTCTCTCTCTCTCTCCCTTAAATACCTAAACACGCCCATTCCAGGTTTCGCGCGAGCGGATCAGGAGACACACTGACTCTGTTTTATCTATGAAGATTAATTATGTATCACTGAAATCTGAATGTAAATAATTATTCAGACTCATTCCAGTGACTGGGTCACCCTACAGGTGCTCAGATCTTTTACTAAAGTGGGAAAATCCGCTTTTACTGCACCAGCGAGCTGGAATTCGTCCAGGCGTCCTTTACACTCTTAGGTCTCTGACCCCTACACGCCGCCTGACGCAGTGTGATTAGACCCTAGGCTCCATTAATGCAGACGGCTAGTCACGCTGCCCTCTGGACTCCGTCTTTTTCAGAGACGTCCATGTTTATTTCTACATGATCAACTCCCAGAAACACTCTGCACCCGTGTGATCAGAGTGCGGCTGCTTGACTGACCTGCCCAGTCCAGAAGAGCCCGGAGCAGCTTTATCAGGATCCACTTTCACAGCTACAGCAGTCGGGGTCCTCATTTCCCAGGCGATAAGGAAAGCTGCTGCATCAAATTCAGAATAAGCGTACTGTAGCGTCCCAGTACTGACTAGCGTGGACCTGTGGCCACATGCGGAGCCAGAGTTCGCCCCTTTGGCTTTCGAGGTCCGAAGGGTTAACCAGCGCTCCTAGCATCCCTAGATTTCATAGGTTGGTCCACTTTCGGAGCGCTCTCGCTCTCCTTTACCCCAGATGCACCGTGGTCATTAAGCTTCAGCTCACATTCCACTCTGAAGTCCTCCAGCTTCGCCTTGTTACCTCACTTACTGCAGCAGAGCACGTCTTCATTCATCTCCTCACAAAGCTCCACATCAGTCCTAATAAGATTACACACGTTCTCCTGAGCCCATCCATCTTTCAGCCTCTCCCTCTGAATAACTCTCAGCCTCTTTTCTCTTTTCTCCTTTTCCACTTCCCTGTGCTGCTCAGAGCTAGCCGGGAACGGAGGTTTAGAACCAGCCAGCACTACGATGGTGATGTACTCACCGAGGTGTTTGGCACATCACCACTATGATCTCTTTAATAAAGTCTGAGATTTGAGTCTGGGCCTGTGCTACACAACGCTAGCTCTAACTAGCTGTGTAACACAGTTTACATTAACCCAGCAACCAATCATACGTCCAGTAAGGACCAAATCAGTCTAGCAGTAATCACCTCTAAACACCATTATGGTAATGAGCTATTATATTATATTATATTATATTATATTATATTATATTATATTATATTATATTATATATATTATATATATTATATTATATTATTCTTTATTGAATATGATTATAACTATTTAAGACCAGTTATACATGTAACATTTTGAATAAATGTTTTATAGAAAGTGTTATTTTATTATATTTAAATATGAATTAACTCATTCTAAATAACAGTAAAGTAATGGATCTGTATGGTTACAGGTGTATTGTGCCCTCTTGTGGAGAATCTTCAGCCTGCTAAACAGAAGTGAGTGAACGAGTTAAAAGCTAGCCATGAGCTTCTGTGCATCTAAAATGTTTTATAAACAAAAAGTAAATAATAATAATAATAATAATAATAATAAAGTGCCATGCGTTTCATTGTTCTTCAATATTTTTAGAGGTTCAGAAAAAGAAGTTCTGGCCTTGTTTTGGTCTTCAGTAGACGGAAATAAATATCAGAATTGAAAACAAGCTATGCAGTGACATGGCTCGGGGGTCATATGCTCGGGGGTCGTACGCCTCGTATAGCTAGAAAGGGTCGCTGTCTGCACTCTGAGATGTTGATGAGAAGCAAATATCACTGTGTCTATGGCGACGGAGTTAATCTCAGGTAGAGAGAAAGAATGTTTACACAGTCAAAGGCCAGATGTAATTCCTCCAAAGCAGGCCGAAGCTGGACACACCGCGCCTCACATAGTTCAATAGTTTGATGTTTTGGGAGGAGGAGGTGCTGTGGAGGAGATTTAAAAGAAGCTCCTCCAGGCCAAAAACAACACAAGCACAACTCTGACTAAATGAATCAGAAAGGTCAGGAGCATTGGGGTGCTTTAATCCGAGTGGTCAAGCTCTGAAGACACAAACAGCCCTTCATATCAAACAGGGCCCTGAACACTGAACACTGAACACTGAACACTGAACACTGGGCTAGGGCTAGGGTTAGGGTTAGAGACTAATTGACCACAGTTCAGCTAGATACAGGTACGAGGCTTTATTACCACGGGCCTAAACGTCTCTCAAACAGAACCGCGCCAGCCGTGTGAGATGGCAAACAGAACGTGGAGAGGGTTACATAGATTTCCGAGGCTCCGGAACCCGAGCGAACCTCAGTGAGAGCCACCATCTCCACATGGAGAAAACTCGGACCATGTTTAGTCGAGCTTTTGGTAATTAGTTTTTTTCTTTCTGCTAGATAAGAGGTGCAGATCTAGGGGACCACTGACAGAGAGTGTTGGGCAACCCCACCTGTTCAGTGGTGTGTTTGGTAGTGAGTGTTTCTGCTAG
>JAMWET010002741.1:57500-70000 GCA_024036415.1 Prochilodus magdalenae | reverse complement strand
TATCTCTAACAGATGATTATGATGATGGTTATGATTGACTGATTATGTGGGTTCTGATTCTGTATGGGCCGTTAGCATGGCGTAAACACAGGGTTGTACGTTTCGTACGTTTCACCAGTGGAAAACTGAACACTCACCATACTGTTCCTTTAAGAGTGCGTGGAGAACTGGAGGAGCCGCCTGTGCCCTGTTTGTGGCCTTCATGGCTCGGTAGGAGGAGCTCGGTAGGAGGAGCTCGGTAGGAGGAGCTCGGCAGGAAGCCCCTTTGTTTTACTAAGATAAGATGACAGTGGCAAAATCATAGGACACTTCAGGAGCAGAGGACATCACTGTTCTACCACAGAGCAGGTACTATGTGGGTGGTGGATCATTCTCAGGACCCCCACTGGGCAGATGTCCCCTTCTCAGCACAGCGAGACACTGACACGGTGTTGGTGCATGCTGTGCTGGTGTGAGTGGAGTTACTACACATCTCATCGTCCCTGCTGGACTCAGAACAGTCCACCTGTCGTCAGAACCTCTACAGGACACTGACTGGACATGGTGTTTAAACACTCCAGCAGCACTGCTGTGTCTGATCCGCTCACACCAGCACCACCCACACACTAACACACCACCACCACGTCAGTGTCCCTGCAGTGCTGAGAAGGGGACATCTGCCCAGTGGGGGTCCTGAGAATGATCCACCACCCTACCCATACTACCTGCTCTGTGGGGGTCCTGTGGGGGTCCGGACCATTGAAGAACAGGGTAATACAGTACACAGAGAAACAGATGGACTACAGTCTGGACCTGTACACCTACAGAGTGTCCTGTGTGGTGGTCAGGGGGCGTAGATACACTGAGGTGGACTGAACGCTGTATGGCTGGTGTATATCGTCCGAGTTCTGATATTGGGTTAAACTGCTGGTATGTTAACTAGCGTAATAAAACACAGGGATTAAAACCAGCTGTCGTCAAACTCTTGTCAAGGCACCCACGACTGCGTCAGGAACACTACCCGTCATTAAGTGATCTGGAATGCCGGAACAAGTTCAGTTACTTTCACACTTGATACTTTCATATTTAGCTGCTTAGCTCACGATGATGGCTGACACTAGCAGGCTAGCCGGCCGGCTAACAGCCACATTCCTGCATCTGAAATGTGAAAGCAGCCGTGAATTTCCACAGGCAGTAACAGTGGTGGTTTACCTCACGGCATATGACGTCATGTCGCGGTGCTGCTGCTGTGGTGTGAACTACAGATGGAGGGCAGGAAGTGATGTTCTACACAGGTAGATCCACACAGTGCCTATGGTTTGCTTTGCTGATACATGACTAACACAGAATGGTGTACAGGGCTAGCGCGATTCAGCTAACCACTGTGGAGTGTAAGCAGTGACTCAGTGGTTCAGTCTACATTCGAGCCCTACAGATTTCACAGCGACTGTATCACGAGTGCCTAATAACAAACCAGACTTCAGGACCAGCTTCTGTGTTCAGGGATGTGCTCTAGGCAGCTCTTTACAGTTCCGACGTCGCGCATGGTACACGCAGAAACCAGCATCGTGCTGTATCATCACATCACCCCGCACTGAGTACCTAGTGAACCTGCTGGTGTGTTTTCAGACAGACCGGTGGTGATGTCAGCGAGACGTGTGCGTGTCCTCCTGACGTCCAGTGAAGGTTCTGCTAAAGAAGGAAAGAGGACTGCTGTGGAGGGGAAGTTGAACAGACGCTGCTGTGTTATACAGCGACCTCTTTTCTGCCCTTAGCAAACATCTCACAGCAACACGTCATGAGGGGACGGCGGGGTTTTGGTCAGTGTTGGCCGTTTGACCGGACTGGAGCTGTGGCTGGGGAGAGTGGGCTGCATTTCTGTGGTTCTGGGTGAGAGGAGGAATCATTTCCTCTCTACCTTACTGAAAGCTCACAGCTGCCGGAGGTTATTACCCAGGACAGGTTTCAGCGGAGCCTCAGTTGCTCAGTTGCTCTTAAATTACGCAGGGAAAACAGAATCAGCCTCAGTCTGCAGGCTTGCTGTCCGATCGGGCCTGAAATCGTCCTCGGGCCCCTTTCATCAGATGTGATCAGACGTTTCATCATGTTCCATCAGTATGAGCTCCCTCCTGGTGAGAGCCTACAGACTAACTGAATGACCTGAACCCGTGTCTGATTCGGTCTACTAATGACTCTAATCACTTTAGTGAGATTAGACACACGAACATCAGCAGCTCTGATCATCTGTGTTTATGGCAATCCGGTACTTACACTGAGAGCATGCTGGTGTAAACAGGTACCACCTCAAACTCCGCCTACGAGCACAGTCATTGGCTCACATGTGGATTAGGGTGTGCTTCAGGGAAATGATAGTAAATGAGGTTTTGGCAGATGGAGCTTGATGCAGACACCGAAGCAGATTCAGCTCAAACCTGGGTTTCATGCCGTATAGGAACCGGGCGCAGACCCTCTGACGATCCACCTCATATCAGACAGTCAGTCAGAGTAGGACTTTAGGTGAAGAGCCCATCTGGCGTGTTATAATTCTAATGTATATGCTATATGAATACATGAAGAGCTCATGTGAGAAAGCAGCCATCAGAACCCTTCACCTGAATGTCACCAGTAAAATCAACACTGTGATGTTTTTAAAAATCAGATTTCAGTTTTAATACAGTCTTTAAACAGGAGGTTCTTTAGGGGAATGATTCCTTGTAGAACCATCAAGAGCAAAGAACCTCAGCATGCTCAAATGGTTCCTCAGAATGGTGCTATGGCTCTTCAGAGTGATGGAGAATGTGTCATATATGGTTCTATATAGGGTTTTGATTTGTGACGGTTCATCCCAGACACCCCAGTAAACGCGGCGGGGGCTTCTGGACGTGGTTAACAGGCGTCCTTTCAGCACAGTGAGGTTTAACTGGGGTTTGGGGACGTAAAGGCATCTTGTAGGGCTTGATGAAGGTTCCACCCAAAACCCATAGGTTCTCTGGCTTATAGGTTGATGAGGGTTCCTGGTGTGGCTCCGTCGAGAGTCTTCCACATTTCACGCTCTAAAATTCCAACAGATTTCCTGAATCTTCTGACGATGTTCTGCGCCTCAGAGGAAGTGTCCCATATCCCTTCCTGTCTGTGCTGTAGTGGTTACACTCACCTGCTGGCATCACCTGATCAAATGGCCGTTACTGAGTTACGTGATTCATCACTGAGACTAACCCGACCCTGTTAAGGGAGTGTGCTGCGGGGCTGAATGTATGTCTGGTAATACAGCGCAGCTGATCAGTCAAAATATAAAATACCCCATACGGTCACGCGGTCTGTAGCTCAGGATTCGATTCAGAATCACCGCTATCTGTTGTTGTTTGTGTCTCTGTCCATCCCAGCTGGTGCTGGGAAGTAAACGGTGTAAATCTGCCGAACTATGATTTTAATGAAGGCGTGAGTTTCAGACGGAGGCTGAGCAGCAGCATGATGAAACAGCCTGAGAACCACTGCAAGAGGAACGGAGAACGAGGGGCTGAATGAGGGACGTGGGCTCTTACCGCAAAGCTCTCCCTCTCTCTCACTCTCTCTTTCTCTCACTCGTTTTCTCTTTCTCTCTCTCTCTCTCTCTCTCTCTCTCTCCCTCTCTCTTTCTGTCTCTCTTTCTGTCTGTCTCTCTCTCTCTCTCTCTCTGTCTCTCTCTCTCTCTGTCCTGGGTATACATTTCTCTCTCCCGTTCCCTCTTTCTGTCTTTCTCTCACACACACACGTGGTGGGATTCCCCCAACTCTACATTGGCAGGGTCTGGCCCCAGGCCACCTGACCGCATCTACATAACGTCTACGGTGAGGATGTCGAATAGGACGAGGTTTATTTTGGAGGGCTCTGCGTTAGCTACACGTCCTTATTGTGATATGTGACACATTTTCCAGGTTCCAGGACTAAGAGGCCTCTCCACTAACTCTCTCCATCTCTCTCTCTCTACTCACATAGTCTGCTTTCATCGCCTGCTGGCTTCACTTTTTACTAAGACTGAGAGGCACTTAGCTTCCACACATACATGATTATTATTCATCTCACACGAACACAGCCTCTGAACACATGCCAGGTAGGTAAAACTGACAGAACGGCTCACATGGACATTCGGTAAAGCTGGACATTTAAGCTGGGCTTTTAGTTTAGACCTGGTTAAAAAACAGAGATGCTCATATCGGCTAGCATCCCTATGGGAGTTGTAACACTGTGTTCATGCTAAGCTAACTGTAATGCACATTTCTAGAGAAGCTTGTATGATGCTTTTTGTTAAGTTCAAATCCGTTTGGTTGATTATTTCTGAATCAGCTCAGGTCCTGAAGCCCCAGTCAATGATCAATCATTGATCATTAAAGTTCAGAGTTTCGAGTTTAAACTTTGGAACAAGCAAATTCCTGCAACCCCTCAGATGACTCGGTTAAACGATGTGACCTGAATATTACAGGTGTGCACATCTTCTCTAAAGGTCTGCAAAGCTCCTGAAGGTTTCACACTTTTAGGAAAATCCTAAAAACGGCCAGTACCAGGTCCTTCAGCCTCGACTTTCTTCAAGTTCCTACAGAGACAAATGGAGACTTTGAGGGAATTTGTCCATTTAGCGCTTGATTGAGCAGAAGTTCCTGACATTTTTGGACTAATTACGGCAATCACTGACAATCTGAAATGCTCCGCCGGTTTGGCACGGGCCATGGAGACAATACTCCATCTCTCTTGCCTCGTGGAGTCGTGATTAGCAATTAGCAATTAGCAGCCTCCGTCTGAAATCACAAAGCCATTCAGTAACAATTGATTGAAAACAACTGTAGGACCTAGCTGGAGCACTGCCATGAAACCCGCGCCGGAATCCCACGGCCCGTTGTTACGAGTGACCCTGAGTTTGAGGCCGCTGCCCTCCAGTCTGTGTCTGCTGTAGCAGAGTAGAGGGAAGGCCTTTCGCTGAACAGCCATGCGCAGATAGAGTTTGGCATGCTAATTCGCAGGAATCCGGGCCGTAATTACTGTCAGGCTCTGGGAGCTGGCGTTCCCGCGAAGGTGTGGGCTTCACTTTCTCCCCCTCGGGACAAGCTCAGAAATGTGTGACCTTTTCCAGAGTTATTCGTTCTGAGGCTCGGGCTTTGGAGAGCTGGAACGCTGCCCTAGGACTGCAGCAGGGCCAGTGCTACGCTAGAGAGAGACTCAGGGAGGAAGGGAATGAGGGAGGGAGAGAGTCGATGAGGGAGCAAGTAAGTGAGTGACTGGCTGACTAAGTGGAGTGAGTGACTGAGTGATTGATTGATTGAACAAATGAGTGAGTGAGGATGGGAGGGAATAAGACCATGAGAAAGGGAGGGACTGAATAAGTGATCGAGTGAGTGAGGAAGTGGAGAATGAAATATAAATGCAGTGAGAGATGGGAAAGAAATCAGAGTAAGGGTATACATGCGGGGAGAGATCAGAGTAAGGGTATAAATGCGGGGAGAGATCAGAGTAAGGGTATATATGCGGTAAGAGATCAGAGTAAGGGTATATATGCGGTAAGAGATCAGAGTAAGGGTATACATGCGGGGAGAGATCAGAGTAAGGGTATATATGCGGTAAGAGATCAGAGTAAGGGTATACATGCGGTGAGAGATCAGAGTAAGGGTATTTATTAAAAAAAAAAAAAATTTTTTATGTTTTGAGAGATCAGAGTTTTTTTTTTTGTAAGGGGAGGATAGCATACATGCGCGGTGAGAGAGATCAGAGTAAGGGTATACATGCGGGGGAGAGATCAGAGTAAGGGATATAACATGCGGTGGAGAGGATCAGAGTACGGGTATACTTGCGGTGAGAGATCAGAGTAAGGGTATACATGCGGGGAGAGATCAGAGTAAGGGTATACATGCGGTGAGAGATCAGAGTAAGGGTATACATGCGGGGAGAGATCAGAGTAAGGGTATACATGCGGGGAGAGATCAGAGTAAGGGTATACATGCGGGGAGAGATCAGAGTAAGGGTATACATGCGGTGAGAGATCAGAGTAAGGGTATACATGCGGTGAGAGATCAGAGTAAGGGTATACATGCGGGGAGAGATCAGAGTAAGGGTATACATGCGGGGAGAGATCAGAGTAAGGGTATACATGCAGTGAGAGATCAGAGTAAGGGTATACATGTGGGGAGAGATCAGAGTAAGGGTATACATGCAGTGAGAGATCTGAAAGAATATGAAGAGCTCGGAAGTGTAAAGTAGATTCCGTTACTCTCTGACATACTCGCGTAAAAATACTAATTGGTTTGTGAATATATGTGTATATATACATATAGAATATATACACCTGCATGTTTCTGGTGTGCCTAACTTTAGCTATGTTGCTGTGAGACTGCTTTAGCTTCGTGGCTGGAGGTTTACCTCAGACAGCAGCATATAGCAGCCCGCTGGCCTGATCAGGTCAGCACCCCACCGGCTGATGGTCCACCCTCAGACCATCCAGGTACTGCCCGGCATACGAGATCTAACTAGTCTTTAATCTCCTCAGACGGGCTTTAATGTGGACAGGCTTTCGTTTCAGGTTAATATCACAGATGGCTGAGAGAACAAAGGGACCAGATCTGAACTAATTCACAGGATAGTGAAAGTAAGAAATGGAGGACGGATAAGGACACACCTACCTGGGAAACGGGAATCAAGGTGCTGTTATCACCTGAATGCACAGCCAACATTAATTATAAAGCCGGCCAAATTGTTGATCCTTGGCTTTCTGGCACCAGCTTATTTACCTTGCGGTATATTAATCTGAAATTTCAGCTGTACTGAAAACGTGAGTTACGACATGCCAAGAGCTTACACTGTGATGTAATGTGAAGCGTTGGACAGTTGGACACTCGTGTTGTTGTTTATTCCAAAACTGAACACATATTTAAAACATTATGACACAATGTGTTGAAATAGTGACAACAAATGAAATATGTTGTTAATTAGGACATAATTTAGTTCTGTACTCGATACTTTGTTTTTCATTTTAAACTTTATTTTAGGAATAAATTATTGAATAACCGTCAACATTCCTTTCAACAACTGTTCAACTATTATAAAAAATCTTTCTTTGACCCATGATGTACAGAGGAACCATATTTAGCCTCCCGAACCATTCAGTGGATCTGTAGAGAACCATGTTTGTGAATGATATTCGCAGGTATGATCTTTAAAAGGACCCAAAACAGCATTTAAATAAAGGAGTTTACAGTAAAACGTACTGTACACTGCAGCGCACACACGGCTCATATAATAACTCCCAGTTATTAATCAGTTCAGTGAAGACAATCAACAACGTTTACATATACAGGGGTGTGAAAGTTTGGGCAGCGTTGTTAATTTTCCTGATTTACCTTTATAAAGTATTGATTGTTTGGATAAAAAAATTCTGTTAAGATTTTTTTTCTAATAATCTCATTATAGGGGTGACAAACACCGTAGATATTTAGAAGTGAAATGAAGTTTATATTGATATTACAGAAAAGTGTGCAATAACAAAAGTAGGCATGGTGACGATAAATTTGCGGCACCCTCCTGTTGTCGTGTTTTATTGAATTGTTAGAAACCTAATTATATGGAACTGAATATTTGCGTTTGGTAAGTTCAATGACCTTGACCGCCATACACCAGGTGACTCAATTTAATGAGAAAGGGTATTAAGCGGGCCCGGCAATTGTAAGTTTTTCTCCCTCTTTTGCATCTCTCTCTGAAGAGTCCGCAGCATAGCCCGAGTCTCAAAAAACAACTTTCATAATGACCTAGAAAACAGAGACGTGTTACTCACCGTTCATGGTTTTAGAAGGGTAGAGGATTTTACAGAAAAGCTCTCTCAGAGATTTCCAGCTTTCAGTCTCCAACTGGAGAAACCACTGTGAGAGAAATCGGAAGCACCACAGGCAAGCACAGTTACAACGTCCAAGCGACTCTCGAAGTGGACCAGACCAAGAAACGAATCCTGGAATAAACAGAAAGCCTGAAGGATCAGTAGAGAAACAGTCCAGAGTCAACCCACAGGCCCAAGTCACCACAAGACTCTAACAACCTAGATCCTGCTGCTGATGTGAGTCATGCTGTTTTCTGCACGTCTTTTTTAACTATTCGTGCGCACTGCTAACACAAGGAGCTGCTGTATAGTGGAGAGTTGATAGCAGAGGAAGCCGTTTCTTCCTCGCACACACACCCCTCCCAAACCAGAGCGCCTTGCAGGTAGGCTAAAGCACATTCGGACAAGCCAGCTTCCATTTTCAAGGCAATAAGGTGTCTGTGTTATATTGCCGGACAGTAACAAGGGCCGTTATAGCCCTGTAGGAAAAGAGAACAACAGCACTCCCCCCCCCCGAACAACACCTGCCTCAGCCTACAGTAAAACCTACGACAGCTGGTTGGTTTCCATCATGCTGCTGGGGGCTGTGGTGGCTCCTCAAAAGCGTAACAGCGGACTGGGAATCATTGTTAAATGTTGAGGGACGCATCATGGAATTCCAATCACATATCAGCCCAGATTCTGGAGACCAAAGTCCAGGAATCAGTGACCAAAGGGCTGAAGCTGCCGCCGAAACGGCGCTGCGATCTTTCCAACAAGACAACGACCCTAAACACTGCTCAAAAATCTACTAATGCATTCATGCAGAGGTAACAAAGATACAGCGTTCTGCGACGAACGGCCATCCTCAGTCCCCATGACCTAGGATTGATTACTGAAAATCTGTGGTGTACACTTAGGAGCGCTGTCCATGACTCGCACTACCATCGGATACCATCAAACCTGAATGAACTAGAGATGGTCTGTAAAGAAGAATGGTCTAAAATACCTTCAGCCACAATCCAGACTCTCATTTTACTTCTCAAATATCACTGTGTTTGTCCCCTATATGATATATTTAACGTTTTTTTTTTAATCCAAACAATCAATGCTTTATAAAGGTAAAGGAAAATGAACAACGCTGCCCAAACTTTCAAACTTTCCACTGTAGCACCATACCTGCACATTCATCCGATCTGCTCTGTTTATACTGGTAGCTCAGCGTGATGCGCAGACGCTTTGTACTGTTTACTTTCCTACTGTTCTTTTCTTAAATACTGACAAAAATAAAGACACAGTAAAAACTATAAACTATAAACAGTCTGTCAGTGTATCAGCCGATAGCCTGGCTTATTTACGCTTATTTCTCATAACAAACAAAACCAACCGCCTATATATATACAGTATATATATATGCTGAATAAACTAACCCTATCTATAGATATCTGTAGGGTTTAATGATTTGTGTACTGCAGGGAGAGTTAGAGAGCCGCCTCATTAGACCTCGAGAGCCGGCCGCTATTCGGACGAGACGGCAACCGGCCCCGTCAGTCGTGTGGACACTGTGAGAACAGAGCCTCATTGTTCCAGAGAGAGAGAGAGAGGGAGAGAGACAGACAGAGAGAGAGAGAGACAGAGAGAGACAGAGAGAAAGAGAGAGAGAAAGGGAGAGAGACAGACAGAGAGAGAGGGAGAGAGAGAGAGAGAGAAGGAAAGAGAGAGGGAGGCGTCTCTCACTTCTTCTCCTGTGTCTGTTCAGTCGCTCTTATTATCAGATAGTATCAATTTAAATCACTTGTGTTGTCGCGTCACATTTTCACAGGTGTGAAGGTGAGTGAGAACTCAGGTGTGTAAAACTTACAGTACTTCAGTACACACATATACATATACAGCTCCTCCTTTCCCTCCTCCTCTACCTCCTTTTACCTCCTTTCCCTCCTTCTTTACCTCCTTTCCCTCCTCCTCTACCTCCTTTACCCCCCTCCTCTACCTCCTTTACCTCCTTTCCCTCCTCCTCTACCTCCTTTACCCCCCTCCTCTACCTCCTTTACCTCCTTTCCCTCCTCCTCTACCTCCTTTACCTCCTTTCCTTTCCCTCCTCCTCTACCTCCTTTACCTCCTCCTTTCCCTCCTTCTTTACCTCTTTTACCTCCTTTCCCTCCTTCTTTACCTCCTTTCTATCCTCCTTTACCTCCTTTCCCTCCTTCTTTACCTCCTTTACCTCCTCCTTTACCTCCTTTCCCTCCTTCTCTACCTGCTTTCCCTCCTTCTTTACCTCCTTTTCACTCCTTCTTTACCTCCGTTTCCCTCCTTCTCTACCTCCTTTCCCTCCTCCTCTACCTCCTTTACGTCCTCCTCTACCTCCTTTACTCCCCTCCTCTACCTCCTTTACCTCCTTTCCCTCCTTCTTTACCTCCTCCTCTACCTCCTTTCCCTCCTCCTTTACCTCCTTTACCTCCTTTACCTCCTTCTTTACCTCCTTTCCCTCCTTCTTTACCTCTTTTCCCTCCTCCTTTACCTCCTTTCCCTCCTTTCCCTCCTTCTTTACGTCCTTTCTATCCTCCTTTACCTCCTTTCCCTCCTTCTTTACCTCCTTTACCTCCTCCTTTACCTCCTTTCCCTCCTTCTTTACCTCCTTTTCCCTCCTTCTTTACCTCCTTTCCCTCCTCCTCTACCTCCTTTACCTCCTTTCCCTCTTCCTCTACCTCCTTTACCTCCTTTCCTTTCCCTCCTCCTCTACCTCCTTTACCTCCTTTCCCTCCTTCTTTACCTCCTTTACCTCCTTTCTCCCTCCTTTCCTTTTAACCTCCTTTACCTCCTTTCCTCTCACCTCCTTTACCTCTCTTTCCTCTACGTCCTTCCTCTACCGGTTAGGGTTCCTTTCCCTCCTGTCCTACCTACCCTCCTTTTACCCTCCTCCTTCCCCTCCTCCTTTCTTCCTTCTTCTACCTCTACTTTCCCTCTCTCCTTCATTCCTCCTCCTAATCTTTTACCTCCGTTTCTCCTCTACCTCCAGTACCTCCTTTCCCTCATTCTTTACCTCCTTATTTACTCCTTCATCCTTCCTTCACCTCAGAGTTTTCCCTCCTTCTTTACCTCCTTTTCCCTCCTTCTTTACCTCCGTTTCCCTCCTTCTCTACCTCCTTTCCCTCCTTCTTCACCTCCTTTCCCTCCTCCTTCACCTCCTTTCCCTTATTCTTTACCTCCTTTACCTTCTTTACCTCCTTTCCCTCCTCCTTTACCTCCTTTACCTCCTTTCCTTCCTCCTTTACCTCCTTTACCTCCTTCTTTACCTTCTTTACCTCTTTTCCCTCCTCCTTTACCTCCTTTCCCTCCTTCTTTACGTCCTTTCCACCCTCCTTTACCTCCTTTCCCTCCTTCTCTACCTCCTTTTCCCTCCTTTACCTCCTTTCCCTCCTTCTCTACCTCCTTTCCCTCCTTCTTTACCTCTTTTCCCTCCTTCTTTACCTCCTTTCCCTCCTTCTTTACCTCCTTTCCCTCCTTCTTTACCTCCTTTTCCCTCCTTCTTTACCTCCTTTTTCCTCCTTCTTTCCCTCCTTTCCCTCCTCCTCTACCTCCTTTCCCTCCTCCTTTACCCTTTCATTTATAACTCAATTTACCTCCTTATCTCTTCCTCCTTTACCTCCTTACTATGCCTCCTTCTTTTACCTCCTTTTTACCTCCTTCCTCCTCCTTCTCTACCTAACTTTCCTCCTTTCCCTCCTTCTCCCTCCTCCTTTCCCTCCTTCTTTTACCTTCCGTTATCCCTCCTTCTCTTAAATCCTTACCTCCTTTCTCTCCTTCTTTACCTCCTTTCCCTCCTTCTTTATCTCCTTTACCTCCTCCTTTACCTCCTCCTCTACCTCCTTTCCCTCCTCCTCTACCTCCTTTATTTCCTTTCCCTCCTCCTCTACCTCCTTTCCCTCCTCCTCTACCTCCTTTCCCTCCTTTCTCTCCTCCTTTACCTCCTTTCCCTCCTTTCCCTCCTTCTTTAGCTCCTTTCCCTCCTCCTTTCCCTCCTTCTTTACCTCCTTTCCCTCCTTCTTTACCTCCTTTCCCTCCTTCTTTACCTCCTTTCCCTCCTTCTTTACCTCCTTTCCCTCCTTCTCATAGTCTCCTTTCTCCTGCTCCTTTACCTCCTTTACCTCCTTTCCTTTCCCTCCTTCTTTACCTCCTTTCCCTCCTTTCCCTCATTCTTTACCTCCTTTTTCCTCCTTCTTTACCTCCTTTCCCTCCTTCTTTACCTCCTTTCCCTCCTCCTTTACCTCCTTTCCCTCCTTCTCTACCTCCTTTCCCTCCTATGCTTTTACTCCTTTCCGCTCCTTCATTTACCTCCTTTTCCTCCTCCTTCATCTTTTCCCTTTTCGCCTTTCCTCCTTCTTTACCTCCTTTCCCTCCTTCTTTACCTCCTTTCCCTCCTTCTTTACCTCCTTTCCCGCCTTCTTTACCTCCTTTCCATCCCCCTTTACCTCCTTTCCCTTCTTCTTTACCTCCTTTCCATCCTCCTTTACCTCCTTTCCCTCCTTCTTTCCCTCCTTTCCCTCCTCCTTTACCTCCTTTCCCTCCTTCTTTACCTCCTTTCCCTCCTCCTTTACCTCCTTTCCCTCCTTCTTTACCTCCTTTCCCTCCTGCTTTACCTCCTTTCCCTCCTTCTTTACGTTATTGAAGTGTTTGATGTAGGTATGCTCGTCTCTGTTCTGTCCTGGGTGGA